>CM073430.1:47670000-48190000 GCA_037114965.1 Monochamus alternatus
CATATATTTTTTTCTATTATTTATATTGTAAATAAAAATCGGAATTCTGATATTATTTAGTTTTTTAATTAATGGTTATAGTAGGGCTATTGGCGGAGACCTCCATAATAAAAAAATGGTCAACATGTCAAAGAATATTACCTCAGGAGAGACGTGTAAATGTATTCCCATTTAGGTATTATTTGGACCTCACCTCTTGCAGCTACCACGAGCCGCCACTGCATTATATTGACTCTATTTGAGAATGATGGTGATTTGTATATAGTTGAAATTTCCAGTATAACTTCTTAGATTCTTGAATGATGTACAAATGTAGAAATATATCACTTCTAGCATGTTACTTTTGTAATAGCTTCATCGATGCAATAGACAATTGTTTTATCATTATTTGATATATTTTCCAATGGGTTAAAATTATGGTTCAGCCTGTACTATTTTCCTAAACATTTCAGTTATATTTAAACGCACTTTACCGGCAATCAGACTTTTCTTTTGTTGAAATCTCTTCTTAACACGGCCGTCCTTGTTAGCGCTAGGTTAAAAAAACGTTGATTTTAATTTAGCAGCGTGTGCTCTAGACACGACGAAATTATCGCAAAATTAGTAGCGGATCTAACTGCTTTTATAGGCAAATTTAGTTTGGTACATTTGTTAATTCTGGTAATCCTAGTATCGATCTTCTTGGTTGGATTTGTATTCATAAATCTGACGTAAAATAGCTATTAGCTCAGCACAAGGCCGCCCTACAACCAAGGTAAAGGTTTGAATTGTTTTCTATATTACGTTCCCATATTTATACCCTATCATGAAACCTACTATACGCATTTATCTTTTTAGGTCTCATCATCCTCATCATTATCATTAGTGTTGTTATTATTGTTACTGCTATTATTATTGTTGTCTCTAGTATTCTCCACATCGTTTTATATGCAACTGCACATACATTACCTGCCAACGTAGGTCCAGTTAAGACAGGGTGACTCTCCCTAGCCAACACTGGCTTACCAAATGCTCTCTTTGCTCCCGAATACCTGCCATTGTATGTGGGATTTCTCTCCCTTCAGTGCCTTGTTCGATATTATCTGTAGATACTCCTGTATGTATCCGTGGTCTCTGTCTAATAGATCTACATTATCCCTGGAACCTGACGTTTGTGCTGCATAATATACCAGATAAGCCTAATTTTAAGCTTTGCATATCGCTAGTCATCTTTAGACATTTCTTGATTTTACTTGCTTCTATCTTATTATTACTTATTTTTATTTGGCTAGTTTAGCGTGTCGCTGTAGTGACAGCCTATTTCACATATTTCATTTTACTACCATAGTAATTAAGTTGCTCACCTTGAGATATCTGTCATATGAGCATAATTAGTGCTTGCTTATGTAGTTGCTTGCTTTGCTTACTGATGTGTAATTTATTAGCTTATTTCTTAATAGTGCACACTTTACTTAGAAAGTTTGCTAACCATATTCTTCTTCTTTTTATTAAAAGTTTAGATTAGTGCACTATAGTAAAGTAGTTTATAAACCTTTTGTTTTTTTTACTGTTTTAGAAAGGTATTTTAAGCTAATATAAATCAAATCTCCTAAAAAATGTTACAGAAGCTAATAATAAGGAATATATTGGTAGATACTGTGGGTGTAATTCAACGCAGGTTGGGGCTTTTGTCCACTGAGTAGTTAGTTTCACACAATATTATTAATACCTAAAAATATATAAAAACCTTTTGTTTATTGCTAAGACGGCAAATAGTGCTTATTGTTTACTTAGAGTTCATCATTGCATGTACTAGTTGATTCTTAAATTGCTTTTGCTAATTTACCTTTGCCCCACAAAAATAAAGTGTTCGGACTTGTGGGTCGGACATAAGTATTCCCATGTATGTTTCGACGCTGAATTCAATCCCGAGCTCAGAAATGGCCCTCCACGTCTGGAATTGCCCCCAGGGGTCAAAAATAGCCTCCATAGGGCCTGAAAGATGTATTCCGGGATGAGGCGAGGGCGAAGGTGCATTCTCAAGCCAAAGTCGGATTTGTGGTCGAAGAGTTTATGGCCAACTAAAGTTCCCCGTTTGGGACCGGAAAAATTACCCCTTAGGGGCAGGAAAATCGTGTTTCGGACGTCACAATCGCAACAGTGGTATTTTTATGTACTTTTAAATTCTGGAACTCAGAATCAATGACTCCTTTCTAGCCCTCCTGCGTATTGTCCAACGGGTTGTAAAGCGGGTGGCGCTTTTATAAAAGTTAGTTAATATATCAGCCCACTGCCGTCTCCTCTGAGCTAGGGCCAACCATATTGTTGGAAAGAACTGATAGCTCTTAAACAATTTATTTTATTTAACCACCCACAAGCACGTAGCACAGTAATGTAATAGTGCGATGGTAAGGCGTTATTTTTTTCATCTAACCATTTAAAAGCAATTTTTGGCATTACCCCTTCGTTCAGTATATTGTTTAACAGTATATAGTTTTACATTGATTGTAAACGTCACTGGTTGCACAGTGTAATGCAATACTCATTTTTAATAGACAGATTTTGTGAATGAGAATTGGTAGAATTGTGACAAGTGTTATAGTGCATAGCGGTAAAATGTCATAGAGGGGCCATTCCACTGAAAAATATAAATTTGCAAGCTAAGACTATATGATCAACTGAAATATGATTTATTAGTAATTTGCAAGTGCAAGTGTTTAGAAATGATGTAATACCGGATACAAGTGATGTAATGCTATAAGTACGTTCAATAACCTTTTACCTTCACATATCCTAAACGCCTCTCTGATTGCATATAAAGTATCAAATTACATTGTAGGTTTAGCTGACTTAGCGATTTCAAAGGAAATAAGGCATAAAATTACTAATTACATATAGCAATTCAGCCACTGAGGTATCAGGTGAACGCAATAATTTGTATAAAATATGGTATATTAACTCATGTGTGTCAATGATCTGTTTACAGTTTTGTTAAAATAAAAAACAAAAATTATTATTTTTAACAATTTTATTATTTGAAATATTTTATGTATATACAGGATGTCTCCGTTTTTTCGTTCTTAACTTTGGGAAATGATAGAGAAATAATAGGAATCATTCCTATAACATTTTTCCCTATAGCGCTCCGTTTTCGTGACACAGGGCGTTCAACTCTCAAAAAAATTTGTTATTTTCTTTATTATCTACTTAACAAATAAATATTTTTTGTTGAAACTTAGTAAGTATGCAGTAATCATAATAAAAGGTTAATATTTTGACGTGAATAACTTTTTCCGGCTATGGCCAGTGGCCTAGCTATGGGATTTTGTTCTGTTTTGAACCACCTAAACTTCAACGCCAGTGGTGAAAAGTATTTTTTCAATACAACTTTACATAAAATGCCTATAATTAAATATTAAGTACATAATCAAGTCTATACGAAAATAAAAAAATACTCGTATGACACCGTAACGATAGTTGGAAGTAAAATATACAAGGTGTCCCAGTGTGAGCGTACAAAAATTTAACAAGAGGTAGACCAGACCAAAATAAGAATAAAATTCTTATTAAAAAAATTCTCTGATGCCTAGCGAGCTACAGGGTGTTATTTTGAAAAAAAAATAACAATTTTCCGCGATAACTTAAAAACCCTTTTGTAGATTTAGGTAATTTTTGGGTGACGTGTACATCAATTAAAGATCATTAAAATTGCATGGTGTTTGTTTTAATCTGACACCAGGCCTACTATTCCTTATGATTTTGTCTTCATAACTTTACCCTGGTATATTTTAGTACGCTCAAACTGGGACACCCTGTATATCCCAATATTTTGTGACAAATTATTTTGCTTCTAAACCCTTTACATTCCTATAAGTTCTCTTTCTGTGCTAATACAGTTTAATGTTTCTCTAATAACATGTATATTGCTAAGTTGTTGAAATAGACCTGATGGTATTATATTTCGGCTAGGTCATCAGCTGACAATGACACTGCAGAACCTACGTCCATTCTGAACTACAAATGCGTCTTAAATTTTGTTCACAAGTTGTTTAATCTCCCACCAATTTCAGTACATAATTAATATCGTGTTGTGTGTTTAAAATGACATTGGAAATTACTTCAATATATTATATTAGCAACTGTAAGAACTGTAGTTAAATTAAAAAATATATAATATTTAGGGCAATTAAAACTTTTTTTTGGGACAAATATTTACTTAATAATGAGATGAGAATGTGTTCGCCAATTTTTGCCTTAAAATATTTTCCACATTATATTCACATTAATTTTAACAAATTCGTTTCCTAATCAAATGCAGACTTTATATCTCTAATAGTATATGTATCAGCATTAAGTTCATCTAAGGTAACATCATAGATATCATATTTCAATAGCCATCTTGCAAAACTATAACCCTTACACGCTTGCTAAACCACGTCTCTAATTTTGAACTTCGTCACACTTCGAAAATTCATCGTTCGCTTGGGTACTACGGTAATCTTCATCATCAGTTTGAGTATCACCTTCATCTAAATCTTTTCATGTACATTACGTTCAAGTATAATTTTTATTTGAATTTCACAACTAATTTGAATTTCACAACTAATTTGAATACCACATTCATGTGAATTTCATTGCGTTGAATACTGCGTTCAATTAAATTTCAATCCCACACCCATTTAAATTTTACAATATTTGAATTTCCCATCAACTTTAAAAATTTGAATTACGTGCCTAGATTTCAATTCTCATTAATTTAAATATAGTTAATCTCCTGCTGACTTGAATATATTTTTAAATTACTCGTCTTTTTGAAGATTTTAATTGTCCGTCAATTATAATATACCTATCTGGATCCTAAGTTAATTCGAATATCATCATTTGGATCCCGGGGATTCCCTTATGACCAGGAACCCAGACCAGCTCCACCTCCCTTTGTCTGGCCAGGGACTCCAGGGCATCTCCACACTCTTGAACAAGACTAGATCTCGTCCTCGGAGGGCTAAGGGCCCTGAGTGCAGCCTGACTAACAGAGCGGATAAAGATTTTCTCCTCAACATAATTCCTTACTTCTTCCTTGCCTGCTATCATCAAAATAGCAAAAACCTCCGTCTGGAAAACCGTGGAGTATGTGCCCAGCGAAAAGCTCTGCCAGATGTCCAGGTTTTCCAGATATATTCCTGCCCCAGAAAACTCAGCACCTACCCGGGATCCATCTGTATAGCATATCAGAAATCCCGAGGGAAACATGTTCTCTGCCCTCTCCCACCGCTCTCTCGAAGGGAAAACAGTGGTATACCTCCTTCCCAACCTTAATTTATCTTTTGCTTCAATAACCCTCAAAGCGGATACTGGAATCTCATTCTCCGCCCTTAAGGTTATAGCAGCATGACCCTCCACTTGACCTTCTGCCTTCCAACAGCCTGCATCCCTTGTTCTCAGGTAGGTCGCCATCGCCTCCTTTACAATCCACTTTGGGAGGGGTGGCAACCCCAACAAAACTTCCAGGGCGGCAGTTGGGGTTGTCCTCATCGCCCCTGTAATACCTAAGCAAGCCAGCCTTTAGATCCTCGACAACACCGTGGCCACAGTCACCCGACCCACACTCGGCCACCAGACCAAGGCCCCATATTGTAGCCTCGGCCTGATCACCGCCGTGTACACCCAGTGGAGTACCCTTGGGTTGAGTTCCCAGTTTTTGCCTACTACTTTCCTTAATTGCCAAAAGATTGCCATTGATTTCTGGGTAACCCGTTCAATCTGTGGTCCCCAAGACAACTTACTATCCAAGGTTACACTCAAATATTTTACCTCCTTACCTAGAGTAAGAGTCTTCCCATACATAGTTGGGGCCCTGAAATCTTCTATCTTCCTCCTTTTTGTGAAGAGAATCAAGTCAGTCTTACTTGCGTTGACCGAGAGACCCATCTCGTCACACCATCTCTACGATCCTACAAGTCCCCTGCATTTTGTCGCATACTACGTCCAGAAACCGGCCTGCCACTAAAACCACACCATCGTCGATGTAGGCTTGAGTGTCCCTGTATCCCTCTCGAGTAAGGTAAGAGTAAGAGTTCTAAACATTCTTCACTGGAGGTGGTCCACGTCCCAGCCTATCTCATCCCTTTTATCATAACTTAAGATTTTCATCAGTCTAGCCGTTTCCGGCAGTGACTCTAGCTCACTACAGTATGCCTTCCAGCCAGACCATTTACTACGTCTTAATTCCTTCTTAAAATATCTCCTTGCCGCCTTGTAGTCTTCCCAGGAGGTTCCATCCCTTCCCCTGACCGCTCGGTTGAGTGTGCACCTGGCCGACCGGCGGAATGTCCTGCTAATCTGAATATTATCTTCAATTTAATATTGAATATATTTGAATGTCCTTCACTAAATTTTAATTTTTTACCACCCCCGCCAATTGGAATTTCTAAATTAGAATTTTCCCCATTTGAATATATTTGAACCTCCTGCTAAATCTGAATTATCCTCCACTCCCGCCAATTTGAATTTACCGCTTAATTTTGAATATCACGTTCATTTGAATTTACCGTCTAAATTTAAATATCCCACCAGTTTGAATATCTCGTTAAATTTGAATTTGCCGCCACTTCCGTCAATTTCTGCAAATTTGAATTTCCCGTCTAATTTTGAATATCACGTTTATTTGAATTTCCCGCTAATTTGAATTTACCCCGTTGTTCATTTTGGCGTTGTTCGTGGCCTAAATGATTTGGGACCAATAGGAACTATCCTTCTTTGTTCTGTCTCATCGCTGTAGGCCTGGACAGCCTCGTGAAGGTAGGCCCCATGTGATCGACCCCGACCACAAGTGTGGACGGTGTAGGCGCTTTGTGGGCCCTCCTCTTCTCCTGGCTAACCCCCGTCGGCAGGAGGCCTCTTCTGACGCTCTTCTTGTCTTCTCAATTTCTTTCTTCACCGACTCTGTCAGGCGTAAAATTTGGAATTCGGTGAAGTGGCCGGGGCGGAAAGCGAACTGTTCGTAGTAAATGTCTTTTCGGAATGGGTTTTTAGAGGGGATAGAATAATTGTTTCTACCACTTTACTCATTGCCGGGAGAAGGCTAATGGGCCAATAGTTGGATGGGAACCCAGCCACCATCTCGCCCGCTCTTGGAGAACGATCTGGAGGCGGTCATGGGGGCATGGCCGCATACGGTTGGAACAGCACGACCACCTCAACACGAGGCAGGGTGCGTTTGCAGTTCCTGCGGAGCCACAACGATGTACTTGCGTACGAACCCGATGAGCCAACCTTTCAGAAAGGTGCAGCTAGGCCGAACGTGCTGGATATCGCTTTGTTCAAGGCAATACCGATGGAAGCCGAACTGACGAAGCATTACGAGGGATCCACAAATCACTCACCTGTCCTATTGGAGTCAGGACAGGAACGCCGCGACGAGGCAACCGTTGTCAGGAGGCAAACCGACTGGGAGCGGTTGCGTGCAGAAATGCAACGGCTCTGTCAACCCGTCTCGGTCATCCAAGACGAAGCGGATCTCGAGGCGGCAGTCGTGAGCCTTGAGACGGATATCCGCACCGCTCTGGAAAGCAGCACCACCGAGAGGACGGAAAGAAGACGTGCGGATCATGCAGGTGAGTTACCTCTTGTTTTGCAAGAGCAGATAAGGGAGAGACGCGCGACCAAGCGACGATCCATGAGAACGGACCAGGAGCAGTGGTAAAGACACCTGGAGTCCCTGAATGCCAAGGATGGTAGTATATGGAAGGTGCAGAAGGCGCTGAGGCCCCCCGTCGTCCGATACCTCCGATTCACGGAGAGAATGGGGTCGTCTAAACGAAGTGGGACAAGGCAGAAGCTTTCGCTGACAGCCTTGAACTGCAGTGTAAAGAGAACTTTTTCGATAACGAAAGATGCCTACCCGACGCTGAACCCATCAGACTCGCCACTCCGGAGGAGGTGAAGAAAATTCTGGGCCACCTGAACCCCCGCAAAGCACCGGGATGTAATGGCGCTGCTAAACATCTGCAACGCCATCCTGATATTGCGCAGATTTCCGACGAGATGGAAAAAGGCCGACGTGTTTCTCATTCCTAAGCCAGAAAGAATCTAACGTTCCCCTCTAGTTACAGGCCCATCAGTCGCTTGCCCATGATGAGTAAAGTAGCAGAGGGTGATCCTGGAGAGACTGCACGAGACCACGGTAAACCTGCAAGTTCTCCCAGACGAGCAGTTTGCGTACCGCCGTGGCCACTCTACGGAGCAGCAGATTCTCAGATAGAATTTGTTTCCGCAGGTTTCAATACCAGAGAGTCCAAGGCCTGTGACAGGATCTGCCACGATGGGTATATCGTAAAGATGTTCGACTTTGGCTACCCTGTCTGCCTAGTCAAGTTGGTGCCTTCCTTCCTAAGAGGCAGAGAGCTGCGTGCGAAGGTGAAAGGGGCCCTATCCACCTATCGACCCATGGAAGCCATTGGCCCGATCCTTAAATTCGGAGATGGCAACGAGGCGACTCCAGAGAGCACTAGACAGACTGGAGGACTGGTGTAACCGCTGGAGGACATCCAGTTAATCCAAGAAGCCAGATATCTTGAGGTGACCCTAGATGAAGCTGATCTGGAAGCCACACGTCAATGAAGTGGTTCGCAAAGGCAAGTTCGTGAGGGCGAAACTCTACCTGTTGCTCAGTAGAGATAGCCGACTGAGCTTTGGAGACAAGGTAAGGTTAATCAAGACTGTCTTGCAGCCCCAGTTGACATATGCCGGAGCGGCGTAGAGATAGGACCTGGTTCGTCCGCAACAGCGACATTCCCATCCTACCCCGCTATCATCATATCCCGTGACGCTGGACGGCAGGGCCTTTAAGGTTCTTTGTCCTAGCGTCTCCCTAGAGTCACAGTGATAATCCGTCTTTACACAAACTCTTACCTGGCCGGAGGCGTTTGCACCGCGGCCAAAAATGACTATCCCCGGGGGTTATACGAGTCGGCTAAGAAAGAACCGACGGGGCTTGCTAGGACAGGAGGAGGAGGAATTGCGGTCGAGGCTTACCGGAGAAAGGAAAGGAGATAGTCTCTCTCGACCCCGCACATCCGAGGTCATTTATCCTGCCAAGGATATTGGCGCGAAGTTGTATTGTGTATATTCTCAATAATGTCTAGCTATAATACTCATATTTAACAATTTATGACTTTCCATCAGTCTCTGTTAATAATTTTAAAAAAGGAGGACCTTATAGAATATATAAAGAATCGAGTCTTGGGAAAATGATATAAACCATGTGCTTAAAAATGTTGAAACAATATTTCTAGAATAAACTGTTAACCTTGCATATAAATTAGTAATTAATGATATAAAAATTCAATCAAATTTAAATCATTAGCAAATGACTGTAATAACCGAATTGATAATTTATTGCAAATCTCTCTTAAAGAATCTAGTTCAAGTAATAGGTCATTTGAGCATTCATTTAGTTTAAGTAAAACGAATTTAGAAAACCTATCTGAAGAAGAGATCTGAAGACTTTAAAGTAGCTTCACATATTATACTAGATTTTTCAAGTGAATCTGAACGGTATTAATTTTATCTATGCTGACGAATATTACAATTAATATTATTAATAATATGCCAATCATTAAAAGACGAGGCAAATAAAAAACTTTTATTTTAAGAACAAATATTAAAGCAAAAAATACATTAATTTACGACCCTTAAAATTTTGAGGTATTAATGAAAATTATTATTGATCATTTTAAAGCAAAGAAAACACTTGCGTCAGTTAATTTAGAACTAAGTAAAGTCAAGCAAGATATCTGTTTATGCATTCGAAATAGAGGTTCTTATTAATATCTAGTCTAAATAAAATAAATATTTCTTCACAAGGCATTCAAGTTTGTGATACGATCATAAAATTAAATGATCAAGAGGCAATTTTTTATATAATAGTCTAAATAAAGATATCAGAGTCGTAAATTTCAAACCTCACAAAACATTTACCATGTTAAAAGAAAACATTTTTTTAGCAGTTGCGGAAATTGATTAAATAATCGGCATATCTAGAGTCTAGAGGTAGACCAGGATGTCACCAATCGATATGAAAGTAAAAATAACAACTATAATCAAAACCAACAAATCTATAGCCAACAATTTAAAGGGCCTATAAATCAAAGTATAGGGGTAGATATCCTCATCGCGGATAATACTGACAAAGTCGTAGACCTTACACTCGGAATGTTTATACACAGGTATTTTTTATAAACACGTCATTCCTTTAAAGATTAAATTACCTTATACCAACAAAATTAAGATACCTGCTGTAACAGAAATTGCATGCCCCATAAAAAGATATTTTACTTATATTTGTAGCAAACACTTCGCTCGACTTACAGGAAGCGACCTATATTGCAGCAGGTTACAGATTTAATGGCTCGTCGCCCAGGGCGAGAGGTCTGCGTTAAGTACCTGCTGCAATGTAGGTCGCTTCCTGTAAGTCGAGCCGCTTAGGCCGAGCAGGAAGTAAGCAGACCACTTATATCTCAGATCACAGCCCGTTAGTTGGACTTCTTACTAATATCCGTCTTGATGATGATGATGATATCCAATGAATTGAAACAATAATAATCAAATAATTGTATTCAAAATTGCAAGTAACGCGGTCTATTCAGGTTTTCCGGTAGAATATACGGTCCTCGTACACTCCTGCCTATACGTTGACAACAAATCGCCTCTGAAAACTAAACCGACGACTAGCGTGTGGATTTTTGTCCGACCAAATGTGGCTGTATTGACTGCAAAGAAATTAGCTTGGTCACAGTTTAAAAAATATTTCTCATTGAAATTACAAAACAACAATAATAAACCGAGTAATAAACCATTTAGGTACATTACATAAAAAACATATACCCAATGGGTAAATTAAGAGAAGATGAAAAGTGTTTTGTGTTTAAATACTAAGTAATAAAAAACCTTCGTGTTGTCGGCAAATAAACTGTCCAAAACCGAAACGGCACGCCTCTGATCTGATACTCATGAAACTTATCGAATCTTGACCTACCGTATTATTAGGTCAATAGCCTACTTACCTAGTTTTTGTACTGTTATTTAACGACAAGGAGTAAAGCTAACTTTTTTATCCAAATACATGAATGAATTTTCCTTAATTATTAATAATAAATAAAAACAAATTTAGATAATAAATAAATATTTTTGAATGTTTGGTTATTACAGTTTAATAATTTTGATATTACGTTTTCACTACGTTTTACAATTGAATATGAATTTTTATTTTTACTCGTAAGTACAATTAATTAGTTTGTAACTACAACGTACATCTACGTACATCTAGTCTAGAAATTTATTGTTTTTTAAGTAGTATGGTACTAACCTGTTTAAAATGCCAGTTCGAGTAAAGTTGCATTCATCCATAGCACTTTATTAATAAAATTAGGGTCAGCCAATTGCAAAATTCAGGACGGCTAGGAAAATCAGCAGATTCTAAAGCCTGAACTTTCTGAAAATGATATGGTTCAGTGAGTTTTCACGTAATATTCTGCAGACCTTGCTTTGGGATATCTCCAATCCAATTGAAGCGTTGTTAGGAAAACGTTTCCGATATTCAACAGCTACAGCATGCATTTCGCAAACATTCTCGCATTCTCCGTATAAAACTACCATTTCCATATATTAGAAATTTGTATAATTAGACATTGTGAATTTACAACCAATACACGAGACCGAAATAAACAACTTACTGCTTGTGCTTGTATTCTCTCCATCCCCCCTCCAAATGTGTGGTGTGATCTCCAAATCTGGGGGAAAAGAAATGGGGGAAATTCAGAAAGTGCGAATAAATTTAAAATTAAATAACACGCTGAAGTGTTAAGACGTATATAAACATGATGTGGCAACGAATTTTATAGGGTGATTTGTTTATTTTTTTAAAGGTCGAGTAAAAATTCTTTTTTCGATTTTCTGTCTTTATTAGGCCTTCCAAATACGTGGTTAAAATTAATGACATTATCACTGACTCACCCTGTATACACACATAACGCGAACATACATAGAGCGTAAAGGTTATATGAAGCGTTACAATAAATAAGACAAATATTATGAGACAATAATGCACTAATACTAAATTAAAATATTATCAACGAGATGATAATAACAGGTCTTTGATCTGTTTTTTACAAAAAGGTACAGAGGAGACGTTATTCAGGTAAGCAGGCAAGGAGTTTTAAATTTTGACAGCATTGTAAAGAAAGGAGCGTTCTTATTGTGTAGTATTATGGTTAGGAACTTCATACCAGTTACTGTGTCGAATAGAACGAGAATGAATATCAATACCCTTTTTCAATCTATCAAATAAATATTTAGGAATTCGAAATTTATTAATCTTGTAAACTAAAGTTCCCAAATGAGAGGTGAATCTTTCATCTAAGGTTAACCATTTTACTGATGAGAAAGAATTAGATATATGATCAAATTTTCGTAAGCCACAAGAGAATCGTACACAAGAATTTTGAATTCTCTGATAGCTTTATCACTTGATAACAAAGCTGGCTAATATACTACATCACAATACGCTAAGTGAGAGAGAATGAGAGAGTCACACAATCTAATTTTAATGGATTTATTCAACACGTCTTTATTTAGGTAAAGCATTTTCAGCATACAGTACGATTTTTTTGTTAAATAAGTAACATGATTATCAAATCGTAATCTATCATCAATTCGTAAGCCCAAACTTTTAACTTGCTTTATAAATGTTAGTAATTTGTTACACAAAATAATATTAAAATTAGGATTATTTATAACATTTTCGGACTTATTTCCAAACATTAGTTTTATTTTCATTTAATAATAGGTTATGAGCTCTCGTAACAATTGTCATTGAATTTAAATCTTCATTAATATATTCTAAAGCTAAGTGTATTAGACAAATGAAGAGAATAATGTAACTGAGTATCATCAGCGTATTGATGCATTTTACAGTATTTCAGGTAAGAAATAAAATCAGCAGTATATATAAAGAATAATATCGGACTAAGTATACTACCTTGAGGTACGCCCTTATTCAGTATCTTATAGGATGAAAATTGAAATATTTGAGTTTCTGTACAAGAATTTCATGATTTAAAAAATGTGTCAACGTTAACGTGTCAAATGCCTTACTAAAATTGAGCAAGATTAAACATGTGTTAAATTTATTATCATTTGCGGTAAAAATTTCATTAGTTAAATGCAAAAGTGCAGTGGTGGTACTATGTTTTTCTCTAAAACCCGACTGTGTTATAGGTAATATTTCTCTTTTTGATAAATTGCTAAATTGATAATTAATTGCGAGCATACAATTTTTTCAAGAACTTTTGATACAGTTGGGAGTATACTTATTGGACGAAACTGGGTTATCTTTTACTTTCGGTAAAGGCAATATATTAGCATCCTTACACGCACATGGAAATGTTCCTGACTTTAGACACGTATTAATGATAAACACAAGGTGTGGTGTTAAATGTGGAATAACTATATGAAGAAGCTTTAAATTGATATTATCCGAGCTTAAGTTTTGATAGTACTTATTACCCTATTTACTTCCTAAATTGTTGCTTCAGAAAACGAAAATCCATCTTCAAAACCAGGAAAAATTGTATTGAATTTATTTATAATTGTAACACTTGTTCTGTATTCTAATTTCTTTTACAGAGCAATGTTCAATCTAAAGGATGGTCATGCATGTACAATTACAAACAAATCTTGCCATTTCATTGTTCGATATCTACCTTATTACGTTATGTTGTGTATATTGTAACAACAGTTAGCTTTCAGCATTTTTAAGATATTCTAACGAGATGTTTTCATACTGTACATAGAATTATGAAATTAGTTTATTTTTCTTACTTTTATTCGTTTAGAAATTTTAAAGTCCACGACAATAACTGAATTTAATGTCTTATAGAATACTCTTCAAAGTCAGTTAGAGACTTCTTTATAATATTATCCATCATTCCATGTTTAGAATCCTAAGAAAATGTCTGTGGGATATTTTTCGCTTATTTTTTCTGGTGTCGAATATTATGAATCGTTTTGTTTTCATGTAATTTGTGGCACTACACACACATAACTGAAAGAAACAAATAATAATTACAAATTACTATCTAGCTCTAAATGACTGTGACAGGTACCTTCTGCTTCTGGGTATAGTAAGTTTGCAGGTGATTCTTCCTAGCAAAAACCAGTTGCTTTATATTAGTTCTGTATCATATGAAATACAGTAATTGAAGTACTTTGTTTGCTATTTTACAGATATAGAGTTCTTCTTAAACATACTTTATCCATCAGAAACATAAATAAGGTGCTGAAATATGTGAACAAAACAAATATCAATCATTTTTAGGTTATGCTTTAGTAATATTTCTTTTGTGGGGCTAGGGTAGGTTCAGTGTTCAGTTCTGACTTTCAACGATAAACACGTTCACATTATAATAAAAAGAAGTTTTAAGAATCGTTTTCGAATTTATTTTTTGCTAAATAAGTAATCAATAATTACAGCAGTTGGAAAAAAGGGATATTCTTTAGGTACTTACACACTTTTGTAAATTATTTTGTGATAAAAAATACGGGTGAAGGCTGAAGTTTTATTACATTATAATGGAACAATTTAAATATCCAGATATTTTACACAATATTCACGCCTGAACGGAGCTGTATCCCTAGCTGTAACGGAAGACTGCGCCGGCGCAGCCACCTCAATGTTCCAAAAGCCTCAACTCAAGTCTAAATTTTTTTCGACAAGTCTCAATAACACAATTGTGCATACGTAAATTGCGTTAAATACATTAATTAGCGTTATTTATGTCCAATCAAATACTTTATGCCATTAATATTTGATAATTCAATGGCAATTCATAGTTTTAACGTTTAGCGGTGTTAGTTTCTTCTGTGTAAGTGTGGCTCAAGGCTATCCACGTTTTACATGACAAAACAATGAAATTTGGGTACTTTTTGAAGGCGTTTATGTTAAATTTTAAAATTTTTGAGTATTTATTTTTCAGAGTGTGTTCATAATTAAGTATATTTCAATTTAAACATAAGTTTTAGCGGGGCTGACTACCAAAAAATCAAAATGAAATCGATTTCCTGAAAAATGGAACACCCTGTATAAGATTTGATGTTATTTTCAGATTCTACGCGCCATCTAGTGTCTGTATACCAAATTTCATTGCACTGGATATGATGGTTTGTGAGATATTCGCACTGAAAGTCTTAGAGGTATATTTCTTCACGCTGCCAAAGGCAAGTTTGTATCTAATCTTTCCATTATTCTATATTTGAAGACAGACATTTTTTAAACATAATAATAATACATTACCAATTATTTACTAAAGACGGTGAAAATATGCAGTACGCACATATACAATTATGCGAGTATTTTACAATTGCAATATTTTTTTCTATAAATTCAAATTAAAAAAGTTTCTCTCGTTTCAACTCTGGCTTCTGATCTATTTAGGGCTATTAGTTCGAATCCATTGATTACGACGCAACTGTATGTATCTATTTAAATTACGGGGTATTCCTAATTAAATTGAATAATACTGCTAATTCAGAAACTAGAGATAGAGATTGAGCAGATTTGTATAATTTAGTTAATATTACTTTGACAAGAATTCAAAAATATTTCTATTAGTATGAAAACATTCCTTAAACATGCTAAATTTTTTAATTCTGATTTTATCAATTTTTGGACTTTGGACAATTAGGAATAATTTTTGTATGACCGTTCATTGCTTATAAATTGCAAAAGTATAATAATTAATTTAAATAATTGCATATAATTTGTTTCAGTGGCAACTTAGAAATGAAAAATATTATTAAAACAAGTTTTGGTTATTATTTAGTGAATATTGGAGTTTTTGATTTGTATCCGAAACCCCTATCTACAATTAAGAAGCATTACAAAAGGAATCAGGATATTTTTCAAGCATACATAAAAGCTAGGGCAAACGCTGCCACTATCAAGACTCGTTTAGATATAGTGAAATAAATGATGAAAAGTTTTCTACCTGAAATGTTCACTCAATTACTTTTTGCTTTTATATCAGAAAAAAGTTTTTCCTATGAAAATGGTAGGAAGAATCAAATATCTTGTGTGACTTTCAGGTAGAATATTTTTAATGAACCATAACCTATGATTATGATTATGTTTACATTATTGTGTTTTATCTTGTAACATTAATTAGTAATATGTATTATATATGATTTGATGTTTGTTATTCGGTAATATTTTAATTGTAGTTATATTAGGAGGCTTATTGGTAAAATAATGACTAAAGGACTTCATATTATCAGAAGTATTTGATTCCATGAATGAAGTAAATAGTGTTTTTCAAGACAATATATTAATTTGGATAATTATTATTTGTATTTCGTATGAACTTTAAACGTATAACCTTAAGATAGTTATTTATACTACTTATTAGTAATTAAACATACATCAGAAGTTATAAATAGACTTTTATTTTTTACACGGACATTTGCACACACACATACAGGTTTTCGGTACTTTGTGGGGACGCCAGCTATAGACTGATTTCTGGGGACTTCGTACTTATGAATTGAACCCGATGTAAAATAGTTTACTAGTCGCGTGTATCAATTCACTTCGCTTTAACACTCCATAGAATTATCATAAATTGAGAAAGTAACGTGTAAGGCCGTTCTCGTAACCGGGTTTGTGTGTCTGTCTGAAAAATTGAGGAGACAATTCCCACAATCTGGTAGTATCTATGTATTGTAGGGATCTTATCACACACCTTTTATTTACGCTGTTGCCAAATCTTTAAGTCCCTACAAGACGGGTGTGTGATACCCACTGCTTATTTTAACAATTTTAATTTTGATATTACGTTTTCGGCCTGTTATAGATTAAATAATTTTTTTTAAACTGAATTTTTTAATGGAGTTAATGAATTAAAGAAAATTTTATCAGAAACATTTGGATTTTTTATTTGCACTGGAAACTTAAACAGAGCTATTACAAATTAATAATAGAGACCATGACAACAAAAACTAAATTATGTTCATAAACTCCACCTAAATTGTGGGGACTTGTGTAAGTTCACATAATTCTGTCAGTCCCCACAAGTATAGCAACGACAATGCTCATGTTCATGTCCCCACAATTGGCGGAAAATTCACTAGTTTATGTTCACTCACACCTCTGACAAACTCTCATAGTCTATCTACAATTATTACGGGGACATTTCAGAAAATGTTCTTTTTATAGAAAAGAAACGTCATAGTTTCCATTTAGATAGGTTTTAAATTGTATGGACTTCTGTAAGTTCAGATAATCCTATCAGTCCCCACAAGTATAGTATCAACAGTTCTCATGTCCTCACAATGGGCGGAAAACCTACGTCAATTCACTGGTTTGTGTATCTGTGTGAAACATTGTGGGGACACTCCATTGCATTGTTATTGCTTCCGTATGCCATTTTTTTTGTAAAAAAGTTAAATATAATCGGTCCGTCGTTATTTCAATATTTGCATTTAAAATTCAGGGATTGATTTTTCCCAATAAGGCATTGCTCTCAATTTAAAATATATTTCAATAATTTATTGTTAAACCGATAGTTTTAGATAAACACTAAACAAGTAATTTCAATTGTAAAAATTGTCACATTTTGTATTTTAAATTGAAAAGATTATTGAGTGAGATTTTGGTATTCTCCATGACTTTATGTTATCAAGAGTTCTTACATATCGGATAAAAAAAATCTAAATTTTTGTTGGGACTTAATTCATTACATAATGGACTAAATTGGGTAAATATAGAAAACCGCAAAAACTAGTCATCCGAATAACTATGTCTCTAAATTAAAATTTATTCCGGTTGACTTATCTACTAGAACTAGGCCTCGAAAGAAATTGTGAAAAATAAAAATATTGTAACGAACCACCCTGGTTCATCCCGAATTGTTAATCTATTTTTCGAATGTATTATTTTTATTATTAGATTAAGTCCAGCGAGCGCTGGAATTTTTTATCAGTAGGCACTGTTTTGTACTAAGCTGTCGATGCCCTACTAAATGTCGATGCTCTAAATATGCACCGCACGTGTATCTCCCACTGTAACCTATGGTTGTCAGGTGGGGAGCAAGTTAACAAAAGTTGAGACGTGTAAACGTCCTCTCTTGTAAAAATAGCGTTTTCTGCGCGAGATTAGGTAGTCCAACGACATAATGGGAGGCGCGTTTAACTTGTAGACAGGCGAGTTCGGGGTTCGTAAATTCAATCCAGAATTTATTCGTGGAGCAGATTTATATGGGCGCCAGGAAGTTGTTCTGGAAACTTCCAAAATGTTTTCGAAGTACTGTGATGCAATGGAAAAAACCGTCTTCTAGACGGTTAGGCGGCGACTGGAGATGACGCAACACTAGCGCTGGTGAATAGCGAATGTTCGTTGCGGTTCGTCACGACGGCGACGGTTTTGTAGTTGTTTGCTCAAAAGAGCTTTTTACTTGACGGAGCACTGGTAAATTGCTGGCGGCCGAAGGGCACTAGCATAAGGTCATAATTCTAGCGGAGCACGATCTGCACAGTAGGACGGCTGGAACGGCTGCTGCTCCAATATTCTTGATAGGATAAATGACCTCGGATGTGCGGGGTCGAGAGGGACTATCTCTCTTCCCACATAAGCGCTGTAGGCCTGGACGCCTCGTAGAGCTGGATTTCTTTCTCCGGTCAGCCTCGACCGCAATTGCGGCCGGGGAACCTCCTTCTGTCCTGGCAAGCCCCGTCGACGAGGGTTTATCTTCTGGCGCTCTTCGGTCTTCTTTCTTCGCCGACTCGTATAACTCCGGGGGTAGTCATGTTTGGCCGCGGCCCGAACGCCTCCGGCTGGGTGAGGGTTTGGGTAAGGACGGATTAGCACTGTGAATGTCTCAACTTACTCCGCGTCTAGGAGTTGAAACCTTGGCCACCTGTACCTGGCGGCCTCATCTAGTCGGTAGTCCACCGCCGCCTGGATCAGCTGGTTGCTGTGGACTTCTGCGCGTGCGAAGGATGGCTCCACTCGCACTTTTATCAGTTCCAGGGCTGGCGTGAATCCCAGATCCCAGCGAATGTCGCTGTTGCGGACGAACCAGGGGGTCCCCGTCGCGCAATACAGGGCGACATTCTCGACGGCCTGCACTGTCTCGGTACGTCTTCGCTGCGTATTCCCACGTCGCTCCGGCATACATCAACTGTGGCTGCAAGACAGTCTTGATTAACCTTACCTTTTACCAAGGATCAGTCGGCTATCTCTATTGAGCAACGAGTAGAGTGTCACCCTCACGAACTTGCCTTTGCGAACTACTTTGTTGACGTGTAGCTTCAATGTCAGCTTCCTATCTAGGGTCACCCCTTCGTCTGTCCACTGGATGTCCTCGTCGTTGAACGTCACGCAGCCTCTCGGCTGGGCTCTCTGCCTACGAGAGGACATCATACCTTTGCTCTTTTTCGCGTTGATTGTCACCTTCCAGTAGTTACACCAGTCCTTCAGTCTGCCTAGCGCTCTCTGGGGTCACCTCGTCGCCATCTCCGGATTTAAAGATCGGTCCAAGATGGCGGAGTCATCGGCGTAGAGACACATGGAAGTGTTCTCTGTCCTGGGTATATCCGCGGTAAAAATATTAAACAGGTGCGGGAACAGCACGGCTTCACCTTCCCACGCAGCTCTCTGCCTCTTAGGAAGGACGTCCCCAACTTGACTAGGGCGACAGGGTAACAAAATCAAGCATCTTTACAATAAGACCATCATGCCATACCCTGTCAAAGGCATTGGCGACGTTCAAGAAGACTTGCTCCAGTAGACTCTCTGGTGTTGAAACCTACGGAAACAAGTTCTACTAACCTCAGAATCTGCTGCTCCGTCGAGTGGCCATGGCGGTACGCGAACTGCTCGTCTGGGAGGATTTGCAGTTCTGCAGGAGACTGATGGGCCTAGTAGTAGTAGTAGTAGTGGTAGTGGTAGTGGTAGTGGTAGTGGTAGTGGTAGTGGTAGTGGTAGTGGTAGTGGTAGTGGTAGTGGTAGTGGTAGTGGTAGTGGTAGTGGTAGTGGTAGTGGTAGTGGTAGTGGTAGTGGTAGTGATAGTGGTAGTGGTAGTGGTAGTGGTAGTGGTAGTGGTAGTGGTAGTGGTAGTGGTAGTGGTAGTGGTAGTGGTAGTGGTAGTGGTAGTGGTAGTGGTAGTGGTAGTGGTAGTGGTAGTGGTAGTGGTAGTGGTAGTGGTAGTGGTAGTGGTAGTGGTAGTGGTAGTGGTAGTGGTAGTGGTAGTGGTAGTGGTAGTGGTAGTGGTAGTGGTAGTGGTAGTGGTAGTGGTAGTGGTAGTGGTAGTGGTAGTGGTAGTGGTAGTGGTAGTGGTAGTGGTAGTGGTAGTGGTAGTGGTAGTGGTAGTGGTAGTGGTAGTGGTAGTGGTAGTGGTAGTGGTAGTGGTAGTGGTAGTGGTAGTGGTAGTGGTAGTGGTAGTGGTAGTGGTAGTGGTAGTGGTAGTGGTAGTGGTAGTGGTAGTGGTAGTGGTAGTGGTAGTGGTAGTGGTAGTGGTAGTGGTAGTGGTAGTGGTAGTGGTAGTGGTAGTGGCAGTGGCAGTGGCAGTGGTAGTGGTAGTGGTAGTGGTAGTGGTAGTGGTAGTGGTAGTGGTAGTGGTAGTGGTAGTGGTAGTGGTAGTGGTAGTGGTAGTGGTAGTGGTAGTGGTAGTAGTAGTAGTAGTTTTTTTTTTTATTGGGGACATAAGTCAAAAGGCTAATTGGCCCCCATGAACCGCCCTTCTTTCCACCATGGAACCGTTTTTTGCAAACATATCATCATGTGTGGCGGGCTGTCTTTTCTTCTTTCTCACTATATTTTTTTTTCCTTCTTTTTTTTCCTTCTTTTTCTGTCCTTATTTTTTTTAGCCTACATCTCCCCTCCCCTATTTCTAGGGATTAGGAGTTCGGATTTGTTTACAGAGCATCCCATTCTTCTCTTTTCCTTTTCAGTATAGTCCTTATCATTTGACTCACGATTTCCCATTTCTGTCTGGATTCGATCATTTTTTCAAACACATTATCTATAGTTATTTCGCATCCCATTTCTTCCTCCGCTCTCTGTCTGTCTTCCGCCCACCTCCCACATACAAAAAATGTATGTTCTGGATCATCCACTTCTTTGCAGTATTTGCATGTGTCTTCTTCCGTAATATTCATCCTTTTCGTATACGATCCGAAACATCCATGTCCTGTCAATGCTTGCGTAAGCCAATAATCTAATCTCCTGTGCTTACAGTCAATCCATTCAGATATGTTTCTTATCCATCTCTTTGTCCATTGCCCTGTTACTACATTCTCATTCCATCTCTGTTGCCATTTTTCCGTTGCATTATCCCTTACTGCCCTCCTTGCTAATTTCTTATTTTCCTCCACTGATTCATGCAGTTCCTTTCTCTCCATTATTAATAGGTCTATAGGTAGAACTCCTGTAATTACGTTGAGCGCTACCGTTGACACTGTCCTATATGCTGACGCCACCCGGAGGAGTACTCTTCTTTGAATTCCCTGTAGAACGTGTTTATATTTTTTGATATTTAAAACTCTATACCAAATAGGTGCCCCATACAGGATTATGTTGTTCACCATTGACGAAAGCATTTCCCTTTTCGCACTACCTGGTCCATTTACGTTGGGCATAATTCTTGTTAACACTGCTAGTTTGGTCTCCACCTTTCTTGCAATTTCCATTACATGCTCACCAAAAGTACCTCTATCGTCTAGGTATATTCCTAGGTATCTAACCTTTTTCACTGTATTTACTTTGGTTTCGCAGAGCGTGAACGTTATCCCTTCTCTCTTCCTTGGGCCTTTTATTATTATTGCCTCCGTTTTATTCGGTGCCAGCGATAGTTTTTGCAAATTCATCCATCTGTTTATCCTATACAAACATTCATTCGCACATATAATTAGGCTTTCCTTGTCGTCTGCTGAGATTATCAGCGCTAAGTCGTCGGCGAAGGCAATTGTTTCCGCTTGTCCCATTAGTGGTACTCTAAGTACTCCATCATAGAGTATATTCCAAAGCATGGGCCCCAGTACTGATCCTTGAGGGACGCCCGCTGATATTTCCCTTACTTCTTCTTGTCCCTTACCATATGTTATTTTTCTGTTTGACAGATAACTAGATATTACGTTTATCAAGTATCCTTTGATGTTTCTCCGTCTCAGCTCCTGTATTATTAGGCTATGTCTTGCTGTGTTAAAAGCATTTTTTACATCCAACAGAATAAGCACACTCCATCTTTTGTTTGCTTCTGCCACTACCTCGTATATTCTCTCTATCGCCTGTATCGTAGATCGCTCCCTGCGAAACCCATATTGGTGTTCATGTAGATTATGTTTAGTTTCTATGTCCTCTAAGAGTCTCTCCCTTATCATTGTCTCGAAAAGCTTGTTGATCGAGGTCAACAGACATATTGGTCTAAATGCCTTTAGCTGTTCCATTGTTTTCTCGCTCTTTGGTAACAGTATAACTTTTCCAATCTTCCACTCGTCAGGAAACTCTCCTCTCATAAGCAGCTCATTTAATACTATAACTAGCCATTTTGGCCATTTTTTCACCACTTCTTTGATTACTTCCACCGGAACCCTGTCGATCCCAGGCGCCTTCCCATTTTTCATTTTTTCTGCTGCCTTCGTCATTTCCACAACAGTGAATGGCTGTACTTCATCCGCAGTCTGTCTCTTTGTCCATGTGTCTTGTACCATAGGAAATAGCTCTCTTACTACTTCTCTTTTTCTATCTATGTGTAGTTCAAAAGGAAGACTGAACCTTAGGTTTCTCATGACTATCCTATACGCATCTCCCCATATATTGTTGTCCAATTCGTTCTGCAGTTCTCTCCAGTGTACTTTTTTTGATGTTTGGATCATTTTTTTCAGTTCTCTCCTTAGGTCTTTTAGTTTGTTTTCAATTTCTATAAGTTCCCTTCTGTCTACTAATCTCCTTCCAGCTAGGCGTGTTAGCATTCTCCTTGTCCCATTACACATGTGTCTTTTTTGCTCAATGTCCCTGTTCCACCAGTAGGGTTTCGTCAGCGTCCTGTTTTTATTCCTTTTTAGACTATTTTGATATGCCTCCTCTATTGCTTTAGAACATTCATTATGTGATGTCCGCCCAGTCTCATCAACAGTCCATTTCATACACGCTTCGAAGGTATCCCAGTCCACTTCTTCCGTTATTTTACATCTCATACCTATATTGGATCTACCATTTACAATCTCGAAGCATATATATCTATGCTCCGTGTGGCTGTCGATATCCAGTACCTCCCAGCCTATTATGTGCCTGGACATTTTCTTGGTTGCTATCGTTACGTCAATATGAGATTTGCTCCTTCCTCTAATAAACGTTGGCTCTCCTCCCGTGTTCATGACTATCATATCACTGGACGTGATATGATTCATCCAATATTCTACTTTTTTATCCGTGATCGGAGCTCCCGATGCCGGTGACTTTGCGTTTAGGTCCCCTGTTACAATAGTATCTTTTCTTTTCCCATTTACCTGTTTCATTATATAGTCTACCTCCTTTTTATATTCAACCAGAGGTATATTCGGTGACACGTAGCAACCCAAAATAGTGAGCTCCCCCATGTCCACACTTATAAATCCCTGTCCCCTTTCCATGTCCCGTACAGCTACATTTCTTGTTATAATTTTTATTGCAACATCTGTCCTCTTGTCCTTTAGCCATACCGCCTCTTTCACCATATTCCTATTTGGCTCGTTTATAATGAGTATATCTGCTGACCTCTCTCTAGCAGTGGCATATGCTAAATCTTGTGCCACTCTACTCCTTCCAACGTTTATTTGTAGTATTTTAATACCCATGCGTGTTGTGAAGGCTGCCATCTTTTTCCATAGTCATACTTTTACTGGTTTGATTTCTCCGTTTCCTTTCTTTCTCGATCATTTTCTTATATCGAGGACATTTTATTTGATCTGGTCTATGTCCCTTTATGTTGCACTTGGTGCAGAATGACTCGTTTGGACAGTCTTTAGCTCTGTGTCCGTTTTGCCCACACTTAACGCATATTTCACCGTGATTTGCAGCTTTGCATTCTCTTATTACATGTCCATATTCAAGACATCTGAAGCACCTCGCTATTTGTACCCTCTCTTTTACAGTACAATTTACCCACCCAATTTTTATTTTACCAACATCACTGATTTTTCTTACGTATTCTTTCGGCAATTCTACCACCGCTGTAAACTGCTCATATTTATCCGGTCTCAGCGATGTTATTTCAATTTTTTCCTTGTCCAAATGTATGCTTTTCGCTATCTCCTCTTTCAACTCTTCTTCTGTTATAGCCGCATCTATGCCAAAAATAAATACGGCTCCAGCTTTTTTTTTCCTGCTTGCCTCATTTCCCGTTTTGTTCTTTATTTCCTCACCTAGAGCCTTAGCATTTTCTTCATCCCCCTGTACAGTGAGGACCACGTCACCTACTTTGGACTTGTGTATTTTTTTCACGGACAATCCCAACTTGTCTATATCCACGTCTTTTTTAATTTCTTTTAATATCTCAGAGTATGGCTTTCCTCCGGCTCTTATAACCACTGTCTCGTGTTTTTTTCGCGATTCTGGTCTTGACTTTTGTCTCTCATATTGTTTGACAGCAGGTATACAATACTTAATTTTTGCACTCCTTTTGTAAAAAGCGCACTCTAGCAGTTTTCTTACCTTCTCACCGTCCATAGCATCTAAGGAAGCTACAGCCACATTCTTCCGTCCATGTGCCTGTACTAGGTCCCCAAAATTATTTAAAACCTTAAAGTATTTTTCCATTTTTTTGTCACCCGTCTCGTTTACCTCTATAGGTAGCAGATATATATACTTAGCTCTTTCTGTTGTGTCGCCTCTACTTGTTGCCATTTTTGTAGCAACTTGCAGAAACTCTACTTCTCCTTCCTTCATGTTACCATCCATAAGAACGTCTATGTCTGGATATCTCCCTTTTATTTCTTTGGCTAGGCCTCTTGTGCCATCCTCCTTGACATCTACAACTATAGCTATATCATACTCATCTCCTACTCATACTCATACCATATCAGTGGTAGTGGTAGTGGTAGTGGTAGTGGTAGTGGTAGTGGTAGTGGTAGTGGTAGTGGTAGTGGTAGTGGTAGTGGTAGTGGTAGTGGTAGTGGTAGTGGTAGTGGTAGTGGTAGTGGTAGTGGTAGTGGTAGTGGTAGTGGTAGTGGTAGTGGTAGTGGTAATGGTAGTGGTAGTGGTAGTGGTTTTTTTTTAGTAGTAGTTGTTAGTAGTAGACTCTCTTCGGAACTACTTTCCGGTGTTACTTCGAAGTGTCTTTTATTATCGTAGCGGTCCTCTTTACTACTTCCCAGTTTTCCTTCTTCTCCATCATCTTTTTACAACATTATCCGGTGTTACTCTCCCTATTCTGTCTTCCATTATTTTCTTGGTTTCATTCCATCTGACGCAGTGAAAAAATGTGTGCTCCACCGTATGAGCATTATCGCAGTATAGACAATCCTCGGTATCCTACAGCTTAAATCTGTGTAGGTATGATATAAACTTTTCATGCCCTGTCAAAGTTTGTGTCATGTAGAAATCCACTTCTCCATATTTTCTATTTACCCATGGTCTCAGGTCCGGTATTAGTCTTTTTGTCCATTCCGCAACTCCTTCCTCTTTTTCCCAGCTCTCCTGCCATTTTCAGTTGTTCATTGTCGTGCGTCTTTTCTTGTTATTCCCTGGCGTAGCATCACTTTTTCTTCTGCTAGTATGTGCATGGGTGGCGTTCTGGCAATAACCAACAAGGCTTTTGTTGATGTTGTACGATATGCACTTGTTATGCTAATAGCTGCTTTCCTTTGTAATTTCAGGAGCATACTTCTGTATATGGCCTTTTTGTAGCTGTTTTCCATATAGTGGCTCCATACATCACAATCGACTGTACCACCGAGTACATAACCCTTCTATTATTTTCTTTGGGTCCTCCTATTTTGGGCATAATTCTATTTATGTTCCCTAGCGCCTTACTAGCTTTTTCAACCACCTTTCTAATATGGCTGCCCATCGTCATACTTCTATTCAGGAGTACTCCCAGATATTTAATTGATTCTTGTGTGGTTATTCGTATTCCCTGTATGTTAACTGAAGCGCTTTTTGTTTTTCTTCCACCGACAAGAAGTACTGATTCCGTTTTCTGTGGGGCAAGTTTTAGTTTTTAATCGGTCATCCATTCAGTTACTTCTTCAATCACTTTGTTCGCTGTTTCCTCCAACTGGTTCGCTTGTTTTGCAGTGACTATTATGCCAAGGTCATCAGCATATGCAATAAGTTTAACACCTCTAGGAACAGGAATACTTAGGACGCCGTCATAGTACAGGTTCCATAATGTAGGGCCCAATACCGATCCCTGTGAGACGCCACATGTCATCTCCATTCTGCTGTTTTCACCGATTATTAAGGTCCGATCTTGTAGGTAGCTGGCCACGATGTTATGTAGATATGGCGTCATTCCTCTTCTTCTCATCTCAGTAAGTATTCCTTCCCATGGTACTGAGTTAAATGCATTTTGTACGTCTAGGGATATCAGGATGCATCTGTTCCTTGATGTTCTTTCTTTTGCTTCTTCTGCTATTTCTTGGATTTTTTCCAGCGCGTCTATTGTTGACTTTCCTTCCCTAAATCCATATTGATACACCGATAATCCGCCTTTCCTCTCTATTTCTCTTTTCAGTCTCATTAGTAGCAGATGCTCGAATAACTTCCCAATTGTATTAAGAAGGCATATTGGTCTATAGGCCTTTTGTATTCCACGTTTATTTTTTTCCAGGAGCATTAATTTTGCCACTTTCCATTTTCTTGGAAATTCTCTCTCAGTTAATAATTGATTCAGTATTTAGGTCTCCGTATGTATTTTAGCTACTTCTTTAAGTACTTCTCATCAGGTCCTGGGGCTTTCTTCTCTTTGATACGGTCATTGGCTTCTAACACTTCTTCTTTTGTAAACATTGGGACACCAGTACCATTCATCGGTATTTTTGGCCACTTAGTGACGGGGTGCACTGGGAAAAGTGTGTTTGCTATTTCCACCTGTTTCTCATCTGATAGTGTAATCACTGATTTGGTCTTCAATTTCTCCATGACAATCTGATACCCTCTTCCCCAGATATCGCTTTCTACCGCTTCTATGACTCCCTCCTATGCCTTCTTTTTTGCCTCAATAATTGCTTTTTTTAGTTCGGTTCTAGCATCTTTGTACCTATCTTCATATATTCTTTTTTGATGTTCTTCGTTTTTTTTGTTTATTCTTGACACAGTTCTTTTTAATGATAATTAATTTATCTTTTCCGCTATCTCTTCTGACCACCAGTACACCGATTTTTTATTTTGTCTGTTATTTTTTCGTGTAAACGCTTTGTCACACGCTTTAGTCACTATTTCTGTCAATTCTTTAGCTTTCTTTATCCCATTTTTTATTTTAATTTGTCTTCCAACTTCTTCATTCATTTTCTCCATATGTTGTTTTTTTATCACCCATCCGTGTCGATTGCCTTTATTTGTCTCTTGACCTAGTTTTGTATCTTCAATATCATAGCATATGTGCTGATGTAGGCTTAGATTTTCTTCTTCTATGACTTTCCAGTTTACTACCTGTTTAGCTATCTTTTTGGTGCTAAAGGTTATGTCGATATACGATTTACTGTCTCCTCTCACAAAGGTAGGCACGTCTCCTTTATTGTGAACCACTAAATCCTTTTCCATCATCCATTCCGTCAGTATTTCTCCCCTTTTATCCTCGGTTTTGGAGCCCTATATATATGACAGCGTTAAAATCGCCCCCTATTAATATTTGCTTTTCGTGTTTTTTCATGTCTGTTCTCAACGTGGTAATGAAATCGGTGAATTATCCCCGTATGTTTGGGGATATGTAACATCCATATATTACCAGTATTTTTGTTTCTATCCATACAATTCCTGGATGTCTTCCTGTTTGAATTACGTTAAGGTTTTTGTTTTGTATGTTAATAGCCACATCTATGTTGTTATCCACCACCCATTGGGCCTGGACCGCTTTCTTTTTGTTGGGTTCCGCCATGATAATCACATCCGCATTATATTCATCTGCAAATTTATACACCATGTCCATAGCTTCTCTACCTCTGTCTATATTGCCTTGAAGGATAGTAAGTTTCCTGTCTATGATTCACTTGCTATTCTCACCTTTTTCTCCTTTTTTTGCTGCTGTACTAGCTTGCGGTATTCAGGGCATTTCATCGTCTCAGCTCTGTGTCCTTCGGTGTTACATAGGTAGCATCTATCTTCGTTTTTACAATCTTTCTTCCGATGTCCTTGTTGTCCGCATTTATGGCATAATTCTTTTTGATCCTTTTTTGTACAATGTTTGGCAATATATCCTATTCTATGACAGTTGTAGCATTTGGGGATACTTTATAGTTTCTTCATTCGCCATCTGTTCCATCCATACCCTATTTTCTTTTTTGAGAGTAAATTTTGCGCTATGCCCATTTCTATTGTCAGGAATGCGTATTTAAGCCCCTTTCCGTTTGCTTTTTCCGCCATTCTTATTTGCACTTCTCTCTGGGTTCCTTCTTGACTATTCATTTCTCTTTCGACAATTTTTTGTACTTCCTTGACCTGTATGTTTTCATCAATGTCCAAAATCATTATCGTTTGAGTTCTTTGTTTTGTTTGTACATGTGCTTTATTATTTAGTTTTGTGGCTAAGAGCTCTTTAAATTCCTTTCTATGTTTTTCTTCTTTACCTTTGATCTTTACCTGGATGTTTCCTTCATTTGTTCCGTTAACTCTGTCTATTAGTATTCCTTCCGTTGTTATTTCTTCTTTCATGCTTCTCATTATATCAGCATACGAATTTCCTTCTGTGGGTTTAATTATTATCATCTCTTCATTTTTGTTTCTCTTTGTCTTGTTTTGCGTGTATGGATTTTCTTCATTATCACCGATTTCATTTTTTTCCTTGTTTTATTAATATAAAACGTCTGTGTTTTCTTTTCTACATATATATTCAGTTATTTTCATTATTTTTGTTTGATTAATGCCGTTTTCTACGACACATGCCATAATAGGTTTTCTCATTTTTTCCGCAATATTCAGCGCTTTTTGAAAGTTTTGAATTAGGTTACAACAGTCTTTAGCGGTTTCCCCTCCTGTCTCCGTCATAATGATGTATGTATATGTCTCCATATTGTTATCTGTTGTGCAGTCATCGGCTATAATGCCGCTAGATGTTCTACTGCATATCATTTTTCCTGATTTAAGTTGTCCATTTTTTAGCATTGTCGCTAGTTGTGGATTTCTTTTTATATGTTTCTGTAATATTTTGTGTTCCTGCCTTTCTGTTATTATTAAAATAGCATCCGTTTCCTCCATATTTATTTCGTTAACTGTGGCAACATGGCATTTTTTAAAAACTTCTTCAGGCCATTTTGTTTCTACTAGACTCTCTATCTCGTCTTGTTCAAGGTCCATATTTAATTTGTTTTCTATGAATTCTATGAGTTTTTTCTTTTCTTCTTGCTGTTTGCTACCTGTTTGTGTGCTTACATCTAGAGATTGTATCTTATTGTGTTCGCTTAGCATCTCCAATACTTCATCAATGAAACCCATCTTTCCTTGCATCTCTTTTACATACCGGTCTAATCTAGTAGACGCGTTTTTAATATCTTTTTTAGTGTTTGGGATTTCTGTTACCACTGTTTTTATAGTTCTTGTTTCATCCATGACTTTACGTAGTATTTCCTTGAATTTGGACTCTTTTTCTACTCTCTTTAGGTGTTGATAGGCCTGCTCCTCAGTCTTAAGTTTCTCAGGAGTTTCTGTTCTCTTCCTTTTTGTTTTTCTACTGTCTTGATCTTTCTGTTGCTCTCTTCTTTCTGTGTCTTCCATTGACTTTGATAATTCCAAGGAATTGATCCGGCTTCTAGATATTTTATCAATTTCATTAGTTTCCGAAATACTTGATACCGAACCCTTTCTTGAACCAGGTGGTGATCTACCTATCGAGTCTCTTCTAGCAAAAGAATCCGTTAAATTTTCTATATTTCTGGCTGTTTCCCTTTTCCCGGCGCCAGGCGTAAATAGCCTGGTGACCCCTTTTGCTTCCGTTTTGTTTTGTTCTTCGATGCTTTTCTTTCTGTTTTGCTCTATGATATTTAAGTTATGACTGTACAACTGGCCCTCCCCAGAATCCAAAGGACCGACACCGACCACCGAGGCTTTCACCCGATCGGAATCAGTGGTGGAACTACAACCCACCTGGGGTACATTTTCGGTTTTATCACACATTTCATTGTTGTAAGTTTGTCGGTTTGTTCGGGTTCCTTCCCTAGACTATCTGCCTTCTCTTCGGCTATGAGCATAGTCCGCCCATGTGCAAGTGGTAGTGGTAGTGGTAGTGGTAGTGGTAGTGGTAGTGGTAGTGTAGTAGTAGTAGTAGTGGTAGTGGTAGTGGTAGTGGTAGTGGTAGTGGTAGTGGTAGTGGTAGTGGTAGTGGTAGTGGTAGTGGTAGTGGTAGTGGTAGTGGTAGTGGTAGTGGTAGTGGTAGTGGTAGTGGTAGTGGTAGTGGTAGTGGTAGTGGTAGTGGTAGTGGTAGTGGTAGTGGTAGTGGTAGTGGTAGTGGTAGTGGTAGTGGTAGTGGTAGTGGTAGTGGTAGTGGTAGTGGTAGTAGTAGTAGTAGTTTTTTTTTTTATTGGGGACATAAGTCAAAAGGCTAATTGGCCCCCATGAACCGCCCTTCTTTCCACCATGGAACCGTTTTTTGCAAACATATCATCATGTGTGGCGGGCTGTCTTTTCTTCTTTCTCACTATATTTTTTTTTCCTTCTTTTTTTTTCCTTCTTTTTCTGTCTTTATTTTTTTTAGCCTACATCTCCCCTCCCCTATTTCTAGGGATTAGGAGTTCGGATTTGTTTACAGAGCATCCCATTCTTCTCTTTTCCTTTTCAGTATAGTCCTTATCATTTGACTCACGATTTCCCATTTCTGTCTGGATTCGATCATTTTTTCAAACACATTATCTATAGTTATTTCGCATCCCATTTCTTCCTCCGCTCTCTGTCTGTCTTCCGCCCACCTCCCACATACAAAAAATGTATGTTCTGGATCATCCACTTCTTTGCAGTATTTGCATGTGTCTTCTTCCGTAATATTCATCCTTTTCGTATACGATCCGAAACATCCATGTCCTGTCAATGCTTGCGTAAGCCAATAATCTAATCTCCTGTGCTTACAGTCAATCCATTCAGATATGTTTCTTATCCATCTCTTTGTCCATTGCCCTGTTACTACATTCTCATTCCATCTCTGTTGCCATTTTTCCGTTGCATTATCCCTTACTGCCCTCCTTGCTAATTTCTTATTTTCCTCCACTGATTCATGCAGTTCCTTTCTCTCCATTATTAATAGGTCTATAGGCAGAACTCCTGTAATTACGTTGAGCGCTACCGTTGACACTGTCCTATATGCTGACGCCACCCGGAGGAGTACTCTTCTTTGAATTCCCTGTAGAACGTGTTTATATTTTTTGATATTTAAAACTCTATACCAAATAGGTGCCCCATACAGGATTATGTTGTTCACCATTGACGAAAGCATTTCCCTTTTCGCACTACCTGGTCCATTTACGTTGGGCATAATTCTTGTTAACACTGCTAGTTTGGTCTCCACCTTTCTTGCAATTTCCATTACATGCTCACCAAAAGTACCTCTATCGTCTAGGTATATTCCTAGGTATCTAACCTTTTTCACTGTATTTACTTTGGTTTCGCAGAGCGTGAACGTTATCCCTTCTCTCTTCCTTGGGCCTTTTATTATTATTGCCTCCGTTTTATTCGGTGCCAGCGATAGTTTTTGCAAATTCATCCATCTGTTTATCCTATACAAACATTCATTCGCACATATAATTAGGCTTTCCTTGTCGTCTGCTGAGATTATCAGCGCTAAGTCGTCGGCGAAGGCAATTGTTTCCGCTTGTCCCATTAGTGGTACTCTAAGTACTCCATCATAGAGTATATTCCAAAGCATGGGCCCCAGTACTGATCCTTGAGGGACGCCCGCTGATATTTCCATTACTTCTTCTTGTCCCTTACCATATGTTATTTTTCTGTTTGACAGATAACTAGATATTACGTTTATCAAGTATCCTTTGATGTTTCTCCGTCTCAGCTCCTGTATTATTAGGCTATGTCTTGCTGTGTTAAAAGCATTTTTTACATCCAACAGAATAAGCACACTCCATCTTTTGTTTGCTTCTGCCACTACCTCGTATATTCTCTCTATCGCCTGTATCGTAGATCGCTCCCTGCGAATCCCATATTGGTGTTCATGTAGATTATGTTTAGTTTCTATGTTCTCTAAGAGTCTCTCCCTTATCATTGTCTCGAAAAGCTTGCTGATCGAGGTCAACAGACATATTGGTCTAAATGCCTTTAGCTGTTCCATTGTTTTCTCGCTCTTTGGTAACAGTATAACTTTTCCAATCTTCCACTCGTCAGGAAACTCTCCTCTCATAAGCAGCTCATTTAATACTATAACTAGCCATTTTGGCCATTTTTTCACCACTTCTTTGATTACTTCCACCGGAACCCTGTCGATCCCAGGCGCCTTCCCATTTTTCATTTTTTCTGCTGCCTTCGTCATTTCCACAACAGTGAATGGCTGTACTTCATCCGCAGTCTGTCTCTTTGTCCATGTGTCTTGTACCATAGGAAATAGCTCTCTTACTACTTCTCTTTTTCTATCTATGTGTAGTTCAAAAGGAAGACTGAACCTTAGGTTTCTCATGACTATCCTATACGCATCTCCCCATATATTGTTGTCCAATTCGTTCTGCAGTTCTCTCCAGTGTACTTTTTTTGATGTTTGGATCATTTTTTTCAGTTCTCTCCTTAGGTCTTTTAGTTTGTTTTCAATTTCTATAAGTTCCCTTCTGTCTACTAATCTCCTTCCAGCTAGGCGTGTTAGCATTCTCCTTGTCCCATTACACATGTGTCTTTTTTGTTCAATGTCCCTGTTCCACCAGTAGGGTTTCGTCAGCGTCCTGTTTTTATTCCTTTTTAGACTATTTTGATATGCCTCTTCTATTGCTTTAGAACATTCATTATGTGATGTCCGCCCAGTCCCATCAACAGTCCATTTCATACACGCTTCGAAGGTATCCCAGTCCACTTCTTCCGTTATTTTACATCTCATACCTATATTGGATCTACCATTTACAATCTCGAAGCATATATATCTATGCTCCGTGTGGCTGTCGATATCCAGTACCTCCCAGCCTATTATGTGCCTGGACATTTTCTTGGTTGCTATCGTTACGTCAATATGAGATTTGCTCCTTCCTCTAATAAACGTTGGCTCTCCTCCCGTGTTCATGACTATCATATCACTGGACGTGATATGATTCATCCAATATTCTCCTTTTTTATCCGTGATCGGAGCTCCCGATGCCGGTGACTTTGCGTTTAGGTCCCCTGTTACAATAGTATCTTTTCTTTTCCCATTTACCTGTTTCATTATATAGTCTACCTCCTTTTTATATTCAACCAGAGGTATATTCGGTGACACGTAGCAACCCAAAATAGTGAGCTCCCCCATGTCCACACTTATAAATCCCTGTCCCCTTTCCATGTCCCGTGCAGCTACATTTCTTGTTATAATTTTTATTGCAACATCTGTCCTCTTGTCCTTTAGCCATACCGCCTCTTTCACCATATTCCTATTTGGCTCGTTTATAATGAGTATATCTGCTGACCTCTCTCTAGCAGTGGCATATGCTAAATCTTGTGCCACTCTATTCCTTCCAACGTTTATTTGTAGTATTTTAATACCCATGCGTGTTGTGAAGGCTGCCATCTTTTTCCATAGTCATACTTTTACTGGTTTGATTTCTCCGTTTCCTTTCTTTCTCGATCATTTTCTTATATCGAGGACATTTTATTTGATCTGGTCTATGTCCCTTTATGTTGCACTTGGTGCAGAATGACTCGTTTGGACAGTCTTTAGCTCTGTGTCCGTTTTGCCCACACTTAACGCATATTTCACCGTGATTTGCAGCTTTGCATTCTCTTATTACATGTCCATATTCAAGACATCTGAAGCACCTCGCTATTTGTACCCTCTCTTTTACAGTACAATTTACCCACCCAATTTTTATTTTACCAACATCACTGATTTTTCTTACGTATTCTTTCGGCAATTCTACCACCGCTGTAAACTGCTCATATTTATCCGGTCTCAGCGATGTTATTTCAATTTTTTCCTTGTCCAAATGTATGCTTTTCGCTATCTCCTCTTTCAACTCTTCTTCTGTTATAGCCGCATCTATGCCAAAAATAAATACGGCTCCAGCTTTTTTTTTCCTGCTTGCCTCATTTCCCGTTTTGTTCTTTATTTCCTCACCTAGAGCCTTAGCATTTTCTTCATCCCCCTGTACAGTGAGGACCACGTCACCTACTTTGGACTTGTGTATTTTTTTCACGGACAATCCCAACTTGTCTATATCCACGTCTTTTTTAATTTCTTTTAATATCTCAGAGTATGGCTTTCCTCCGGCTCTTATAACCACTGTCTCGTGTTTTTTTCGCGATTCTGGTCTTGACTTTTGTCTCTCATATTGTTTGACAGCAGGTATACAATACTTAATTTTTGCACTCCTTTTGTAAAAAGCGCACTCTAGCAGTTTTCTTACCTTCTCACCGTCCATAGCATCTAAGGAAGCTACAGCCACATTCTTCCGTCCATGTGCCTGTACTAGGTCCCCAAAATTATTTAAAACCTTAAAGTACTTTTCCATTTTTTTGTCACCCGTCTCGTTTACCTCTATAGGTAGCAGATATATATACTTAACTCTTTCTGTTGTGTCGCCTCTACTTGTTGCCATTTTTGTAGCAACTTGCAGAAACTCTACTTCTCCTTCCTTCATGTTACCATCCATAAGAACGTCTATGTCTGGATATCTCCCTTTTATTTCTTTGGCTAGGCCTCTTGTTCCATCCTCCTTGACATCTACAACTATAGCTATATCATACTCATCTCCTGCTTTTATTGGATTTCCTTCTGCCTTGATCACTGTTTTGTATACGCCTTCCTTCCACTCCTTCGACAGGATATCCCTAAAATCCTCATAGGTACTTCCCGCCTCTATTTGGCATTCTATGTTCTCATCTTCCTTGTCCATATTCACTTGTACTCCTATGGTTTTAGTCAGTACATCCTTTCTTTTTATCTCTGACTCCCCAATTAATGGAGTGTCATTTTCTACTTCTTCAGCATGTTCTTCCCATTCAGCCCACCTTTTCGTTAGAACCTCTGTTAACTGCGCTATTACATTTGTTCCTTTTTTTATCTCCGCTTTAGTATTTGGAGTACTCTTTACGACCGCTGCTAGTTCTTTAGAGCAATTCTTTAGTCTTTCAATCGCCCGTTTTATTTCCATGAGTTCTTTTTGCCTACGTTCTATTTCTTCAGTTCTTGTTTTGTTAGGTGGTGTGTCCTCTCGTGGTCTTTTTGCTAGCGGCTTAGCACTTTCTCGACTAGTTTCTATCTCTCTGGAAGAATTTGAATGCCTTCTCTGCCTGGGTGGGGTTCTGTTGATCGAATCCCTTCGAATGAACGGGTTTTCATTTCTGATGTTTAAAAAATCGTGCGCATGGTCCTCCCCAGAATCCATGGGACCGGCACTGACCACCGGGTCTTTCTCCCGATCGGAATCAGTGGTGAGATTTTTACTCACCTGGGGTGTTATATCCTTTGTTTTGTCACACATTTTTTTGTTTTTTTTTTGTGGAAGCTTCTTCGGATCTTACCATCAGCCTAGATCGGTTGCCTTCGCCTCGGCTTTGAGCCCGATCTGCCCATTTGCAGCCGCCCGCTCCGGGTCAGTCGCCGCACTCTGTGCTCTTCTTAGTCTGGCTTCTCCTCCAAGACCTGTTCGGCATGGGTGGCCCTGCTGGTAGCTACGCTACCGCCGACATAGCCCTCAGATTCATAGAAGCACCCAAGCTCCCCCACCACGACAAGGTAAGAACACTTCGGGGGAGTAGTAGTAGTAGTGGTAGTGGTAGTGGTAGTGGTAGTGGTAGTGGTAGTGGTAGTGGTAGTGGTAGTGGTAGTGGTAGTGGTAGTGGTAGTGGTAGTGGTAGTGGTAGTGGTAGTGGTAGTGGTAGTGGTAGTGGTAGTGGTAGTGGTAGTGGTAGTGGTAGTGGTAGTGGTAGTGGTAGTGGTAGTGGTAGTGGTAGTGGTAGTGGTAGTGGTAGTGGTAGTGGTAGTAGTATTAGTAGTAGTAGTAGTAGTAGTAGTAGTAGTAGTAGTAGTAGTAGTAGTAGTAGTAGTAGTAGTAGTATGGTGCTCACGTATGCACGTGAGTTAAGTAGGTGCGAGTTAGTTGGTCGAGTTTAGTGGTTTTTTCTGAAGCGATATAGCTCAAACTTTCTGGGAGTGTAGTTAAAGGCCCCTTTTACGTGTGTACGAAAGGGCAATACGATCTGCCACACGGTTTGCGAGTTATTCCTTGCTAAAATTAATAGCACGTGGGTGTATAGGAAGTCGGCCATTGGGGTTTTCTTTCTGGTCGGCCATTTTGGTTCTTTGTTGGTCGGCCATTTTGGTTCATTTAGAGAGTGCGGTCAACGTGTAGCTTGGACTGACGTGACAGCACTGTGGACGTATGTGTGTGGCTGAGAGACACTAACGGTGCCTCAGCAGTAGACTAAGATGGAAAAAGGTGCAGGGCGAAGTAGAATAGCAGCTATAGACATGACAGAGGAGGAAACCAGCTCAGCAATTCCAAAACGTATGGCAGGCTTACACCAGCAAAAGAGAAGCCACTCTTTTTCTGAGGTAAGGAAGAGGAAAGTAGGAGATACCTCCTTTTCTATGGAACACAGGGAGGAGGAGGTTCTCAAGAAAGTAGAGGACTCGATTGCCTTCATCTTGATAGAAGCTTTGGACAGTATCAAGAAGCACTGTTCTGACCTTGAAAAAAGAATCGAGGAAATCCCAAACACAAAGAGGGAAATTAAAGATATTTCTGCAAAGCTTCGCAGGGGAATGGAAACTTTAAATAGGACAGTAAAAGATTGGCTGCAATCACATAGATGGATTATTCCGGAAAAACCCACATATGATATAGAGGTCCAAACGGACCCAAAGAGCCGACGAGATTGTGCTGTGCAAACCACAGACTTTGGGAGCATTTTAACAGACTTGGAAAAAATAGAAACGTGGGACGAGTGGCTGAAAGTATGTGATAAGGAGTGGGCTGACGGGGTCTTCCAAAACACCAAGGTTAGATTCGGAGAATTGCAAGAGGCAGACGAGAGGGTGAAGGCAATAATCTGCGAGAGAGATGTACCAGGTAGCCATGGTGATATTAGTAGATGAAAAGAGTTTCGCCCGGAACTCTTCGAATCAAGCGAAAGTGTTGAAGTGTGGGAACAATCCACAAAGATCAGGTCAGGTGCTAATGAGAGGTCAATGGCTAACAAAATAGTTAGGATATATTGGGATGGCACATAGGAGAATATGTGGAAGACAATGTGCTTGATGAGGGAAGAAACTAAGGGCGATGTAAAAATAGCGATAAATGTTCCAGCGAGGGCTGACTGGAATAAGTTTGTAAAATTAACTGAAGCCGTTTTTCACGGTAGCGGCTGCAAAGTTGACATATTTAGAGGTAGGCGTAGAGATGCGCGAAAAAAGATAGAAGAAGGACAGAGCAAAGCTAGGAATACGTATGCGCTGGTGGCTGCAGCAACACAGGGCACGTATAAGCAGACCTTAGAAAAGATTAAAGTGGCTGCTGGGTCTACTCAGGCTGGAAACATCATCAAGCACATAAGAAGTACCAGGGATGGACGAGTACTCATAGTTACTGAAAAGAACGAGACGGAGTTAGAAAACCTTCGCAAGGTTATTGAGGAATCTAATAGTGAGATTGGTATTAAGAGAACTGGAGGGGATGAGAGAAAAGAGACCATACATATTAATGGCCTTGACGCATTAGCTAGCAGGGAGGAAATTCTGGCAGTGGTCAAAAAAAATATTGGAGAGATTAGCGACGGGGAAATCAATGTCAGTGAATTGAGGCCCAAACCGAATAATTTACAATCGGTTACAGTTACAATTCCCAAAAAGAAGGCTGAGTCACTTGTGGCTCAAGGGCAGCTAAAAATCGGCTTGGTTAGTTGTAGCATGGACAAGAGAGTAGTTGTACCCAGGTGTTTTAGGTGTTGGGAGCACGATCACAAGGCGAGAGACTGCAAAGGTCCGGACAGGAAAAATCTTTGCTTTAACTGCGGGTGTGGGGAGCATAAAGCTAGTGTGTGCGCAAAGGAAGCAATATGCATCATCTGCGATGGAGCCAATCACAAGATTGGCAGCGGTAAATGTCCGAAGTTCAGGAGAGCTCTAGCTGAGGCTAGGAAAAAAAGGGATAGCCTTATAGTAAAACTCTAATGACGACTGTGTTCCTTCAAATTAACACTAATAGATCGGGGGTGGCGATGGACTTAGCAATGGACACTGCCGGCAAGTATGGTGCAAAATACGTTCTGGTCAGTGAGCCGCACATAGCAACTGTTAAAAGAGGTGGAAAATGGTTCGTGGACAAGAGAAATGATGCAGCTATCGGTCTTATAGGTCCAAGGAGTGGGGTATCAGAAACTGGTGCCGGTAATGGTTATGTATGGGTGCGAATAAATGAGGTTGTAGTGTACAGTTGTTATATTTCACCTAATATAACGCTGGATAGTTTTGAAACGTTTGTACGGGAGCTTGCGGAAGACATTAAAGCTAGAAATAATAACAAAGTTATCTTGACCGGGGACTTCAATGCTAAGTCCTCTATGTGGGGTTCTAGTGTTGATGATGTTAGAGGGGACATATTAAGTACTCTTTTCTACACTATTGATATGGTACCGGTGAATGAGGCGGGTGTTAGCACCTTTACTAGGGGAAACTATGGGTCTATAATAGACGTTACGGCGGTCTCTGAAACGCTGGTAGGAGAAGTCTCGAAGTGGAAAGTCATGGAAAATGAATTTTCTTATAGTCCCCATCACTATATCTCATTTTGCCTTAGGGGCTACGACAGACTGGAAAAATCACTATGGGTATTTGGCCCGGTGAATAAGGACCGGCTGAAACATAAATTAGCTACAGCTATAGAAGCCAGAAATGATATCACAGCTGCAACGCTGTCCGAAATACTGCGGGATTCATATAGATCAACTACAGACAAAGTTAGAACTAGCGATGGTCGTATCCCATATTGGTGGAATGACCAGATAGGGGAACTGAGGAAGAAAACTGTCAAGGCTAGAAGAAAGTTTTCCAGAGTAAGAGCTCGCAACAACACGAGTCCAGAAATAATTGCCGCAACCCGACAGGAGTATTGCAACTTAAAGAAAGAACTAAGGGCTAAAATTAATAAAAGTAAAAGAGAGTGCTGGACGGACCTAGTAAAAAGTGTTGAGACTGACCCATTTGGAGATGGCTACAAGATTGTAACCAGAAGCCTACAGATAAGACATCCTCAAGTCAGCATGGCGTCGGAGGAAAGGGAGGTGTGGGTGCAGAAGTTGTTCCCCATCGCGGATAGAGAGGTACTGTGGACTAAAGATAGGCTAAATGAAGTGGAAACGTTCTCAGATGAAGATCTCAAACTGGCGGCTAGTAGACTCAAGAACAAAAGAGCTCCAGGGTGTGACGGAGTGCCGGCAGAGGCGGTGAAAGTTATGGTGGAAGCAATAGGACACAGTGCTCTAGGTGTTTTGAACTCACTCTATGCATCAGGAAGGTTCCCTGAGGATTGGAAGTGTGCTAAGTTGCTACTTATTGAGAAACCAATTAAGCACGGAGAACAAAGGGCATATAGACCTATTTGCCTAATAAATACATTGGGAAAGCTATACGAGTAGCTAATTAATGCCAAACTAACTGACGTTTTGGAAGGGAGAAAACTTCTGTCTGATAGACAGTACGGTTTCCGGAAAGGTAGATCAACCATTGATGCCATTCAGAGAGTGGTCGCAAGAGCGAGGGAGGCTAACCATAAGCAGCCAAGGGAGTGGTGTCTTTTAACTTTAATAGACGTGCGGAATGCTTTTAACACCGCGAGGTGGGACCGCATCGTGGAAGCTCTAGTAAAAAGAAAAATATCTACGCAGATCATAAACGTCGTTAAGGACTACCTGACTGACAGGACCTTGATATCTGGATATAATAGTAAACGGAAAGTGCAGGTGGGAGTTCCTCAGGGTTCGGTGTTGGGGCCGACACTGTGGAACGTCATGTACGATGACATCTTTGACGTTACGATGCCAGCAGGAATCGATTTAATAGGATTTGCAGACGACGTGGCAATTGTTGGTACAGACGTGAACTCTTGTGAACTGGTCCACAAAGTAAACTGTGCTCTGGATGAAGTGGGGGCATGGCTGTCTTCGCGCGGGTTGGATCTAGCACCGGAGAAGACCGAAACCACGTTGCTGAAGTTTAAAAGAAGGAACAAGCAATATACGCTGTCATATAGACGTTTGGATATCAGATCAGCATTGCGAGTCAAATACTTGGGAATGGTGTTGGATTCGTCACTGACTTTTGGACCCAATATTAGAGCGGCAGCGAATAAGGCGGAGAGAACGGTTAATGTTCTCTGCAAACTGATGCCTAACATAGGGGGGCCTGGCGACAGGAAAAGGAGTATGCTTTGTCATGTTGCCCAATCGATAATGCTATACGGCGCTCCAGTATGGGCAGAAGAAGCGAATAGGGTTGCGGCCTATAGGAAGGCGCTACAAAGAGTCCAGAGGAAGCTGGCGTTAAGAGCGAGTAGGGCATATCGCACTGTTTCTTTTGAAGCTGCTGTCGTTGTTGCAGGGCTCATACCTATACATCTCTTGACCCTAGAAAGGAAAGAGATATATGAATCCAACGAAAGGAACGAAATAGCAGCCAAACGGGCTAGAGAGAGGACTTTGCAGATGTGGCAGGAGGAATGGACGGTGGGATTGAAAGGTGCGTGGACGCGTAAGCTGATTCCAGATGTGAGGCGGTGGTATGCCAGAAAGCATGGAGCGATGGACTTCCACCTGTCGCAAGCACTAACTGGCCATGGCTGCTTTAAAACTTACGTTTATAAAATAGGTAAATCGGCAAATGAGACCTGCAGATATTGTGATGACGAAGACACTCCCGAACATACCCTTTTCCATTGTATAAGATGGGTGCAGGAAAGGACTATGCTAAACCTTTCGTTAAATGAGGATATCGCCCCTGAAAACATTGTCAATATAATGCTGCAGGATGTAGTAAAGTGGACAGATGTTAGTAATTATGTGAGCAGGATTATGAAAAGTAAGGAAGGGGATGAGAGGAGAAACCAGAGAGCTTAATAATCTCGTGACAGGCAATTTCTTCGCTGATGCTATGTGTCAAACAGTTCTGGCGGGGAAATGCGTGAAAACAAATGGGAGGGGTTTTAGTCGGTAGGAGTCCGACACTTTCTGCAGCAATAGATCCTAAGCTCAGAAGCCCATGATGGGTTTCCCCTCTCAAAAAAAAAAAAAAAAAAGTAGTAGTAGTAGTCGTAGTGGTAGTGGTAGTGGTAGTGGTAGTGGTAGTGGTAGTGGTAGTGGTAGTGGTAGTAGTAGTAGTAGTAGTAGTAGTCGTAGTGGTAATGATAATGATAATGATAATGATAGTGATAGTGATAGTGATAGTGATAGTGATAGTGATAGTGATAGTGATAATTATTATTATTATAATAATAATAATACCGTTCCTGCTGCACAGTCTAGATGTCTCTTAAAAGCAAAAAATTTAGGTGATTTTCCAGTGGAAGTCATTCCACACAATAACTTAAATACGTCACGAGGAGTCATATACTGTCCAGATCTTCTAAATTGTTCTCTAGAAGAAATTCTGGAGGGTCTAAGCGATCAAGGAGTTACAGCAGTCAGACGCATAAAAATCAAATTTCTGGTACTCTTTCAGAAAAACGTAAAAGAGAGACAACACCAGATCATGTATCCCTTTCAACAGGAGATGAAACTTCTTTAAGTTCTCAGGTGAACGAAATAAGAAGTAAACCTAAGAAACGAGGCTGGCCAAAAGGCAAGCCTCGAAAACAGAACTCTGATTGAGTGTTACTCAGTCAGAATGTGATATAATCTGTGATAATATATTTTGTTTGTTTTGCAATTCATTGTTTTGTTATTTACCGTTTCGTATACTATATTTATTTATTTATTTATTTATTTATTTATTTATTTATTTATTTATTTATTTATTTATTTATTTATTTATTTATTTATTTATTCATTCATTCATTCATTCATTCATTCATTCATTCATTCATTCATTCATTCATTCATTCATTCATTCATTCATTCATTCATTCATTTATTTATTTATAACATCAAAAATTACTGCATTCATCTTACAATGGAACTGTAATGGTTGCAAAACACATTATCCCGAGTTAAAGCAAATACTGCTGAAACACCGTCCTCTAGTGATTTGTTTACAAGAAACTCATTTTAAACCAGATGAGAAGTTCAAATTACGAACTTATAATTCCATCAGAAAAGACGTTGTCCCACGGTCCAGGGCAAGAGGTGGTATTGCTATTTTTATCAGAAACAACATTCCTATAAGAGAAATACAAATTCAGTATGAGCTGCAAGTCACAGCCGTTCAGATCGAATACCCTTTCAGAATTACGATTTGTAATATTTACCTTCCCGATTCCAACTGGAATATTAATGGTCTGAACAATACCAGCACCCTATCTTCTAGTAGGAGACTTCAATGCTCACAATCCGCTCTGAGGATCTGAGACAATTAATGCACGTGGAAGAACTGTCGAACAATTTATAGACGAAAATGGATCCGTCCTTCTTAATACTGGAGAAAATACATTTTTAAATTCTAGATCAAATAATTTCTCAGCAATTGATTTATCATTATGTTCTCCTCAACTAGTAACACGGCTGAATTGGAACGCTCTGAATGATGTTTTTTTTACAGACCATTGCCCTATTATTATTAAAACACCGACTTCTAAAAAACAACGTAAACTCAAAGAAATGGAAACTATCGCATGCTAATTGGACTTTATATGCTTCCTCCACTTGACGATGACGTTAACTCATCACTAGACAAATTTACGGAAACGATCCTAAATGCTGCTAACATCATGTTCCAAAGCAAGACGGTTATTGTCCAAAAAAGTGTGTTCCTTGGTGGAATGAAGAAATAAAAGTTGCAATACAAAACAAAAAGCAAGCTTTAAATAAATTCAAACGACACCCCACCAATGAAAACATGATTATTTTTAAACAAGCTAGAGCCAAAGCGCGTAGAGCGATTGTTTCTAGTAAACGAAGTTCTTGGCAGGAGTACATAAAAACCATTACTAAGGACACCCCTTCCTTTGAAGTATGGAAAAAAATTAAGAAAATATCCGGCAAGAATATGTCAGAACCCCCTCAAGTACTTACTGATAACAACCAAATAATTAATGATCCATATGAGATAGCTGACGCTTTTGGTAGATACTTCCAACACATAAGCAGTGACGATAATTATGACCCAGCATTTCTACAGATTAAGCAAAATTCTGAAAGTGAATTAAACTTCTCAGAAGAAATACTGTCACCATTCAACATCAGTTTCTCTATTGAGGAGCTGGAAAATGCTTTAGCTGCGGTAAAAAAACCGTCACCAGGTCCGGATACTATTCCTTATGATTTTATAATTCATATGTCCCAAGAAGAAAAAGAAATGGTACTAAGTCTATATAACCAAATATGGATAAAAGGAGAGTATTCCAAAAAATGGAGGCAAGCAGTAATCACACCCATTCTGAAACCAGGAAAGGACCCTAGGCAGGCTAGTAGCTATCGTCCTATATTTCTTACATGCTGTTTAAGTAAGGTCATGGAAAAAATGATTAATCTTAGATTAATTTGGTTGCTAGAAAACAGAAATTTATTAGCAAACTGTCAAATGGGTTTTAGAAAATATAGATCTACGCAAGATCATTTAATTTATTTAGAAAACTATATTCAAGATAGTTTTGCAAGTAGATTTCATACTGTAGGTGTATCATTTGACCTCGAAAAAGCATATGACTGCACATGGCGATATGGCATCTTACAAAACATGCATGAGTGGGGCATAAAAGGAAGATTACCTATATTTATACGCAGTTTCCTTCAAGACAGAACATTTAATGTCCGTGTGAGTAACTGTTTATCTAATACTTACTTGATGAAGAATGGTAGACCCCAAGGTTCAACTCTAAGTGTAACCCTTTTCGCTATTGCTATTAACAGTTTAGTATCAAACATCAATCCTTCCGTTTCAAAATGCTTATATGTAGATGATTTATTCATATGTTTTTCTGCATCATAAATGGATGATATAAAAACCACACTACAGGAAACCATAGATACTCTCACAGAAGAAGCTCACCAAAGAGGTTTTCGTTTTTCAGAAACAAAAACTAAGTATTCACTTTTGTAGGCTAAAATCAGAACACTGTGAGCCTCATTTAACATTAAACAATGCACAAATCAGCCATACAGATTTCTTAAGATTTTTGGGGTTACTGTTTGATAGAAAGCTAACCTGGAATTTGCACACAGTAGACTTAGCAACTAAATGCAAATCCGCTCTAAATATTTTACGATGCCTATCGAGTACAAAATGGGGAGCAGATAAAGAAATATTAGTCAACCTGTATAAATCTCTTATTAGATCAAAAATGGATTATGGTTGTACAGTTTACTCTTTCTCACGCCCTACACATCTCAAATTGTTAGACTCAATTCAAAACATCGGCCTGAGACTAGCTGTCGGAGCTTTCAGAACAAATCCAATACATTCATTAGGAGTAGAAGCAGGTATTTCTCCACTCTCTTTAAGAAGAGAACAACTGATGTGCAATTACGCAACTTCCATAAAAGCACAGCCACGTCATCCAAATTACAGTATAATATACGAATCTGAAGTCGACATCTATAACATTAGACCTACTATTACAAAACCATTTAAAGCTAGAATAGAAACAGATATAACTTATATCGTAGTCTTCCTCATCACCATCTTTAAAAATAATTTGGTGTCCCTGCACCACAGCTGTTAATGCAGCTTCCAACATATTTAAATTTCGTAAAAAGTTAGAATAATAAATTATTTGACAAATAAATGACAAACACAAAATGATATGCATATTATATGAAAAGTGAGGTTAAGAAAAACAATCTGTTCCGTTCGTTTATTACAGATAAGTCTGTTTGATCTGTAGTCACGCGACAAAATCCACTCGCATCTGGGAGCATATGGCCAAACGCAACTAGTGGCAAGAAATTCAAGTAATTAATAATTGGATGAACTAATCGAACCAGTAAAGTTATGCAACCAGTAGTACTGTTAGGTTAAGTACTTAATATTATTTGAGTGATGTGGGTATTTATATACGTACATATATTAATTTGAGACAAATTATTTAAATTTAGAGATGTTACTTTTGTACATACCAATTTTGTTATATACTGTTTGTGCACAGGTATCACTTAGAATCCGTGCATCTCGAAATTTTGCCGCTAACATAGTTTTGGTATTATTGTTATCGGAAACTTTGCTCGAATAAAAAATGCTTAAATCTAAAATTTACATGAAACAGTTAAGTACCTACTTATATAATTATTGCACGTTACACTTTTGTTAATAAATACCAGTACAAAGAACTTCCTTGTTGACTTATGCAAAAACAATGTTGGTATCATATTTTGATTAAGATAGTCGTAAAACTTTCATTTGAAAAATGCTGCAAATTCTAATCTTTTAGCATTAGAAGAGTAATATTTGCGTATCTGTGAGTTCCAGTAAATTCTAATGAATTCTTCCAAATCTGGCGTCTGAAAAAAGACGATTTTTACTTAATATGTGTGTTAAATTTGGCATGCCAAATTTACCGTAAAACATTATTATGCTCAAGAAAGAAAAGTACAATTATCTGTTATTTTAAAGAAAATGAAGATTCTAATTTCTTTATATTAGTTGAGAAATATAAAATACATACCTTGTTTTATCTTTTAGACAATGGAAAAAGAAAAAATCACGCCTTGAGGGCCAACTATCTACAGTACAATATACCACAGGCATTTTTAGAAGAAAAAAAACACTGATATTCAAAGTTTTTTGTCTCACACTTTATCGATCGAACACAACACGTTACAGTTCTAGCGTCGGCGTCGACCAACGTGTAGGAGTGACGTTGAGCTTCTTGCAGTTCTTGGTTCGAAGAAGCCCCTGCGCTTCTTTGGTTGGTTTTGGACTCATCTTTTACTCTTGTTAATTAAAATAATTACCTAAAAAAGATATTCGTTCTTTCTAATTGTGTTTTATTTAACTAACAGCAGGTATTTTACTAAGAACAAAACAGAGTTAGCTCAAATCTTTAACAGTGTTTTGACTTGTTTAAGACTGAACTGAACTGAAGCTGAAAAAGTCTATATATATATATATATATATATATATATATATATATATATATATATATATATATATATATATACATGAAACATACGTAATACAAATTACTAGATTGCCTCGTGCATTAGGAACAATGAACAATAGATAATTTCTGGAATTAACATAAGGTTACTGATAATATACGGTATAAAAGATAAACTTCGGCAGGAATCCTTGTCAGCACTTCTACCGCACTTTATCACTTATGGTGTAGGTCAGTTAACACAGGGTCGACTCAATGTCTATGTAACAAGTAACTCCTCCCGCCTAAAATGGAAACCTAGGGTTGGACTGGTTGGCTGGGTTGATCATCATTAAGAGAAGAGGCCTCATTCGGATGTTTCTTCCTTCTAAGTAGTTTGATTGGATAAGGGTAACAATTTCTGTAGTAGCATGTCACTCCAATATAGGTGATAGCACAAATAAGAAAACAGATAATAATAAGCCAGGTAGGTATGGAATGGTTTTCCTTTGGCTCCACAGGTAAGGCTATTTCATGATGATTATTCATTTTCTTTGCCAAATGAGAAAGTTCTTCGATATCCATGCTATTAAATTTGATTTTATTTGATCGTCCTTTCAGCTTGGATACATCCAGTGATGGAAGTTCAATGATTGTAACAGGCGAAAGATCTTCATTTTCGGAAGAAAATTGTTCTTGATTAATAGTATAATGACATTTTTCAGGAATTGTTATTAGGTAACTTCCAGGTTGAAGTTCTTGATGTTTTTCTATGGAACATCCTTCCATAATTATTGTGTAGGAAGGTGTAGTTAACAAAATATTTTGGGGAAAAATTTGATTTGCAATCATCTTTTCTACATGGACAGGCACAGTAGAACAGTTTTTGGCTTCATTCTTCAAAATAATATGGACTATGCAATCTTCTTCGGCTTGAAGATGGTTATAGCAATAAAAGGTATCTTCGATCTTTTCACACAGTTCGTTTTGATATTGATAGAGTTCATTTTTCTCATTAAGGATAAGATATGGTTTTTGAGGGGGAATTATTTTATTCTGGATAGGAACAGGATACAAAAAAAATGTTTTAAACGCAGTAGTCATTAAAATTGGACAATGAATTAAGAAAATTATTCTCTCGTCTTTATATAATAGTTGAATACAAAAAAACATATAATAACTGTGTTTATTTTTGAATTGAGCAATTTGATTTAGTGAGTATAAGTTTTGCATTTTATTTATTATAATATTCAAGTTTTCTATAGAAAGCAAAGTTGGATGAATTTTATTAAGAGTAGCAAATGTTATAGCATTCACAATTTGATTTAATTGATTCTGTAAAGTTATTAGACAATTAATAATTAATTCCAAAGTATTGATTTCATTTATACTATCCTGGTATTTATCGATTAAACTCTTTATAGTTAAGATGTTTGATTTGATTTGAAAAAGGCTATGATTTGTTTTTGACATAAATTCCTTTGAATAAGAAATTTCATTATTAATTTCATCTTTAAGTAAGTGATCATTATTGTTAAGGTAATATAATATAGTATCGATTCTCTTTCCATCCTCAGAATCAAGTGTGCCAAATAACCATTTTGATATTTTACCACCAAGATTTATCAGTCCACGTTTGTGTCTCATGTTAGGGAAAATAGTTTCTAATAAATGATCATTTTGAAATAACAGTGATTGTGCTTGTTTTATTAGTTTATCTGACATTTCAGTAAAATTTTTTCTTTCAATAATAAAATTGACTTGTTTGTGTAAATTAGATTTAATTTTCTTCAGTTCAGAAATATCTAGATAACTGACGAATGTATGTTTACTTATAATTATTCTCGAATTTTCCAAGTTCATTAGTAAAATTGGGTTGGTTAATTTTTGAATAATTGCATTATTTAAGTTATGGATAAGGATAAACGAGAAAATGATCAATATCCTCATCTGGAAAAGGAAATAAAGCATTAGTAATTAATATTTTTTACGTTTCTTTAAATTATGCTTAGAATATTTTGATGTTTCAGTTTTCACCTTATTTTTTGTTTGCGCTACAGGCGAAATTTTAGAAAATTTATTTGCTAATTTATCTCTTGTCTGTTCTTTATGATAAATTTGGTCTTGTTCTGATATTGTCATTGGTTCTTTCCGTTCTACGTTAATTTTTTCCAGTTTATCAGTTTTTTTCTTACTTATATCGTCTTTGATTTGTTGATATTTTCCTTTTAATTTTTCTTTATGGTCATACACATATTTAGAGATTTTCTTCAATATCATAAGGATCTTTAGTATTGAAATGTCCTGAAACGATCTCAAAAGGAGTGAAGTTAGTACTCGAATGTATAGAATTATTATAATGCAATAGTGAATACTTTATTAAGTTATTTAAAGATTCTTTTGGATTTTGTTGCGTTTTAACTCTAATTTGTTCTAACAATGTAGAATGAAATCTTTCAATGTAGCTATTTGAATTCGGATTTTTTGGTGTAGTAAAGTCTATATTTACTTTATGAATTTTGCAGAAATCTAGGAAGTTTTGATTATTAAATTCCACACCATTATCACAAACAATTGTATGAGGAAGTCCATAATGTGATATAAAAGTTAATAATCCGTCAAGGACATTTATAGAATTTGTTCCTAAAATTGGATAGGCTTGCGCAAATTTTGAAAAAGTATCAATTATCGTTAAGAATTTTTCTTTAGATACTGACAAGGTATCGATATGAATTCTTTCAAAAGGTTTTGTACCTACAGGAATTGGTTGAAATTCAAAATTATTAGGTTGTCTTTCATATTTAGATTTTTGACATATGACACAATTATTGACATAGTTATTAACGTCTTTAGTCATGCTGGGCCAATAGTAATTTTTCTTTAGAGAGTCAATTGTAGTTGTAATACCTCTATGACCAGTTTTATAAATATGATGATTATTCGTTTTGTCTTGTTTTTCAGAATCTGTACAGATATCAGTTAATTTTGAAGAACAAATTATTGATTTTGATTGAATTCTAATAAGCTTTTCTTGTATATTTCTTATAAAGTATTTTTCATGTTGTTTGTCAGGAAAATATAAATGATATGTAAGTTTATTATCGAGATTAGCTATGAACTGTGTAAGTCTTCATCTATATGATTTTTTCTAATATTTATGTAAAATCTCTGATTATCAAAAATCTTTTCTTTAATACAATTAGGTACAGGGGATGATTGTGACACTTTAATTTGTTGTTTATAATGATTTAAAGTTTTTTCTGTATAAGGAAAACTAAGTAGGGAAATTTCATCTTCAGAATGTGCTGTTGTAACATTATTTTCATAGTTTAAATATTCTTGAATGGCATTATCAATATCACCTATTTCATTTATCCGATTTAAAACAGTGGTTATTAATTGTTGTTTCTGGGATATAATATGATTCGTCGGTAACAGCGTTGGTTGGAATTTTGGTTCTTAAAATTTCATTTTCATTAACAGTGATGCTAAAGTGTTCATATTCTGAAGGAGAACATTGTCGTACATGAATTTTCAAATTATTTCTCTGTAGATATCCTTCTTGTAAATTCCAATTAAATCCCATATTTTTTAAGTCTCTAAAGCTGATTAATCCATCAAAAAACGGATGAAAGTCAAATAAAGTGAAAATAATTTTTCCATTTGCATGAAATTCTTTAAAAACTGGAATATGTGCCTCAAGTTTTGCTGCTTGTCGACCACATGATGTTTTCATTAATCTAGGTTTTATAATGACGCACCCTGGGAAATATTTTTTTACTAAAACAGGGTTCATTAAAGATATATGACTACCAGAATCAATATGAAAACGTAAAGGTCTATGAAATCCTTAAATTTCGATAAATGGCAATTTGCGTTGATCTATATGATTTAATTCTAAGTGATTTTCTGTCCAGAGGCTAGGTGGATAAAATTTTCTTCATCGTTATTTTGTTCTTCTGTATATGGTTCCATACCTTCTTAATCTTGCGTGGATAATTCTTCTTGTTCATAACCATATGCTGCTGGATTTTCTTCAATTGCTTCAGTATAAATTTCTTCATCAATGTTGTGTAATTCTTCTGCCATAAATGTCGGTCTCGATTGGGGTTTAAACTGATAAGATTGAGTAGGTGTTTGCCTAGATGTTGTTGACATAGGAGTAGGCTTATAAGTAGGTATTTGATTTTTGGGTTTCCAGACGTTGGTTGTTGACGTACTTTGTTTACCGAATACTTGTTGATTTGGGTAAAATTTTTGTGGTACTTGTTTTGGAGTTATTTGAATTGGTTGACTAGGAAATATTTTCCTATTTTGTTCATGAAATCGTTGTTGTAACTGTGAATTATTATGTGAAAATGTTTGATTTAGAGTAGGTTGAATTTGAGAATATCTTTGAACAGGTGCTTTAATATTTGGAGATGGAATATGTTGATTTAAATTTCTCTTACCTTCATTTACAATAGAATTAAAATTTTCTTCTTCTATTACGTATTGCATTGCTATTTCTAAACAATCTGGATTTTTAAGTCTAACACCGGTTTGAATTTGTGGTGGAAGATATTTTAAAAATGTTACCAAAATTAATTTTTCAATATTAGAAATTTGAGCAATTTATTGTACATGGTCCATTGAATTATCATTATTAATAGACGAAAAAATTAAACTTGTAGTATATTGACAGCGAATACCAAAATTATAAGGACTTTCTTTAGGATTTGGTTTCAAACTATGAAGTTCATGAAGTAAACAAGTAAATGACCTTTGATCAGTAAAAGAAACTTTCAAAATTTCTTTTATTTTGTCCCAAGTGTCTAATTCAATTCTACTTGAAATTAAAGTTAACGCTTTGCCTCGTAGTTTGCCAATTATACCTCTAAAAATTAATTTCTTTATAAATTCAGATTCGTTAGCATACTGTCAAAGGTTTCATCACAAGTTCCAATAAACTTATTTAATTCACATGGGTCTCCACTAAAATTTAGTATAATATCTAAAAATAATTTTAATTGTTGATAATTTATTTTACGAGCCATATTGTCACTATTATTTCTTTTAGATTTTTCGTATTCTAATCTAATCGCAGATAAATCTTGGATAACACTATTTAAATCTGAATCAGAATCTTCAGAATTAATACTTCTACTAGCTCTGGTTTGTTGCCTAAAATTTTTGTTTGCTTTTGACGTTTCTTTAATATTCCTAAACATTAACCATTTGTTGAGAGAATAATTTTTTTATTTCCAAACAATAAAAAAATAAGTATTATTTTTGAATTTTATTTTACACAAAAAAAAATGTGAAAAGTTGGGGTGAGAAGGAAAAAATGGATTATGAGAGAAAATGACTAACCTTGTTCGTTTGCAGCTTTGCTTTGTGTGGTTGCTTGATTTTGTTGTTTTTTTCTTCTTTCTTTCTTTCTAAACCTGCCCAGGGATATTCGGTCCTCGCCAATTTTCTGGATTTGTGTCCTAGAAGATGGCCCCCGTATATCGACAAGGAATATTCAGTTCTCTTCTCGAAACACACTTAACTTGCAGTAGTCCTGTCAGTAGAAAAAACACTTTCCAAAAAGGCACTATGTCTTCTTCTAAACAGTGACTATCAGATCCGTTTCCGACTGCGCCAGTGACGTTGAGCTTCTTGCAGTTATTGGTTCGAAGAAGCCCCTCCGCTTCTTTGGTTGGTTTTGGACTCAGCTTTTACTCTTGTTAATTAAAATAATTACCCAAAAAAAGATATTCGTTCTTTCTAATTGTGTTTTATTTAACTAAGAGCAGGTATTTTACTAAGAACAAAACAGAGTTAGCTCAAATCTTTAACAGTGTTTTGTGTTGATTAAGACTGAACTGAAGCTGAAAAAGTCTAAAAAAAATATATATATATATATACATGAAACATACGTAATACAAATTACTAGATTGCCTCGTGCATTAGGAACAATGAACAATAGATAATTTCTGGAATTAACATAAGGTTACTGATAATATACGGTATAAAAGATAAACTTCGGCAGGAATCTTTGTCAGCACTTCTACCGCACTTAGGTGTCTGGGTACCGAAAGGTCCCCGAGACAGCCGAGGGGAGCGGTCTAAATGTAGGTTCCATAAGGTTTATTATAGGTTTGTTCCAACAGCGATCAGATAATAGTTTAAAACTATCAGAAATGTTCGTCCAACTACTTCTTGAGTTACATTCACTGAAAACATATTCACAACATAACCGATCGAATATTTCTAACAGGTAGGAACATACCTTATAATGACGCTTGATTATTTAAATTGGGTAAAGAGAGATAGTCCCTATCGACCCCGCATATCCGAGGTCATTTATCCTGCCAAGGATATTAGCGAAATTATGAAATGTGATTTTTTGACACCAGTACCAGGAATTGCATATATTCCTGTGACGCCACCTAATTCGAATTACATAAACTAATAATCGGATTAAAGGTTGACCTTTCTTACACTGTTTGGGATGTATTAAAAATTATCAAAGCACTGAAAATATTTTGTTTGCGTCGCGCATCTTAACTAGTGATATTTAAGTTTTTAAAAATATGTATGACATGTTTAGAGTAAACTAGTAAAACATGTCTGCTGCACAAATGAACTACTTAGGTGAGTAATATTTATATATCTCAAGTTAAGTAATTCAATTTTGGTAAAAAATCTCCTTTATGGAAAATCTAAGAAAAATAAAATAACTCAAAAATTAAATATTTTTCTTGCATTTCATGCTGTGTTGGCTATTTTATATTTTAAAATTGTTTTCTTGTTAAAGTATAGTGCTTTTTAATTAATAAACGTGTGCTCTAACAAGTAAAAAATATGTTCATCTTACACAGTTTGTAATAGTTGGCAATATATTTATATTACTAATTGTGTTTTATTTATGCCTACTGTATATTGCTATGATTAACAAGTGGTAAGTTGTCACTAGACTTTTTTGTTGTGAAAAATAGATAATAATAATATCTCTACGTCTCATTCTAATCATGGGGATTACCCCAGAAGTCGGTGCGGGAGAGGAGGCGGCATATTATTATTAAGCAGGCTGCATTTGCGCTAAGGAACGACTTGGTAGGCCCTAACTACCATTCAATGCAGGAATGACGGGAACCGGGAAACCCTCATTAATTAGGGAGAGTAGTTAAATGTCGACCGCTATTAATCTCTCACATTGATCCAAGCTAACATTCTTCCACCCTACCATACCCGCAGAGAGTGAGCCAATCCTCTTCACGAATATAGCTGATATACGGTCTACCGGCTGCGGGGCTTGAACCCACACCTCTACATCTATCTACATCGATTCAAATACTGATGCCTTAAACCGCGCGAGTACTGACGATGTTTTCAATTATACTGGTTATTTATACGTCGGCCCCTCGAAAAATCACTATCCTTATTTATCACCTCATCATAATTGCCTTTATTTTTAATTGTAATTATGCCATGCTTCATATTGCATCCTTCGTTAAAGGTATTGAATATTGAAATATGGTGACAGTGTTGTGGCTGAAACTGAAAATTTTTCCTGCTATTTGCCAAGAAGATTTTACATGCATTTTGAGAAGGAAGGTATTGAAAACTTTAACGATTCTTTAAGAAGTCGACCTGTATATCTGGTTAGTAAAGGAAAAATTGGTTTAACAATGGACATTACATTTATTCAAGACGATATGTATTTATCTACAGGTCTTATACTCCAGACCAATGTGTTATTATTATACCTAGTTATAAAATAAAAATATTTGTATCGAATTTAGCAATTTTATTATTCTACCTCGTACATATACTATAAATAAATCCTTGTATACTATATCTTCTGCTCCAGTGTATTACCGAAGCATGAAAAATTCATGAAACGAATATTAATATTTTATATTGATATACATTTGAAGTAAACCTTTGTCTACAAGTCTTATACTTCAGGTAAATGTTTTATTGTACCTAGTTAGAAAATAAAAATATTTATATTGAATTAGCAAATTTATTATTCCACCCCGTACATATATTATAAAATACATGATACAGTGAATGTTTTGTCATAGGCAGAATCTAACATTTTACACAGATATTGTTATTATTATTTTATATAAAAAATGTAACACATTACTGAGAATGAGTTTCTATCGGACCGTTTTTGTTGTAAGCATGACCATAGACTTAAACAAGACAATTGCGTTTAGCATTGGTTACTTAAAAAATCTATAAAACAGTGCAACAATAACCACCCTAACATTTTGACATCTCATTTAGTTTAAAAACTTTTACTAAGTAACATATATTTTAAAATTTTTTAATATTTGAATTATAAACTATAATCCATTGCATTAATAATATTTTATATGATTCTGAAAAGCTGCTATGTAGCACATATTTTACTTCACGAGAAAATATATTTATAATTAAAAAACTAAATAAATTTGTTATTTTACTTGTAATCAAAAACTAAATAATTTTAAAATATGCTTTATTATTTATTAGATATTCAGGTTTGAATTGGTAAAGAAAACAAATGAATAGATAATAATACTATATATTTTTTAAAAACTATACTATAATACATAATTAAAAAAACAAAATATAATATAAATATATACAAAACAACAAAATAGATACAAAAAAGAAGATTAAAAAGAGCAGTAATTTAATGAAATTAATAATTAATTATTAATTTCATTAAACTTTGCCGCGATGGCCTCATATTTTTTTCGAGTCTCGTTAGCAGAACGCTCCCTCTTATCGATGGAGCGTTCTTGCTCATCAAGCTGCCGAATCTGTTCCCTAAGGGTCTCTCTGTGTACCCTCAGTGATTTTCTTTCCCCTTTTAGCCGCGATATGAGGTCATCGCTGTTTTTAATCTTCTTTTTTATAGCAGTCATTCTTCCATCCATCCGCTGACGGAATTCTGCCCTCCGCTGCATTTCTTCGTTAATTGCTTCTATCCAATCTTCGGAATCCGAGGAGGAGGAGCAGGTCGAGGGCGTAGGTGACAGCGAGCGAATGGAAGATGAGGGCCGTCTAATATTTTTCCGAGCCAAACCCAAATTTTTGCCTCTGCAACAAAAAATAACAGATAATACTTCATACATTTTTCGATGATGTCTTTAGACTTTTTTAAAATTATTTTTTGAATATTTACCTAGAAGGAAGTGCAGGACTTTCCCGCGGAGGATTTTGGAATACGTTCGCGTCATCCTCTTGTTGAAAACACTTTCTTTTGGCAGCAGCCACCTTCGCTGAAATTGGGCTTGGCTTGGGCGAAGCTTCCAAGGAGGTAATCGCCTTTACTGCCATATTGAGTTCCTCTGATATTCTGTAAAAAACGAGAAAATAGTTTAACAAAACGTAGAAAAACATTAGAAAAAAACTTACGCCTCATGTATGGCTTCATCCAAATCAGGATTCTGCATTTGTTGTTGATAGGTCTCCTGCAGCTCGAGACGGGCCTCTTCAGATAAAAACAAAGTCATTTTTAGAACTGAATAAGAATTATTTGTGAATCGAAGTTAATACTGTTACCTACTAATAGGTTTGTATAAGAATGAATATATTCAACGAATGCAGTATGCTTATATATCAAATTGTTGCAACTTACACAGTAATATGAACATCCGGTGAATTCCGTTGAACTGTACAGGTCACTAACTTTCTGTTGTCAGATAAAATTCAGTTTCATACTTATTCTTTGAGAATTGTAATCCGACACCATTTCCTGCTGAGTTAACAAAATAGGTAATTTGACACCACGTTTTGAAATTTGACACCTTTGTTTTGAAATTTGACACCGCGTTTTGAAATTTGACACCGCGTTTTGTAATTTGATACCGCGTTTTGAAAATTGACACCTTTGTTTTGAAATTTGACACCGCGTTTTGAAATTTGACACCTTTGTTTTGAAATTTGACACCGCGTTTTGAAATTTGACACCGCGTTTTGTAATTTGATACCGCGTATTGAAAATTGACACTTTTGTTTTGAAATTTGACACCGCGTTTTGAAATTTAACACCTTTGTTTTGAAATTTGACACCTTATTTTGAAATTTGACACCGCGTTTTGTAATTTGTTATCGCGTTTTGAAATTTGACACCTTTGTTTTGAAATTTGACACCGCGTTTTGAAATTTGACACCGCGTTTTGTAATTTGACACCGCGTTTTGAAATTTGACACCTTTTTTTTGAAATTTAACACCTTCGTCTTAAAATTTGACACCTTTGTTTTGAAATTTGACACCGCGTTTTGAAATTTGACACCTTTGTTTTGAAATTTGACACCGCGTTTTGTAATTTGATACCGCGTTTTGAAATTTGACATTTTATTTTGAAATTTGACGCCTGTGTTTTGAAATTCGACACCGCGTTTTGAAATTTGACACCGTGTTATGTAATTTGATATCTATTTAAACAACACCAACAGCATACATATAAAATTATGAATTTTAGTTTCTTTTTTTTTTTTTTTTTACAGACTCGTTATTCCTCCCACCACAATCATTATAAGCGCTGACTTGATCATTTAGAAAGTATATAAAGCAGTATCCTAGAGTTTTCAACCATATTACAGATATTAGTATCTGAACTAAATAGAACATTATATTTAAATATTATCCATTATATATCTTTCGAAAAAGATGACTTCCGATGACTTCCGACTGCGTGGTAGACATTCAGTGTTTCAAAATTAGTAACAAGAAGAGTGACATCAGATGGGCTGTGAAGGAATTGGGGGTTTATAATGGTAAAATCTCCTACCATTATATATTTAAACCCCCTTTCCCCTTTAATCAGCTGTCACGGGAGCTACAAAAAGAGGCGTATTGGGTAGTCAACTTCCATCATGGTATTCCATGGAATAATGGCGACGAATCCCTCGAAGATCTTCCAGAAATCCTTAAGGCAGCAACCCAGACAGCTGGAATAATATATGTGAAGGGAAATCAGAAGGCTGAGTTCCTCAGGAAATATGTAGACAAACCGGTGGTTGAGCTTCTGGAACGTCCAAAATTGAAGCCCGTGGTTCCGGAATGTTGGCACCACAAACTGCAGCATTGCGCATGTGCGTTAGCAAATGTTTACAGTTTATATAATTTTTATTTAGAATTTACAAAATAAAGAAATAAATTATATATTTTTTTGTTTTATTGTTTTCCCTGTAATATAGTTGCTGCAGTATATTTTTTAAGAACATATCTTGTTCAAACTCTGAATCAATATATACAAATAATTTATAAATTTTATATAAGTTTTATTAGGTTACCTGTAATAGAGCTGTTGTGGTGTTATAGTTAAAGACATGTCTTGTTCAAAATAAATGTGAAGGAATAAGTTATATATTTATTAAGCGGTTGAGGTGTTACGTTTAACAATAGCAAATGTAAAAATGCAGATCTGCGCAAGCTCCAGCAGGATTGCGCATATAAATGAGTCGTACTCTTTAAGAAATCACACAGTTTATATTTACACTTCTCATACTAATCTGGTATACTTGCTGCTGCTGCTGTTGTTGTTATTTTCCTTGATTCAGTGCTACCGTACAGTGACATGAATCCTGAAACCGTAACCTCTATTAGTTCTACAATTGTGAAAACTACTGAAGAAGCCGTAAAATTGGTAAAAACTAAAGAAGAGATAATAAGGCAAATAAAGCTAGTAAAAGGTAATGTGAAATTGTTGGAGACAGCGATTAAAAATAGAATTAACCGACAAGAGGATACTGAAAATCCTTTTAAGTTAGAAGGAAACTTAGCATTATTGAAATATTATTTAGCTAAATTGCAGCACTTACGATATACTTCTAGTAAAGTTGGAGCAGGCTTGGAGAACAATACTGCTGAAAAAAAGCGTAGTCGAAATTTAGTTTGGCATTCGATTGATTCTTGCTTCGACGGACGAGTGTGTACAGGATTAATTGCAAATTTAAGTATCAAAGATCCATTATGCTTCTTAAATAAGGCATTTAATAATTTTCAAAGAAAAATTAGATTATATCGTCAAAAATCAATGCTTAAAGTTAATGTTGTATTAGTATGTAATTTTATTAAACCTGAAAGTGGTGATATCGATATGAAAACGTTTTCTACAAAAAATCATATAATCGATATAAATACTAATTTAAAAACTTGGTACAGGGATAACGTAATCCATACTTTAACAAATAAATTAGAAGAATTTAGTGAAAAAGATTCGGGGTGGGCTCTTTCAGAGGTTTTGCACTTAAAAGTCAATATTAACAAATTTTCACCTTTAAAAGGGGGAACATCAACTTATGTGAGTTTACCAGGTTTTATATCACGAAAAAAAGCTGTAATAAATGTAGAAAATAACGATTCATTTTGTTTTCTGTGGGCTGTAATCTCCACTCTATATCCAGCTAAAAATAAACATCCTGAAAGAATAACAAGTTATCCTCATTTTAAAGATGTTCTAAAATATGATTCCATCGAGTTTCCAATAAAACTTAATGATATAAAGAAGTTTGAAAAATTGAATAACTTGTCTATTAATTTGTATTGTATAGAAAATAAAAACGTTTTGCCGCTTTCTTTAAGCGATTATAGAAATAGTAACAGAGAACCCATTAATTTATTAGCGCTATCGACTGAAAATAATAATTTTACAGGATTCTCAAACGATAAAACATTTTTCCACTTCGCATGGATAAAGAGAATGTCAGCACTACTTTCAAAACAACTATCTTCTCATGGACATAAAACTTTCATATGCTATAGGTGCTTAAATCATTTTAGTTCTGATGATTTACTTAAAGGACATTTAGTTTACTGCAATAACATGAATAAGTGTGCCTTCAAATTACCAAAGGAGTCGGATAAAATTTTAAATTTCAAGCATTTCAGTTACAAAGAAAGAGTACCTTTTGTGATATATGCCGATCTTGAAAGTATTCTTGAACCGTGTGAAACCTTAGGAGTAGAAAAGTGCAATTCAGTTAATTATCAAAAGCATACACCATTCAGTGTAGCATATTATTTGAAATGTTCATATGATAATAATTTATCAAGACTTAAACTATATCGAGGTGATGACTGTATAAAATGGTTTATTTCAGAACTACAACTGCATTGAATATTGATAGTATCCTTAAAAATTTAAAAGAAATGGAAACTTTATCATTCGAACAAGAAATAAATTATGCTACCTCAACACACTGTCACATATGTACCAAACAATTTCAATGGAGTGATATCAAAGTTCGTGATCGTTGTCACCTCAGCTCTAAATACAGAGGTGATGCTCATCAAGATTGTAATCTAAATTATCAAAACTCATTTAATATACCTGTTGTTTTTCATAATTTAAGCGGTTATGATGCAAATTTTATAATGAAACAATTGGCTACCGGTTTTGCAGGTCCAGTTCGGTTGCTACCAGTTAATAAAGAAAAATATATTTCATTTACTAAAACGGTTGAAGGTACTGCTGTACACTTGCGATTTATCGACTCATTCCGCTTTATGTCTAGTAGTCTTGATTAATTATCTTCCTATTTAGAAAATGAAAAGAAAACCATTGTTAAGGCTTATTGTAACACTGATCAAGAATTTAATTTATTAATAAGAAAGGGTATTTTTCCTTACGATTATATTGATTCGTGGGAAAAACTCACTGAGTCATGTTTACCACCAAAAGCGAATTTCTATAGTCAATTGCATGATGAATGTATTAAAGATGAAGATTATCAGCATGCCCTTAATGTTTGGAAAACATTTAACATAAAAACGTTAGGTGATTATTCTGATTTATACTTGAAAAGTGATGTTCTCCTTCTTGCTGATATATTCGAAAATTTTCGACGAACTTGTTTATTAACATATGAATTGGATCCATTACATTTTTATACTGCTCCAGGTTTAGCGTTCGATGCTATGCTTAAAACGACTGGAGTACACTTAGAACTTTTAACGGATATCGAAAAACTTATGTTTATTGAGAGAGGTATTCGTGGTGGAGTGTCTCAATGTTCCAATAGATATGCAAAGGCAAATAATAAATATATGGGAGATCTCTATGATTCAAGTCAAGAATCTGTATATCTAATGTATTTTGATATAAACAATTTATATGGGGCTGCAATTTCTGAATATTTACCATATGGAGAATTTGAATTTCTGAAAGAGAATGAAATTGAAAATTTAGATATAATAAATATTCCAGATAATGCAGAAGTTGGCTATATTTTCGATTGTGACTTATCTACATCAAATTCATAGTGATCTACCTTTAGCTCCACAACACATGACACCACCAGTACCTTCAAGATCAAAATTAAAGAAATTATTACTAACATTATATCCAAAAAGTAATTATGTTGTTCATTATAGAAATTTAAAGCTGTATTTGAAGCATGAATTACGTTTAAAGAAAATTAACAGAGTTCTCACATTCAAACAAGCTGCGTGGTTGAAAAAGTATATTGATTTAAACACCACGTTGCGTCAGCAAGCTAAAAATGATTTTGATAAGAATTTTTATAAATTAATGATAAATGCTGTGTACGGCAAATTAATGGAAAACGTACGGAAATATAGAGATGTCCGTATGACCACTAAATGGGACGGCCGTTATGGGGCTCAAAATTATATTGCAAAACCTAATTTCCACAGTTGTAGCATTTTTGATGATGATATGATTATTGTAGAAATGAATAAATTAGAAATTTTATTTAATAAACCTATATAGGCAGGATTCTGTGTTCTAGATATATCTAAAACTTTTCTATATGAATTTCACTATGATTATATCTTGCAAAAATTTAAAAATAAAGCAAAACTCCTGTACACAGATACCGATAGCCTAATTTATCAATTGAATGTGCCTGATATTTATGAGTATATTAAAGAAGACAGTCAGAGGTTTGATACATCTGATTATGATCCTCATAATTCATATGGAATAGAACGGAAAAACAAGAAAGTGCCAGGTTTGATGAAAGATGAAAATAATGGAAAAATCATGCTAGAATTTGTAGGCCTTCGAGCAAAAATGTATGCTTATAAAGTTCATAACAACAAGATAGTTAAAAAGTCAAAGGGTTCTACATCAGCAAGTGTTAAGAAAATTACATTTGAAGATTACAAAAGAACTCTGTTCGATCATGAAATTATTTACAAGCCACAGCATCTAATTAGATCTAAAAAGCATTGTGTTTATACAATTCGACAACATAAGATGATTCTTAACCCTTACGATGATAAAAGAATTTTAAATTCTAAGAGCACAGATACGAAGCCCTGGGGTTACGAAAGAATTTCAGATGACAACGATAACATTCCAAACAAAAGAATTTGTATTCGATAAAATTATGTGTGGCAATGTCTACTATAAACTGGATAGTGTGTTCGTGAGTCAGCAAATTACTGGTATATAAGCTGTAAGCTAACAGATCAAAATCAGTTTGTTTTTCATCTCTCCAACGAATAACATGACTATGAAGAATCTGTGTAGTGAGATGCATATTGCTTTGCATTATGCAACCGTTGAAACTTACAATAAATTTATCGAACGTTGCATTATCGAGTGCTGTTACAGTGAAGAAAGATACAACTTATTAAAGAGTATCTTGGAAGAAGTGGTAATTCCAGAGGAAGCCTTTAAGTGGTTATCGGAATATGATATAGAACCTCCTTTATAATTCATTGAATTGTTGATGGACAAGAAAATGGAACTTGATGAGTTTATTCACAGCGTGTTGGCGGTGTGTCACAAAGAAGGATATGAATACGTATCCGTTAAACGATTGAATGATATTATGCAAATATTACATCCCTCAATTAAAATATCATTCAAAATAAACTAATTTCAATTGTTACTAGATGACAAATATTATCCATATCTTGACAATACCACTTTTCCACTAAGAAATATATTAAGTAATTATAAAACCATTGACAAAACGATTGATGAAGCCATGTGTAAAGCGGCATACTATGCCAGAAGCCGTACACTTCGCAAATTGTGCACGCTACAAGAGTCTAAAAAGTTGCACTGGAAGTTTCAGCCATCTACAAATTTTCATCATGGTAATATTCTTAAATGGATTGAGGATAATATACAAAAAGCTGAACAAGATTTAGATGCTTGTTTAGGATGGAGCTGTGGTCCCGATTCCTCTTTGTATATTAAATGAAATTAAGGAATAAAATGACTTACACACTTTAAGACTTATTTTTATTTATTAAGTAATATACAATAATAACAAACAATAACAATGATTAATTATATGTTTTATAAAATCCTTACAGTACTAGTTAGAGGACTATATTTAACTAATCTATCATGAAGTATAAGAGCGTAACAACTTGTATTTGAAGGAATATTTTTATTAGTTTCGAATTCTAGTCGAATATCAACTGAACCAGATTTAAGACTTTCATTCTGATGAGAACAATCTATAACAATTAAAGGTGCATATTTCTTGAACTCTGCACGTGTATAAATAGGTTCATTTTCCTTTCCATAATACGATCGTTAAAACTTTGCATACATGTCATACAAGGTTGCTATCTGATTGTTGTCAAAATTTATATTCAAATTGTCATAAGGAAACATCTCAGAATTAAGATACAGTTTCATGTTAATTAAATTACAATGATCAAAGTGACTGAAATTTTTTTTCAATTTATTTTTACGGTCAGTATGGAAACCTACAATTACAAATCTAGGTTTCTCAAGTTGCGTCGCCGTCTTGATATTCCAGGTGTGACGTTGAGTTTCTTGTAGGAGAGGATACTCATGCAGTTCCCAACCCCTAAAGGGAACTTCCAATTCCTTGTTCCTAGCTACATAGTCAACTAATTTCAATCTTTCCACATCTGCCACTGATATATGAGGCATTTTCCACAATACTTTATTTAATATAACTTTAACTGACTCGTTCTCTGCAGAATTTATTATAGCATTGGTATCCGAATTTGAGCGAATTAACAACAACTCCTGCCTCAAATTTAAAATAATTCTCTTAAAGTTTTCGCAAAATCCGAAAATGGTGGATAAATCGATTGAAACATTAAAATTTCCATGATCGTCAACTATAAGTGACCGTTCGTTGTTATTAAAAAGCCATCCACTATTTTGTAGATATTGAGTATCACTTGTGTTGAATGACACGTATCCTTTTAGAATGGAGGTTAGACCTGAATGACGGATGCGATCTATTACATATCCACCCATTTCATATCTGATTTCATCGAATAACAGCATTACACCGTTATTCGCAAATGTAGCAGTTTTGGAGGGTGTATTATCAGTTTTCAGTAATTTACCTTCAATATACAATGAACTTTCACTGGGTAATGTGTAGACATCCTGCTGTTGTATTGGAATGCGAATTTCATCATTATTATTCAAAGACGTAGATGCGTACAGTTGATGAGTATGTTTCTCAGAGTTAATAATAGTGTTGTCAAAATAAGCCCTCTCGTTGACATTTAATATATCCATTTTTATTATCACTTCTTAAAAATTACCTTAAAACCAAGAGATTCGAGAAACTTTCGATTTCTTACTGTTATTGGTTTGATGGTTCGTGTAGAACTGATGGAAGGTTTTAAATATATACCTCCTATATAGTTTCGACTACTAGAACCGCCACGTTTGTTGTACCTTATTACCATTGCACTTATTGATCACGCTTCCTTCAAATGTAGTCTTAATGACACCACCTCTCTTCCGAAATTGATGAGTTCACCATCTTGACTGGCTATATTAACAACAATCTGATCGATAAATCGAGTGTTGATGGGTAAATAGACAACGTTACTTGCAGTCTCAACAATTTTGAAACCAGCTGGTACTGTAGGGAAAAATTCGTGAATAACGTGAGCTTGCCTGTCATTAATATAGGATCCACTCACAATATTGCATTCTATGCAAATGGTATTTACACTAAAAATATCGACTGGAAAATCTGATACATGGTAACCAAGTGCAGCCAATTTTCTTGGTTTAAAACCAAGCAAGTGTCCTATTGAATCTTGTTTAGTAAAATCAATGTCCTCACTGCATTTGATTCTACACTTCAGAGTGTTATTGTTAGCTTTAATAGAAATGAGCTTTTGATGCTCCTTAACAATTCCCTTTCTTATGCTGTCATCATTATCATGCCATCTGAAGTCACCTAAGGCTCGTTGTAGATATTTATTTATTGCATCAATATCATAGTTACCCTCTGGAATTTCAATGTATTTACCCTTGGAACCATAATAAAATTTGTTGTTCTTATTTTTCTCGATATTTGGAATTGAATTGTAAGCCTCAAAGCTTATTAACCCTAAGACGTAGTCTTTACTATCATCTAATATAATTGGAGGAGTATACCTAGAAGTAAGAGTTGAGCTTCTTCCAGACAGTAAAAAAGAATTCGACATCTTCGGTGTCGTGAAATATACTATTCAAATACAGCACTGCATTTTTAATTATACACAAATTTCAGACATAGATGACCACAGTTGAATGTATTAAATGTTTGTAACTGTTCATGATTATACAATAATTTACACGGTCCATTTGTATTTAGGTAATGTACCAATTCTCGTGGAGGCCTTAAGTTGCCATAGCTATCAAAATATACTGCTTTTTCTCCAATTTTCTTATATGTAGTCCAGTGCGTCCCAGAGCCTCTTTCATTGTCTAGATTAATAATACCACATTCTTTATAATGCACCCGACGTGGTAAACTATCTCTCATAAATATGCCTCGAAAATGTTGAATATTTAATTTCTTAGTCAATTTTATTAAATCCAAATTAGTAAGAGCTCGTTTCGGTAATTTTATCGGTAACGCTTGGAAGGTTTTTTGCGTCCTAAAAAAAGACCATAGCTTTGCTTGTAAGGTCTCATGTATAGTCTATAGCTATTTCTTCCATTGCAGCATTGTGACATTTACTTTCTTCAAGCTTTTGCTTTGCAGCTTTGGCATCACCACCACCTAAATCACCAAGCGCACTTAAGTCTGCAAATAATGGAATTAGTAGTAGAAATCCTCCTGTCTTAGGTATTGGTATTACTCGGGCAGCTTTAATATATTTCTTCTTCTTAACTTTATTAACAGCTTTTAATGCAACTTTAATAGCATCTTTCATATTCTGCACATTTTTACCTTTTAGCGCTACTCGTGCTTGCTTTGTTACATCTTTAAATGCTAACGATCCACCAACCTTTTTAGATTTCGCTTTAGGTTTACCAGTTTTACTTTTATTTTTTTTAGTTTTTCCGTTAATGCATCCCATTCCTAATTTAACTTTAGCTTTTATTGCTGCTGCTACAGCCAAGGCTGCTGCCTTTTCTCCTATAGATGCGTTTGGTGATTTAAATCTCTCCACAGCCTTCTCACCCAAAATTTTATCAGCCGTATGTCGTTGCTCTAAGTTTTTCTGTCTGCTATAAGCCACGTCGTGTTGTTTACAAGCTTCGTCTAAACCATTAATACCCACATCACCTCTTGCTAATCTCTTCGCAAGTTTTGTACCAGGCTCACAAAATTTATATATATGGAATATGGAGCTCTACTGGTAAATTATTTATAGCAGAGTTCAATATACCTCTGCCAGATTTTCTTGTTGTTCTAAGCATTTGGCATCACGAACTACTCACGAATGATGATAATACCAGTATCACATCTAATATATATATACACACACAATCATAGACTGAGCTTTATTTATAGCATTACTTCCGGCATGCGCATTATAAAACAACCAATTGATTTACCTATTAACAACAATGATATCGCAGAAATAAAAATCTCGAAGAGACATGGAGAATTGTTACCATCTACAATCCGCTGCTTGATTTTCGGTCCATCAAACTGTGGTAAAACTAATGTTATGATTAGTTTGATTGAGCATCCCAATGGATTAAAGTTTGAAAATATTTATATTTTTTCTAAGTCTCTCTATCAATCAAAATATCAGTATTTAGAAGAACTTCTAAAACCAATAAAAGGAATTGGATACTACGCCTTCAATAACTGCAACAACATTCTACCGCCTGAAGATGTAAAACAAAACTCAATATTTATTTTTGATGATGTAGCCTGTGATAAACAAAATGTTATGAGAGATTACTTCAGTATGGGGCGTCATAAAGACGTAGATTGCTTTTACGTTTGTCAAACTTATACACGTATTCCAAAACATCTAATACGTGATAACGCAAATATGTTGGTAGTCTTCAAACAAGATGATTTGAATTTGAAGCATATATATGAAGATCACATAAATAGCTATATGAGTTTAAATAAGTTCAAGGAAATTTGCTCACTGAGCTGGAAAGACAAATATAGTTTTATGGTGATTAATAAAGACAGTGACATTAATAATGGTAGATATAGAAAGACATTTGATCATTACATACATATATAAAGAGAAATAAGCTCTGCTAACTTTATTCATCATTATTAGTATTCATACTGAACTGATCTTAACACTACGCTGTTTTAACTGTTAAGTATCTGTTTTTAACTGCCAGATACCTACTTTTTACTGCCTGGGACCTGATTTTTACTGCCAGCTACCTGTTTTTTGCTGCCAGCTATCTGTTTTTTACTGCCAGCTACCTACTTTTTACTGCCAGCTACCTGATTTTTACTGCCAGCTGCCTGTTTTTTACTGCTTATTGAGGATCTATACAAGTACTACAATTAGGAGGAAGATTTGATGCTTTCAAAATGAATAGAAAGGAAGTTGAAGTAAAAAAATTGTTAATACACAGGAGGAACATAGTAAAGCAAAAGCTGAATGCTCTGAAAGAAGGAAATATAATTCAAGAACAATCGTTTCTCCCTATCACGAAGCGTTTACAAACAATTGCCGAGAAACTTGATGGAGAGCCTAATATAAAAAGTGAAAAGCTTATAAAAAAGGAAGTGAAATCAAGGTTTAGCTCACCAAAGAAAAGCATAGCGAAACATAATAGATTGACGGCTTCTGATGCACCAAGTTTCCTAGATACATCAGTTGTCGCAGAAGGAACTTCAAATGATAATGACATTGCTGATAGAGATAATGAGGGAAACAATGAGGAACTAGATGATAGTGTAAGAGATGCAAAAGAATATATTCAAGACTTTGGTAATTCGCCCGATATGATGTACTATTTAAATCACCTTGATCCCTTACCTAGAGAATATGTTCATAAAATGATTGGTGATGTTCATAATGAGTTTGACTTTAGGTATGGCGTTAGATATGATCCCGAGCATAATGAACTAAAAATTGGTAATGCATCTCTACAATTCGATGGTAATAATTTAATTATAGGAGGGTTAAATTATACTGGGACTCCTGGACTCTACGAATTAATTTTTAAGAAACATCCAAAAAGTTTCACAGAAGGTGATAAAAAAACCTACTTAGACATTGTTAAACGAACGAATGCTCATAAAAGAAACTACTCTGAAAATGAGCAAATTCAGGGTAATGCATCTTACAAATATAAAAAAATCATCTCCGCATTGAGTATACAACCACTAACATCACGAAGACCTCGCATCATAGCCTCTCAAACCGCTGGCCATACAGGTCATTCTAACGAGATCGTCTCTATTATCGAAGAATTGCGTGAATCTAAAATTATTGAGTAGTAAGCAAAAACTTACAGCTAACTTAAAAAATGACAGTCGATAAATTTGGTAGACACATAAGTCAACCAAAGCATTCATCTGCGGATCATGATGATTTTGAAGTAACGTTAACAAGCATCTCAGGAAACATAGTGAAGGAATTATATTATAATATTGTTTTAACATTTGAGTCTACAACCTTTCATGAAAACAGTAAAAACTATTTAATATCTGATATAAAAACATGTCAAGTTTTCTTCTACGAAGCAACTACGATTGAACATGCTACTGGTTACCCTACTGATATCATAACAATTATAAATGAAAAGGAATTTACTTTGGCAGAACTAGTCAACGTTATGCTACGTCGCAACGATAATATTTCATTTCGAGAAAAAGATCCGGAAACAGAAAACAAAAATTTATTTGTAGAAATCGTTATACGAGTTCCTGTGGGGTTAAATATATAGAAATTTGTTTTACATACTGTAATTTTAATTGGAATCCAATATGAAATATCTCAACAACTTTAACAAATATGCAACAAATGTAAAAGAAGATATTGTCAATGAATTACACAAGCCTGCCAGAATCAATTTTAAAAGACGTAGAACCGTAATAAAAGGTCTGAATGATTTAATACAAGCTGATTTAATTGACTTGATACCATATTCCAAGGAAAATAATGTATATAAGTATGTACTAATCGTTATTAATTGCTTCTCTAAATTCATATGGACAGAACCACTAGCGAGCAAATCAGCCCAGGATGTTACAATTGCAATGAATAGGATTTTACAACGTTTTAAAAAAATTCCGAAACATCTACAAACCGACATGGGAAAGGAATTCTATAATGAGAATTTCAAGAAACTGATGAAAAAATATAGCATTAACCATTACAGCGTTTATAGTACAAAAAAGGCTTCGATTGTGGAACGCTCCATTAGAACTATAAAGAATATGCTTTGGCGTGCTTTCAGCTTAGGAGGAGAATATAGGTGGAATCATATTTTAGATAAAATTGTTGACAAATACAACAATACAGTCCATTCTACAACAAGGATGAAACCAATTAAAGTTACATCAAGGAATGAAAGATCATTATTAAAATCAACATATACACATTTAAAAATTGCTAATAAAATAACAAAATTTAAAGTAGGCGACCATGTGAGAATTAGCAAATATAGAGAAGCTTTTAAGAAAGGATACACTCCAAACTGGTCTAGCGAGATTTTTATCATTAGGAAAATAAGATTAACCAACCCTACAACATATTTATTGAATGATGAGAGTGGTAAAGAAATAACAGGAGGCTTCTATGAATTGGAATTACAAAGAGTAAAACATCCTGACGCTCACGTAGTTGAAAAGGTGTTACGAAAAAAAGGAAATAAAGTTTTTGTCAAATGGTTAGGTTACGATGACAAACATAATTCTTCGATTGATAAAAATAATGTATTGTAGCATGTTATATTGTATAAGAATTATAATAAATGATATACATTCTATATTCGATTTTTAATTTTAATAATTAACCCTATTAGTTACATAATAATGATAAGCAGGTCATCAACCCAGCTGACGTAGTCGACAGAAACCGACTATGTACTTCCGCTCAGCACAAACGGTCCTCAACCTCTACCGCGCAGGTGCCAGCCGCTGTGACGTAGACGGCTGAAAGCTATACCGATCCTGCTCCAGTCGCCATCTTGAATTGTAGAGCAGGATCGGCATAGCTATTCTACTCATGCGGATCCAACGAAATTATTAAATGATCTGCTGAATTTGCTAAAATACTTAATTGATATGGTTGTAACGCCCAATATGAGAGCAAGATTTGACGTATTTACACATAATATTAGGGATTACGTGGACAATGAATGCTATTTAGGATACTTATTCGAAAATCAAATAAAAATTATAAATAATAAGGGCTTTAAAGATGAAATGGGATTGAGAAGGAGGTGTATTCAATTTCTCCTAACTTTAATTGGGGAAATTACTAATCACATATCTAGTAACGTGAACATATTGTCGAAAATGAGTACATTTTCTGTACACAACTGTTTGAAGCACAACAAAGACAGTATTATTGATTTGTTATGCTTTTTGAAAACAACTAATGAGGACATAGTTATAATTGAGAATCAGTGGCAAAAAATCCATCTGATCGAATGGAATTGCATTGACGACACTTTCGCTTTATGGATAGAAGTGCTAAATTATAAAGATTCCCAGGGTAATAACATCTTTAAAGAGCTTGCTTATGTTGCTGTTGCGTTACTGAGCTTGCTGCATTCAAGTGCGGAGATAGAACAGCAGTTTAGCCAGATGAACGATGGGAAGATTAAGTTGAGAAATAGGATGGGATTACCTTTGCTTAATGCAATTTTAACTGTTCGGAATAGGCTAAGAAGAAAGAACGCGTGCTGCAAGGATTTTGCAATACCAAATGAGTTACTTCAAAAAAATTAAAAGTAACGAAACGTATACGGAGGAGGAAAAAGAGATTGAAGAGGTTCAGGAAGAAATTTTTAATATTCTTGGATAGAAACTTAGGTATATTAAGTTTATTTTCTATATGGGTCACACCCACGTTTTTTGTAACATTCAAATAAACGTTTTGTAGTTCGTCTGTACACTACTATCGAATAGACTCGATTAGTGTGAGGTTTCATCCCGACCGAAAAGTTTCCATACCCAATTAATAGTGAATCTTAACGCCTCTTGACATACCGCCACAGATGACTGTATTTCAAAGTTTCTAATTGAATTATAAATATTTAAGGAACGAAATATTTTTGTTCGTTAATGCCAATAACGTTTCCTTCGTCCTACATAAAAATCGCGAGTCGAAACTAGACATTATTTATTTATTTATTATTCCAACATATTTAAACATTTTTGATTAATCGACCTATTAGTTAGTGACTATATAGTTACATAAAAATAGGTGTCAATAGTTAAATTTGAGAAATAACGCCAAAATTAGCATATTTAGAAAATGATTTCCAATTCTGACCCTACAAGTAACGGTACATAAGGAACGTTCGAAAATGGCGTTGGAAACCAAATCAAATTTTACCGGGCGGTTTGACGTCATGACTAATCGAGTCTATTTAGCGGATTTTTAGCGGGTCTGATACGACAATCTAGCGGGTTTCTACTTCCAATCGTTGGCAACACTGGTTCCAAGTCCCAGTCCCAGTTCCTTTTTAGACTTGGACGCGACGCGGCGGACTCCGGCTCAACTCGATACTCATAGTATTTCGTACTTGGTATTTTTAATAATACATACTTAGACTTGGAATTTGGAACACTTGGATAGGCAGGCAGTACTGAGATTGAGTATAGGCAATGTTACATTTTATTTTTACTGGTATATAATAATTTGTAGTAACTGAAGACGAGCGGGTTATTAATAAATAATTAAACCTAGATATTGGTTTCACATTCCCTCGTGTTTGTTAATTTTATCAACACTATAAAAGTAGTATAATAGTATTTAGGAATATAATAAGGTAAGTTTGTAAAAAATCCTAGTAATTTAGAACTATACCTACTATAAAATAACCGTATAAGAAATAACATAAAAATGGCATTCTTCAAATACAATCTATATAAAATAAATTAGGAATATGTTTCCGTTTTGGATATGTACCTATCTAACAAAAAAAGTAGTAAAAATAAAATTTATATTGATAAAATATGACATTGATTAACAAAAAATAATTTTTGTGTAGACATTTGAAAACCGACTTAACAATAAAATACTAGGTATAAAATAACTAGTATTTGTAACGTGTTTTGACTGTTTTTTTTTGTTAAATTTCCTCTTTGTTCGAATTTTCGACTGTCGTTTGTTAGTGTGTCTCAACTTTTGCCTATTTCGAATTTGACGAGTTTGGGGGGGGGGATGCTGTAGATCGCGTTTTTTGTTAAATTTAGAATTCTTTGCTATATTTTGTTTTAAAAAAATCTCGATACGGATGGGGAACGGGGGGTCTCCCGGGTGGACTAAAACGTCGGATTGTTCCAATCTACTCCCTATCATCGCTAAGCCTCGTATTGTTCTACTTTGCCCCCCCCCCCATCATCGTCAACCGTTGGATTATTCTACTTCCTACCAACGCGAAGCAGAAGTCGCCAAGCGTCGAATTGTTGTACTCCCTATCAGAGCGAGGCAAATTTCGCCAAGCGTCGGGTTATCGAAGTGACAGAAGTCGCCAAGCGCCGAATTGTTGTATTCCCTATCATCGCGAGGCGAAAACTGATTTTTGCGAATAGGACTCTGACAAACCGTAGAGGCTTGAAAACTGCAAAAACTCGTTAACCACCACTAACAAGTATATTAAGCTTTGAAATTTATATAATTTTTAAAACACCACCGGATACTACTGCGGAAGAGTCAATAACATTTTGAAAATATCATTAGCCAAACATTACACAATGAAATACAGTAAATTACCCGAAATGATTTCAAAACTGGTTTTTTTTTAATAATAAAAACAAAATTTGACACCCTGTATATCAAAGAGGAGCGACATTTTATGAAAGATTAAAGCATGTGTGGTGAAATCCTAATATTTTGACATCTAGAATCTAACCCTTGTTATTTATATATTTTTAAATTTTTCAAAATTAATAACCCTTAGCTATGCGCAAACGGCGCTTTTAGAAAGTCCGAAACGATAGTTACTTGTCTATATAATTATTTTTTTTTTTAAATATTTTCAATTTACCACAAAAAATCACTATTTTTCTCATCGTAGAAATACTGCGCAATAACTCGTTTTTCGAAGAATAATAGGTTTTGATGGAAATTTTTGGAACTGATCATACCTCGTTACTTAATATATATAAAAAATTTACCGATCAAGTGATTACCTTTACAAAATAACGTTTCTATTAACGTTAGAACAATTTCGAACGTCCTCGAATTTCTAGAAGAGTTAAATTTTCTTCAAAACTAAGCAATCGAACGTCGCCCGCGGCGAAGTTTTTGTCTATAAAAGCGGTCGCGCTTGCGCGAGATGCTCAGTTCTTTGTCGAGTGTTTTACCCGCCGCGTCGCGATTTAAATCGTTCGTACGGTATTCCAAACGATGGAATTTCGTGGAGGCAGCCGTCACGTCATCGCCGAGAGCAACGCCATAATAAACGAAATATCTGGAGCAAAGTTCGATAAGAAATTCAACGACAGCGTCTTATCTCGCCTAAGGGACGACGACATAGGCAGATACTGCAGGACGGACGATCTCATACTCCAATTAGGTGCTATGCATTTCGAGAAACGGGGAGCCACCCATGCGAGAGAAACCAGACAAAAAATGAGACAGATGTCCAGGCTAGCCATGCTCCTGATATCGAAATCGGCTGCGACCGAGGGCGGCGGCGGCGGGGACAACAGGGACGACTGCGGGGGAGCTACTTTAACGGATTTCACGGCGACAATGACGACGAATTCAGATCGGTTTCGGCCTCAGAAGTTGCGCGAACATCCTCAGAGGCCGCGCCCTTAGAATGGACGACTTGGAAACGGATAGAAAGATATCCGGTTCTTTGAAATTACTCGACTTAGAATGGAGTTCCAAGATATTATCAGCCGCCTTATCTACGTTGAGAAAACGCAAATTCAATACTCCAGAATTACTGCCTATCACAACAGATCTGACAACGCTGGCCACCCATTTGGACAGACGGATCGAGGCCTACAGTCTAATCTTGGCGGCAACGCTGCCGTCAACGTCGTCGTCGTCGTCGTCGTCGTCACAAACGGTCGCGTGAACGTCGCAGAATTGGATTACGTTCGCCTCCTACGTCTTATCAAGAATAATTCACCAATATCATTTATCTGTGATTTATCAAAACGTTCATGGACTAAGATCAAAAACATCTGAATTTAAATTGAATACAGTGAACAGTAATGCCGACTTGATTTTATTAACAGAAACCTGGTTAAACAATAGTGTGGGCGACAGTGAAATTTTTACTAATAGCCACTCTGTATATCGGCGCGATCGAGACTGTACTGATAGTGGAAAACGTGATGGAGGTGGGGTGCTAGTCGCCGTTCGATCCGATATACAGTCACTAAGAAGATTTGAATGGCAAAGTGAAGCAGAGGACGTATGGGTGTCACTTGCAGTCAACAACAGTGTTAAAATACATATTTGCTGCGTCTACTTGCCTCCATCGGATACTCTTTCTACTACACTCCCTTAAATGTAGATCAACGTTCCTCTAACCTAATGGACACATTTTCATATTGTGGATTAAAACAATTTAATTCTGTACTAAACGTTAACAATAGATTACTAGATTTAATTTTTTATAATTCTGATAATATAAAAAGTTTAAAATATTGTAATAATTCATTTGTTGATGAGGATACCCATCATCCAACCCTTGAATTTAATTTTTCTTCTCCCGCAAATTAAATCACTGAAACCTAAAAATAATTTTATACCTAATTTTAAGAAAGCTGATTACATTGCAATCAATAATAATTTGGAATATATCAGTTGGCATGACCTTTTCAAGAACAAAAACATTAATGAATCTTTATCTACATTTTATGATAAAATTAACTATGTTATAACTAATTATGTTCTTAAGAAAATTGTAAATAAGAAGTTTCCTTTCTATTTTTCTAATAATACGGTTATCAAAGAAAAAATAAAGTTTCACAAAAAATGGAAAATGAAACTGATTATAGACTGTTTTCAACTTTAAGGCATAGATCAAAGCAACTGATAAGTAAAGATCATTTTAATTATGTAAAATCTGTAGAAGATACAATACCTAAAAACACTAAAAAATTTTGGCAATACGCTTCCTCTCAAAAAGGTCGAAGTTCCTTCCCTAATTCTATTAAACATGGCGATAAATTTATATTCAATGGTGAAGACATTTGTACGCATTTTGCCAATTTTTTTCAAAGTGTATGAACCTTACGATCAGTGTCCTATTCTATTCAAAAACCTCAATAATATCAATAAAATTAGTAATATAACAGTCACGAGAGATGAGGTGTTAAACATTCTAACTGATTTGGACGAGAATAAAAGGGCCGGACCTGACGGAATTCCTTCAATTTTTTGTAAAAAATGTGCAGATTCTCTGTGTAATCCTCTTACATTGTTATTTAACAAATCTCTCGAAGAAGGAGTATTTCCTGAGATATGGAAGCAAGCATTTGTTATTCCTATTTATAAAAAAGGTGATAAAAAGAAGTTTCAAACTATAGACCAATTAGTAAGTTAAATATTAGCAAAACTTTTGAACGTGTTTGTTATAATCAATTACTTAGTGCACTTAAATCCTCAATAATTCCTGAGCAACATGGATTTTTTCCAAATAGATCAATCGAATCTAATTTACTCTCAATATATTACTACTGCAATGGATAGTCAGACTCAGGTGGATGCCGTGTACACTGACTTCAGCAAAGCGTTCGATAAACTTAATCATAACATTCTTATTTCTAAGTTGTTTGAAGTTGGTGTACATGGTAACTTACTGAGATGGCTTACCTCTTATATTTTTTATAGGTCACAATTCGTAACCATTAGTGGTTATAAATCTTTCCCCTATGTTGCAAGGTCAGGCGTTCCTCAGCATTTGGGACCGTTAATATTTTTAATCTATATCAATGATATCCGCCACTGTTTAAAATTTTGTAGATTTTTGCTTTAGATTTTAGATGATTTAGATGATTTAAAAATTTATTCTCAAGTAAGCAATTCCGATTATTGTTTTGCCTTTCAGGAAGATTTAAACTCTTTTTTCCATTACTGTAAAACAAATAAGCTGCAATTAAATTTAAATAAGTGTTTTTATATTTGTTTTACCCGTAATCATAACATATACTCTTACAATTATAACTTTAATATAAATATGTTAAATCAAGTTGAAGAAATAAAAGATCTTGGCGTTGTCTTTTATAGAAAGATGAGTTTCTCTTCGCATATTGATTACATAATTTTAAAATGTAACAAAATGCTTGGTTTCATTGTCAGAGTTTGCAAAAATTTTAAGTCAGTTTTTTTCTATTAAATCTATATATTTTGCATATGTGCACAGCATAATCAACTTTGCCTCTATAGTATGGAATCCTCAATATTCCATATATAAATCTCGACTTGAGTCGGTGCAAAATAGATTTATGAGATATTTATATTACAAGGAGAGTGGTGTGTATTCTTTTCAATGTAGCACGTTATTAAGGAACAAGTTTCATATTGTTTCATTAGAAAATAGAAGAATTATTGCCGAAGCAATATTTCTATTTAAACTTTTTAATGGTCTGATTGATTCTCCAGATTTATTAGCCTTGATTGGCTTACATGTACCTCAACATGATTTTAGAATAAATGCTTTGTTTTATGAGATTTTTTACCGGACTAACTCTGGTCAAAATTCTCCCATAAATAGAATATGTAAAAATTACAACCTGTACTATAGTCATCTAGATATATTTCATTCTTCGCTCGTCGGTTTTAAAAAATCTTTAAAGGGAATTACTATTGTAGGTTAAAATTTTTTTTTATTATAGTAATTATCACTGTACTTTTGTATTTAATTTAAGTATTTTGTGGACATTGTTTTGGGCTGTAAAGCCTGTGATTGTCCCTGTTTTCTATAAATAAATAAATAAATAAATTCTGTTCAATAAAAGAAGATCCGGACAAGCTGCGCGGATGACGGTGAATAATTTCTTATCGAGATTGTCGTGGACACAGCACAAGGCACCGAGGAGCTGAAAACGACTTTGACGCCGTTCGGGAAAAGCTAGCCGACAAACTGGTCGTGGTCGAGATCGAGGGAGAGGGAACAAAATCCCCGTAATTTTAACCAAAAATAAGAAGTCGGCGATGGAACTGGATCGTAAGTCGTCGACGTTGCGGCATAAAGCCCGGAAGCCGATACGTTTTCGCCATGTCGGTCGGGGGAAAAATCGACTACCCATCTAAGAGGTCACGACTGTCTGAGGAAGGCATGCGGCGAACTGATACTGAAACATCCCGAATACATCACCGGAACCAAGCTTAAGAAATACATGGCGACCATGTCACAAATATTTGCTCTTCGCGAGAACGAGATGGACTGGTTGGCGAGGCATCTGGGACAAGATATAAGAGTCCATAGGCAATGTTATCGATTACACGAGAATGCCGTGGAGTTGACCAAAATAAGCCGGCTGCTTTTTGCCATCGATAAGGACGAAGCCGGGAAATACGCCGGAAAAAGTCTGACCGATATTAACAACGAGGATTTGCCGGCTATACCGGAACAAAAGGAGGACGAGGAGGAAGATATATTGGGCGACGACGAAGACGCCGACCACGACGAGGATGAAGGCGACCACCCAGACAACGACGATGGCGTGCGACCTGCTACCGGCGGCGACGCGAAAAGAATCGTCCTGCGACAGAGGCGTAGAAAGAGGCGGCGATGGACGGAGGACGAGAGACGTGCTATACTGCGTTCCTTCAAGAGCAACTTGGAGAATAGAAAGCTGCCAGGGAAAAAAGACTGTTTACAATGTTTAAATAAACATAAACATATACTGGCCCGCAGAAAATGGACGGATATTAAATATTATATAAAAAACGAATTAAGTAAGAAAAAATCGTCTTAAACTGTATTTGAGTCATTAAATCTTAACTATTTTCATATTTATAATCGAGTAAGAAAAAATCTTGTTTAACTATATTTGAATAAGTATTTTAATTTTCATGTTTCGAATGTCTCGTAATTATTTTCAATAAATGGTTCTATTTTAGAAAAGATCTTTTTATTTTTTACCTTATATCTCTCGTTAGAATAATAAATAAGGTTAACAGAGAAATTAAAAATTAATAAAAAAATAGCAATTTTCAAACAATAAACATTCATATACGGGGTGTCCAAAAGATTGAAGAAAATGAAAATGTCATGAGAGTAAACTACCTTTATTTTTAACATTTCTGAAAAGAGTCACTGGGAAAAGATGTTCCAAATTAAAAGATACGACATAATTCAAATTTATGAAAAAATTCGCAGTTTACTCTATGACGTTTTCGTATTCTTAAATTTTTCGGATATCCCGTACATGAAATGTCGTATCACCATGGCAATGTTATTTTAAAATCAAGCGGAACTTTTTAAAAAGCGTGCCTTTTTTCTGTAGAATTTAAAATAAAAAAAAATTTCTCTCGTTCACCCTAACCGCGGACGTTAAAAAAATATTGTAAATAATCAAAGTAGGCGAATTTTTTCGCAGATGTGAACTCCGCCGTATCTTTTAATTTGGAACAACTTTTCCTAGTGACTCTTTTCAGAAATATCAAAAATAAAGGTAGTTTACTCTTGGGCCATTTTCGTATTCTTAAATCTTTCGGACACCCCGTACATGAAAAATTTAGTTTCACCATGGCAACCTCATTTTAAAATCAAGCAAAACTTTTTATCAAGTATGCTCTTTTTCCGTAAAATATAAAATAAAAAAGTTTTTCCTCTTATTCACCCTAACCGCGGATATACTGTATAATACTACTCTGTATAATTTTTATTAAACGCTGTTTTTCAACGAGAGAGACGTCTCCACCCGCTCCCCTCGTCCTCATCGCCTTGTCTAACGTAAACTTATTTTTCATCGCAGATGGCGCCTCCGACTGATCCCGTTCCCCGGACGCCACAACTATACGAATAAGGAGTGCTATATTAACCTCAATTGCGACGACCGCCGAACTACCGATTTTCACGTATTCGCCAGTGCACACACACACACACACATACACATACAGTTTTTTGTTAGTAATTCAAAAACATTACAAGATAACTAAAATTTGAAAACTGATTTGATTGGTGACCTATCACGTGACGTTGTTGGTTTTTTTCGTAACTAGTGCCCTAAAGTGCAATAAAAGGGGACATTTTCGAAACCAATGTAAGTCAGTACAGCCTCGGGGAATAAAAAGAAAGTCACATTATTACTCCAACATACCCAGGCAAAAAATGAACGCAGTGGGAAAAACATTCCACTTCTGGATCTAACGAAGAAGTGGACTACATATTTCACCTAAATAGTGACACTGTGAAATCGGTGGGGTCCAATTGAGGATGGTTATTGATTCTGGGAGTAAATATAATATTATATACGATTAGACTTACCTAAAGCAACACGGAGTAATAGTTACAAACCAGAAAAGAAATCCAGATAAAAAATTCATGTCATATGCTAATAACACTCCGCTTATAACACTGGGACATTTTAGTGCAGAAATAAAAATAGGCAATATAAAAGACAGAGCGATATTCTATGTAATTAAGAATGGCCGGAAATGTTTATTAGGCAAGGACACTGCCATAACATTAGGAGTTCTCAAAATAGGAATGGACGTAAATTCCCTGTCAGAACCATTTCCTAAATTTAGAAACATTATTGTAGACGTACCAGTTAATAAATATGTAACTCCGGTAGCCCAACCTTACAGAAGAATTCCAATACCGCTAGAAGAAAAAGTAGATAAGGCGCTACAGGAGCTCTTAGACAAAGATATAATAGAACCGGTCAATGAACCATCGAAATGGATCTCACCAATTGTACCCATAATTAAAGAAAATGGGGAAGTTCGTGTCTGTATTGATATGAGAAGAGCCAATCAGGCTATAACTCGAGAAAACCACCCCTTACCTACGATAGATGTCCTATTATCACATTTAAGAAAAGCTAAATTATTCTCACGTTTGGACATGAAAAATGCTTTTCATCAAGTAGAAATCTCCAAAAGTTCCAGATTCATCACCACGTTTATTTCTAGAAGAGGTTTGTTTCGATATAAGAGACTGATGTTTAGTATAAGCTGTGCACCTGAAATCTTCCAGAAAATAATGGAAAAATTCTGGCTGGCTGTGAAGGTACTTTCAACTTTATTGATGATATTATAATATTTGGAGAATATGAAAACCAGCACGATGAACGTCTAAAGAAAACAATAGATAGGTTAAAAAGCTATGATGTTGTCTTAAATACATCCAAGTGTATCTTCAAAGTGTCCTGTATCCAATTTCTTGGACACAACCTTACAGCAAATGGTATTAAGCCCCTGGAAAGTTACATAAATTCTATTAAATCATTCCGTGCTCTAAAGACCGTTGAAGAAGTCCAAAGCTTTCTAGGAACAATCAATTTTGTAGGAAAGTGGATTCCTAACCTAGCTACCTTAACAGAACCCATTAGAACGATACTAAGGAAAAAATTAGGGAAAAATACAGACATAAGACATTTCTGGGGAAAAGAACAGGAAAATGCTTTTATGCAGCTAAAACACGCTGTATGTACAAGAAATACCTTAGGGTATTATGACCCTAAAGAGCGTACACAAGTTATAGCTGATGCGAGTCCTGTAGGACTGGGATGTGTACTAATCCAATTCAATGGAAGAGGTTCTCGAGTCATCCCGTATGGTAACAAAAGCTTGACCGACTGCGAAAGGCGTTACTGTCAGACAGAGAAAGAAGCACTGGCCTTGGTTTGGGTAGTCGAACACTTTCGAATATATTTATTTGGAATGGATGAATTCGAACTGGTTACAGACCACAAACCTTTGGAAGCAATTTTTAATTAAAGATCCAAACCGTGTGCCCGGATAGAACGATGGGTTCTTCGACTACAGTCATTCAAATATAAGGTGGTATATAAGCCAGGAAAATTAAACATAGCAGATTCTCTATCAAGGTTATGTTTAAATAAATCACCACCTGAAAATTTCGAAAGAGGGGATGCCATTTACCACGTTGTAGAACACGCAATACCAACTGCTGTCTCATTTCAAGAAATCAATTACCAGTCAAAATTCGACAGAGAAATTACAAGCGTAAGACAGGGCCTGTATGACGGAAAATGGGAAGAAAGAACACGAAACTATAAAATATTTGAGCCAGAACTTTACTTTCACAATAACGTCCTCTTGCGCGGTAATAAAATAATTATACCAAGACAGCTTAGACCAAGAGTATTAAGGGCTGCGCATGAAGGCCATCCTGGCATTGTATCAATGAAAAAGAGGCTAAGAACAAAAGTTTCTTGGCCAGGAATAGACACAGAAGCGGAAAAAATGGTCCGGCAGTGTAAGGGATGTACACTAGTTTCCGCTCCTAACCCTTCAAACCCACTAAAGCGCCGAGAATTACCTTCACGACCATGGGTCGATGTTGCAGTTGATTTCATGGGACCACTACCAAGTAAGGAATATATATTCGTTATTATAGACTACTACAACCGATACAAAGAATAATGAAATCAACTACAACATTAAATACAATTGAAGTTCTATGGGAAATATTTTCCAGACTCGGTTTACCGGAGTCTATAACAGCTGACAATGGAAACAATTTTGCAGTGCCGAATTTGTAACATACTGTAAAGAAAATAATATTACGCTATATCACACTATCCCAAATGGGGAAGTAGAAAGGCAGAACAAAAGCATCCTAAAAAGAATAAAAATTAGTCACTCAACAGGAAACAATTGGCAACGGGACCTAATGGACTACCTGATGATGTACAATAGTACTCCCCATTGCACAACGGGTAAAACACCTTCGGAGCTGTTTTACGGACGTCAGTTTCGCGACAAACTACCTTCGATACCTAGTATTCCTTCAAATTTAGTTCATGAAGAAGTAAAAGATAGAGATACACTTGAAAAGGAAAAAGGGAAGGCACTTGCCGACAGGAAAAGGAAAGCTACAGAAAGTTCAATAACGTGCGGAGATAAAGTATATGTAAAAAACATAAATAAAGAAAACAAGTTAACTCCAAATTTCAAACTTGACACACATACGGTAATCGACAAGAAAGGGGGCGATGCCATAGTGAGAAACGACGACACAGGCGAAGAATACCGTAGGAACGTTGTCCATTTAAAAAAAATCGGATACCAGTGGACAGTGTGTAACAAAACTGATGAATAATATTTTTTATTAATTTGTGTTAATTATTTTGTATATTAATAGTTATTTTGTGTATCAATAGTAATTTTGTATATTAATAGTGCTGTAATAATAATAATAAAAAAAAACAATTAATATTAGTTAATTAATTTGATATTGTTATTTATTGGAAAAAAATGCTATTATTTAAGGTGAATATATGTATGTAACTATACTATGTATTTAAAAAAATAATAATAATTAATGGGGGAGGGATGTAGTGTATATGACTAATAGATAAAGATTATGTAATTACCTATAATATGTATGCTTTAATATTGAAGGAGTTAGTATCGTTTGTACTTGCGAAGGGTAAACAATAAAGTGTAACTGTGAGAGTGTAGTTTTATTACAGTGCCCGTAAATAAAATCCCAGTAGAGAAACCACGAATATTACAATGAACAAGAGCTTGGCAGTCCAGATTTAGATGCATCCATAAAATCGGCAGTCACCGAAGCTCCCATCCAAAAGTGCCACATATTGCTGAATCTACCACAGTACTTCCTTCTAGAAAAAAAAGGGAAAATGTATGAAATAAGAATAAAATATAAATTTGTAAAGAACCACCAGTAAAACAGGTACAGGTTCGAACCAGTAAAAAACAAGTAGCTGGCAGTAAAAACAGGTAGCTGGCAGTAAAAAACAGGTCCCAACCAGTAAAAACAGGTAGCTGGCAGTAAAAACAAATAGCTGGCAGTAAAAAACAGGTTCCAACCAGTAAAAACAGGTCCCAACCAGTCAAAAACAGGTAGCTGGCAGTACAAACAGGTAGTAAAAAAAAACAGATAAAAACAACGTTGTGCTAGGAGCACTGAATGCTAATAATCAGTTAGCAGAACTTATGATGTATGTAATGATCAAATCCCCTTTCTATATCTACCATTATTGTCAGCAGTGAGCTATTAAAATTTGTATCGTTATCAATGTGAACTTATAATATTTAAGCGTATCTATAGTTGCCTGCTTCTTGAGCTCGGTCTGCTGCTTCTTCGTCTCCTGGTAGTATGGTGGAACCTGAAGAAGAGGGACGAATGAGAAAAAAATGTCAGTATGTGTACTATATTCTTAATAAATTTATAAAGATACGAACAAAACAAAAATAAAACTATGATACAGACAGAAAAAGAAACCATAGTTGTCAAATGACAATTGTAGCTTTGTATTCAATTATTCCTACATGATAGTTGAAAGAATGAATGAATTTATATATTTCAATTTCGAAACAATTGTCTTGTGGTTTAGATTCCGCGCCCACAAGTTGAACTTACAACAAACTGAATTAGCAATATCGAGAAAAGGTATTGTCAAATGCTGAGGGTGCACTAACACCATACAAGAGAAGCTTGGTAAGACGTTACAGATACATAACACAACTTTTGCAGATACAGACAAAACATAAATTAAATGTCTGAGGATACAGACAAAAAAAAAGAAAATGCTGTGACATCATACTGGAACGAAATGTTGCTCCATTCAACTTGATCGCAAATGGATGAGTCTCGGCTTGGCACCGAAGCTAATAGACTTGACTGCTTAGTTCCTATGCTATTCTGTAAATAATTTAAAATACACGTACTCCTAGAATGGATCGTTTCTGATATAAGCAGGATAGGGAAATCGAATACGATGAATTGATTTTCACCAAGTCAAACTACATAGATATGGATTTAAAATTATACTCTGGAGCATGGCGAAATATTTCTGAGGATAGAAAAGGAACAACTGTGGCATCGTTGGTCCATTCAGCTTGATCGCCAATGATAAGGCGTAACCCAACCTTTTACTGGAGTTGATTAAACTACTACAGTATGAGATAGCATAGTGTTGAAAGAATGTTTTAAAGTATAAATAAGTGTAGGATTTTTTAAGAAATGTCTTTATGTAATATATTTCGACAAGGATATAGGAGAGAGAATAAACGTCAAATTAGATGACGTAGTCCTCGAATGGATCAATGCTGATGTTTATATATATAGGATAGGGAAATCGAATTTGATGAACTGATTTTCACCAATTTGTATATGAATAAAGGTAAGGAATTTCTTGAGATGGAGGTAGATTCTGAAATACGTCATCCTCGCACCACACCATTTGTAGTTTATATAAACGTAAGACTACTGCTAGCATTTTTGTAAAAGGAGGAACCATTTTGCACTAGAACCCTTGGCAGAACCAAATTGATGTTCTTAGACAACTTTTGTGACGGATATACAGAGTAAACCGATAGATATGTATAAACGGAAACTTTTAAATATTACCATGACATGTAACAATAAAACTTATGAAAGATAATAAGAGTGGTACACTTATGGAACGGTATAAAATTAATTGATGAATTGAAGTAAACACTATTTGTTACCTACAAATAGGTTTGTATAAGAAATATTATATTCAACGAATGCAGCATGCTTATATATCGAATTGTTGCAACTTACACAGTAATATGAACATTCGGTGAATTCCCTTGAACTGTACGAACTGATTTTCACCAGTTTGTATATGAATAAAGGTAAGGAATTTCTCGGGGTGGCGGTAGATTCTGAAATACGTCATCCTCACACCACACCATTTGTAAAGTAAACCGATAGATATGTACGTAACTTTTAAATAAAACTTGTGAAAGATAATAAGAGTGGTACACATACCTGTCTCCTATACACAGTTAGCCCACGTGCCTCCCACTAGCACCACAGCCGCTGTTCATCGTGAAAAACTACCTGAAAATCCAAAATAGAATTAGAAAGATATTTAAAATATTTACAAAATACTAACCCTTATCCGAAATGTGTGAAGAATGCCGATCTAGATCCCTCTCACATAACAATAAATTATCCACACGCATGCCTCCTTCGATTTTGAAGATATGGATAGCCCTTATGTGATATGCAAACGGTTGATCCTATTATATTAAATGAGACAGCATTTAAGTAGCAAAAAAAATGTATATTAGTTTATTACATGTTATATGTTCATTTAGCCAATAAAATATTTGAAATATTTATTACACCAATTTTAGATTTAAGATTTTAAAAGTTAAGTTAACCTATTTTATAATGAAATATGTTATTGTTCAGCAAGGGCCAACGGGAAGGTATGAACATATCCTTGCTAGGATGGGATGGGCAGGTTAAATTAATAAGGGGTAAAGATGTTATAAAAAAACTTGTAAATATGATAAATCAGATGAAATCTGTGCATCTGGAGGTCCACGCAAGATGTCAATTATTCTTGTCTGGGCCTTTTAAAGCCGTAGGGTGTGGAGGTGTGGTCCTCCAAGAATCGTCTTTTGGTGGAGAGAGGTTATACAGTTTATCTTATTCTACTGTTACCACCTCGTGCTACTTTGTCTTCATGATATTCTCGGAGGTTACACACAGAGGAGCCGTAGAGGTATCAAGTACCATATCCTTTATGGTATCAAAGTTGCGATGCGGCATGTGTGAGAGAAATTCCCTTCACCTTGCATACCACCTCCTCGTTATCATTTGTGGAGAACACTTTATAGGCTTAGTTTTTCGGCCCACCTGAGACAAACTCTGTAATGTAACTGTCGGTACCGTAGATCTCTAGTTCATTTGTCATTTCGCCAATAAACTCGCCTGTTGGTACATTATACTCGTTGTCTCTGGCCACCTTGTTACCCAGCTGTTCTAGGTAGCTGTACAATTTAAGCCGGGTCTGGGTTGTTACGTAGGCGGCTATCACAACGTTAACTGTTGTGAGAGGATCATAGCCGTCCTCCTTGTACTTCCAATTGACGATGAGAGTATCCTCGTTGATGGGGAGTGCCGGAGTTAGCGAGCATACCAAAGAATTCCGCAGGGCCTCTCACGATCTTGGTTTTGGGCTGATTTTCTCTCTGGCCTAGCTTCCCCCAGGATGAATTTAATATCAGCTTAGCCAAAGATCTTAAACCGGAGTTTTCAATTATTTCGGAAAATTCCAATTGAAAATCCTCCTTCTGCAAAAATTCTTTGATATATCTCGCTTTCTCTTCCTTGTCGGTACAGTGTGAGGGCCACCCGCTTGCTTCCTGTTTAACTTTAATAAACTTGTTTATCATTTCGGTGAATAACCTTGTTACGTTTTTGGTTTTATCGGTCTGAAGCACGTCGTAGCTCCAAATCTCGTAGATTTCCAGCATCCGGTACCCCATTTCGAGGACTTTTCTTACCTCGTCCACTACCCATGTCCCCGTCAAGGCTCTCTGTTCATCATTGTGATCGCACTCACTCTGGATCTGGTTCATTTACTCACCACACGTGCGACAGAAAACGAACATTAACTTGTCGTTCATCTTGGCCGGTAACACAGGGTGGTAGAGGTCTTGAGGCGGTGGGATCTTACATTTTATAACTTCGTTGATGTCGGTCAAATCCAAACCGTTGCAGTCATCACCGGCGTACACTTTGGGATGTCCAATAGGAAACTTTCCGTACTTGCAGACCCAGGGGTAAAGGAAGCAAACGTCAACATATTTGATTTTTTCCCCTGGCTGACACTTGTAATATTCAAATGTATTTCCAGTGCGTCCACCGTAAAAGGCCTCCCTAGGTTGAAGCGGTGTGAGAGTTACCAGCGGGTGGGTCTCCGTGAACAAGCGCAGTTCTTTATTTTGCTGAAGATACCTTCTAAATTCGCACTCCCACATCTCAACGACATCATAACCCAATTGTTCTAATCTTTCGGTATTGGCTGTTGTGGCTTCCATTCGGGTATTTAGCGTCATCGAGGGGTCATCTTGCAGGGGTTCGTTACGATTGCATTGATAACAGACAGTGCAACCGTGGAAGTAACACCCGTGAAACTCAAACACTTGTTTGGTTTCGGGGACGTAACCATCGACTTTGACCCCTGCAACTTGTGCTTCTTGCTGTTTGGCTGCGTGAGTAATGCTGAGACCACTCGTGTGCTCTTTCCACACCAACCATGGATGGCTATCTTACTCTGGTTATCCCTCCATCTATAACCGCCTTTAGGTATAATGCCTATGGTGTTGGGTTTAAGGAAGTTCCATCTAAACACCTTATTGCAGGCCGAAACTATGGTACAGGCCTCGGTGAAGGGGCAGACATTACCGGTGTCGAGGAGCTGCTGACGAAATTTGATACAGGCAGCAGTTAGGATCTCCACATCTGTACAGTACTCCACTAGATCCCAATGCATGTCAAACACGTCGTTCTCATGTTCCTCGTGCCACTCGAGAAATCGGGCTCTGTCTTCATGTTATCGGGGTCGTAGTATTCAATGACCGGTAGGGGACCCACATCACATCTGATGTACAGTACTCCACTAGATCCCGCTGCATGTCAAACACGTCGTTCTCATGTTCCTCGTGACACTCGAAAAATCGGGCTCTGTCTTCATGTTATCGGGGTCGTAGTATTCAATGACCGGTAGGGGACCCACATATTGGGCGTTGGCTACGGTATTGCAAAGGTGGGGAAAATAACCTTTTTTAAACCTGTCTCCGAGTCCGAACGCCTTCGGCAACTTGGAAAATGCCATGGGGAAGTAATTGAGCGAATCCAAAAATTTTACATTGTCAACTACCATAGATATTATTTTTGTCCCGCGCATAATTAGATCGGGCTTCAGGTCGGTATTAACCAATATATGGTTTAAGCAGAATTGGTGGTCAAAGGCCTGCCTGTTGTGGGCTATAACTACCACCTGCTTGAATTTCTTCCGGAGCGTAAAAATATGGTGCAGAAATGACGAAACAACGTTATCGCTTTTAACTACCTGGAGACGAACGTCACATTTTTTGCAAATTTCTTGTTGATTGCAATCCAGACATACGTCGCAGCATTGTTTAAAGACACATAGATTGGGTTCATGAAGGAAAGAGCCATCTTCCCGCTTCGTCTCCTGTCGTGTCTCCAGGTCATAGAACACGAAGAGTACGTCGTTTGCTCTTGGTTTTCTGTTATCTGGCTGCATATAACAGATGGTCTGCGGTGGCATGGGTTTTGCAGATCTTGCAATATATTTCACCACAGATATGGATTCTACCCCTTTTTACAACCTTGAAGCAATCGGGGCAACGGTAAATTTGAGCACATATATTGGTCAGGTGATTATCGTAGCATTGCTGACCCCTGAAGCTACGTTGACAGTCTTGGCAGGTAATATTGCAATCTTGAGGGCATGCAGGTGACTGCTGGCATGCCGGGCATGTACCTCCGCAGCTGTGTCTATTTTTATGGTCATAAGGCATGTTACATTCTTCGCAATAATATACACAAGAGAAGGCGGCCATCAGTGAAGTTATAACGTTAAAGTGTCCTTCGTGATAGAGTAAATTAAGTTTCCTATCGTTTTGGACATTACCTTTAAAGATAACATCACGGCCCTTTGACCCATACTTATAAACCACTATTTTATAATTTTTTTAATACCTCTGAAACTGTTGAAGCTCGGGGATGCCACAACCGTCTTCGGGCACGACGACGATGGCTGATTCCAAAAGAACTTGAGCCCTATTTGTTTCAATTTTACCAATGTCACGGCGGAACTTTTCTGTATTCTTGATCCTTGTCCACATAGGCCATGGCGACGACAAGCGCACGCGGTAAGCACAAATTGTCTCTATTGTTTATTGAGACGAGCCCTATGCGCTTCCTACACTCCTCGGCGAAGGTGTTGTACCGAGGTCCGTACCTTTTCCACTAGGCATCCTCACAGCCGTCACCCCCAGACAGAACGTTCCAGTATTCAGGCCCGCAGAGTTGGACTGATAAACGCTGGAGATGACATTCCACACGTCTTCGTAGGTCACCTCCCCGGCGAGCCTAAAGCGAACCCACGCATCGCCACGTTTGAACTCCTTTGAGCAGAAGGAGAACGCCACCTGGTCGTTGGGGTTCAGGCCTTCTGTCCCCGTAGCAATGATTTGCGTGATGGCCTCTTTAATCCATCTAACTGGTTCGGCACCAACAGAAGGGGTTTTAATTTTAAATTCCAAGGTTCGACCGTGGAGATTAAAGCGACGAACCTTCTTCACTGTATCTCCAATAATAAAAAACTTTTCCATTTTTCAAAAAGAAAAGCGTTACACGTCTTGAAGATCAACACAAAAAATGACACACTGTCGTAATTTACCCCTAGTCGTTTATTTCCCGCTATCTAGTGTCAGCGATATGGAAAAAAGGAAGTCACGTGACGAAAAAAAGTCCCTTGCGTTCAGTAATTTGTGTGTGTTTTACATAGGAAGTAATGTTAATTTACGCTATGCGACCGGTGTGAAATATTTCGTCATATAATTGTATCTGAATTGTAACTGCACAGCATCCGCTAACAAGATCGCGTACGAAAAGGCCCCCTGTGTTCGGTTATTTGTTCGTGTTTGTCATAAGAAACAATATAATTTTGACGATTTCAGGGGGTGTGTAGCACATTTCGTCTTTAAGACACATGCAAATTAAGGCACAACGTGATTGACTGGATGAGTCATTCGCAATTTTCAGTTTAAAATGTGTCTGATTAAAGAAAAAGTGTATGTAATGTAATAGGATAAAATTATCAAATTTAATTAATTAACAAAAAAATTAATATATAAGTAAAAAATCTGTCGTTAGTCCTAAATACCTTCTTCCAATGTATGGGTCGGCAAATCATTGACCGCGAAAAAAAAGAAAATTGTCAATAAAATTCTCTCTTCTAATTTTTTCCAATGTATTCAATTAAAAGTGTCTCATTAATAGGATATATCTAATTTAATTAACTAGTAACAAGTAAACAAGTCAAAAAGGTTAGTTTGATTTTTGTTATATTAGCAGAGCATTTGTCGTCGCCTCTCCTCGCTGTTTTTTCTCGGTCGCAATGTGCAGCCTATTTTTGAAACCCTGACTAATCTAACACAGCTTTATGGTAACCTAACCGAGACAGTCAAAATAATAATAATAATAATAATAATAATAATAATAATAATAATAATAATAATAATAATAATAATAATAATAATAATAATAATAATAATAATAATAATAATAATAATAATAATAATAATAATAATAATAATAATAATAATAATAATAATAATAATAATAATAATAATAATAATAATAATAATAATAATAATAATAATAATAATAATAATAATAATAATAATAATAATAATAATAATAATAATAATAATAATAATAATAATAATAATAATAATAATAATAATAATAATAATAATAATAATAATAATAATAATAATAATAATAATAATAATAATAATAATAATAATAATAATAATAATAATAATAATAATAATAATAATAATAATAATAATAATAATAATAATAATAATAATAATAATAATAATAATAATAATAATAATAATAATAATAATAATAATAATAATAATAATAATAATAATAATAATAATAATAATAATAATAATAATAATAATAATAATAATAATAATAATAATAATAATAATAATAATAATAATAATAATAATAATAATAATAATAATAATAATAATAATAATAATAATTATCAAAAAAGAAGCTGAAAAAAGAATTAAATATAAGAGTTTAGCAATCGAAATCCAGCGAATGTGGCGGACTAAAGTAATTATAGTACCTGTCATAATTGGGGCTACGGGATATGTTAGCCAAGAATTTAAAATATGCGTCGAGCAACTCCCTGGAGACCATCGCCCAGAGCAGATCCAGCAAACTGCAATATTAGGCACTGCTCACATACTGCGGAAGGTATTGTCGTAAACCTGAAAAGAGAAAAACAATATAAGAACTACCCTCTACATTTACACTTACCTTACCTTAAATGCATGGATTGCATTAGACGATTCCAACCTAAACTTAACTACTACAAAGGATTAACAGCAGTCCGCGCCACACCCTGACGAAGGACTCCAGGATGTTGGTGAAAAAGACCCAACTAAGAGTTGAGGTTGTGTGACAAGGCATAATAATAATAATAATAATAATAATAATAATAATAATAATAATAATAATAATAATAATAATAATAATAATAATAATAATAATAATAATAATAATAATAATAATAATAATAATAATAATAATAATAATAATAATAATAATAATAATAATAATAATAATAATAATAATAATAATAATAATAATAATAATAATAATAATAATAATAATAATAATAATAATAATAATAATAATAATAATAATAATAATAATAATAATAATAATAATAATAATAATAATAATAATAATAATAATAATAATAATAATAATAATAATAATAATAATAATAATAATAATAATAATAATAATAATAATAATAATAATAATAATAATAATAATAATAATAATAATAATAATAATAATAATAATAATAATAATAATAATAATAATAATAATAATAATAATAATAATAATAATAATAATAATAATAATAATAATAATAATAATAATAATAATAATAATAATAATAATAATAATAATAATAATAATAATAATAATAATAATAATAATAATAATAATAATAATAATAATAATAATAATAATAATAATAATAATAATAATAATAATAATAATAATAATAATAATAATAATAATAATAATAATAATAATAATAATAATAATAATAATAATAATAATAATAATAATAATAATAATAATAATAATAATAATAATAATAATAATAATAATAATAATAATAATAATAATAATAATAATAATAATAATAATAATAATAATAATAATAATAATAATATATATATATATTAAAAGGCACAATAGTAATGCTTAGTCAAAGATAAAAAAATACAAACAAAAGGTATATAAAACACTACTTAAAACATGAAACTAACCACAAAAAAGAATGTTTAGTGGAACATATTACTCACTGATTAGAATTAAAAAATTTATATGCGTTAAGTAAGTATATTTAAACACAAAATCTAAGATGAATAGGTGTTAGTAGAACAATATTCAGTAAATTCGTCAACACTGTAAAAGCAATGCAGTAATAGGAAGGATTTGATAAATCTACGAAAAGCTCCATATGATAATTGAGTAATATGTTTCACTCTACAGAAGTTATCAAATCTATTGTACAAGTTAATATCTGGCTTATTGGATTTGGTGACATTAAGTCGGGAATAAGGTAATAACAGATTTCCAGCGTGTCTGGTATTATAGCTATGCACATCGGAATGGGTTTGCAGATGAGCTGCACCCTTATGAACTAATGATAAAGCCTCATATACATATAAACAGGGTAAGGGCAAAATTTTGTGGTGAATAAACAATTCTCGACAATGGACTCTGCTAGTGGCATTACCAATGAGGCGAATAGCTGCTTTTTGAATAACAAATGCTCTCAAGGCACTAGTAGCATTGCCCCAAAGAGCTACACCATAAGATAGATGGCAGTGAACCAAAGAAAAATACAGAATTTTTAAAGTAGAAGTATGGACACATGAGCGAAGCTGCCTCAGAAAGAAAACCTGCCGTGCCAGTTTAGAGCAGAGGCGATCTATATGAGTAGCCCAAGTTAAACGCGTATCCAAATAAATTCCCAACAATTTAACATTATCCACATTGCATGATACTTTACTAGCAGTAAATGTAATGTCACGAGTTTTATCCATATTTAGTTTCAGTTTGTTTGCAGAGAACCACAGACTAGCATTGTCCAGATCACCTCTGCTCCCATCAATACCACCACGAGTTAACAAGGTGGTATCATCCGCAAATAAAATACAAGTCGAACGTTGAATGTTGACAGGCAGATCATTAATGTAGATTAAAAATAAAATCGGACCAAGAACTGATCCCTGCGGTACACCGGCCGATACAGGTAGAATTTCGGAGTCAGAATCACCAATGGAAACATACTGCATGCGATCTGATAGATAGGAGCGGAAAAGGTTTAGCTCTTTGGAGCGAATACCATAATATTCCAACTTAAATAAAAGCACATTGACATCAACACAATCGAATGCCTTAGACAGATCACATAATGTGGCGTGAATATTCATCCCACAGTCCAAACCCTCTACAATGTTCTCTAGAACTGCTAGCAGAGCTCCGACTGTGGAACGACCATTGCGAAAGCCAAATTGTCAGGGCGACAAAATAGACTTGCTTTCAAAATATTGCAATAACTTATCTTTCAGCAAAATTTCAAAAACTTTTGAGATCACAGGTACAATTGCAATTGGCCTGAAGTTGTCTAATATATTATTGTCCCCTTTTTTGTGAAGAGGAAGAACCCTCGTAACTTTAAAGCAGTCCGGCCAAATAGAATCCTCTATACATTTATTGAAAAGAATTGACAGGGGCTTAATGATGGGCTCAATAGCGACTTTTAGCAATTTACTATTCAGGCCATAATAATCGAAACAACTAGAATTTTTCAAGCTTAAAATTGCCTCGCGAACATCAGACTCATCAACCGCTGAAAGGAAAAACGATGAAACTGGTTTAGGGACTTTATTTAAAAAAACAGCCGGATTCAAATTATCGGAGTTGCCAATTGAGTTTATGATGACATCAGCTACGTTAACGAAAAAGTTATTAAATTCCTCCGGAGATAAAGAGGACTTATTTTTACTGCAGAAAGATTTCTCAGTATTAACAATTTGCCAAACTGCTCTAGACCTGTTATTAGAATTGCAGATAAAATTATTATAGCAAGTACGCTTTATAGTTTTTAATGCTTTTCTATAGGATTTGCGCAACATACAATAGGAAATCCAATCGGATTCAAGATTAGACGCATTAAACTTCCTTCTAGCTTGACTGAGCCTGCGTCGCATCGACTTAAGTTCACTGTTAAACCATCTGATACCAGAATTAGACCGAATTTTTGACATAACAGGGAAGTTGCAATTTACAATGTTAACAAAAGTCCCTAAAAATAGGTCAGCAGAATCATTTGAATTCAAAAAATCGCAGCAAAAATCATGGAGGCAACCCAACTGCAAATCCAGAACAAATTTATGACAAGTGGAATCGTTAATTATACGTGTACAGTAGGAAACTGGTTCATCTTTCCGAGTGCACTGACCATTAACACGTAAAGATAGTGCAAGATGATCGGCAATGTGCATTTCAATAACATTTGTACATATAATGTCAGGACCTAGATTGGTAATAATATTGTCAAGACATGATTTATTATCAATCGTAATCCTTGTAGGTTCTCTAATGAAGTACCGTAAACCATACATAGTAAGAATATTTCTTAAATCACTAACATACTCTGATTGCATATCAAGGTCCAAGTTAAAGTCACCCATAATTATGATATATTTAAATTTGCAAAAACAATAGCGTATAATATTACTAAAACAAGTTTTAAAAATAGAGAGATCACCATGGGAAGACGAACGATAAACTGTTAAGAGAGAGAATAATAATAATAATAATAATAATAATAATAATAATAATAATAATAATAATAATAATAATAATAATAATAATAATAATAATAATAATAATAATAATGAATAGAATAGTTTATTGACAATATATACATAGTACATTTATGTCAGGATACAAAAAATATAGACATGATAATAAAAACACGATCATTGTCGTTACAGTTACAAAAACATTAAAACTTACAAATACCCAGATAAAAATACAACACAAATAAATAGGTGACAGTACAGGTCAGACAGTAAAGGTCAAATACTCATGCACACTGTAGAAACATTGTTCAACTAGAAAACTTTTAGCTAGCCTTTGAAAAGAATGCATGGACATAACCTTGATATTAACAGAAGCATGAAAGCTCATAAATTTATTATAAAGATCTATATCAATTTTATTATTGTTCGTCATTTTTAATCTAGAGTATGATGATACTAGGTTCTCTCTCCACCGTGTGCTATAACCATGTCGGTCTGAATGAGAAACAAAATTTGGTAAATTCTTGTGTATGTGCAATAATGTTTCTAAAATGAAAACACAAGGAAGAGGTAGAATACCATACTTTTTAAACAACGGTCTACACAACGGTCTACAGTGTGAACCGTAAGGTGCAGAGTCTATGATTCTCACAGCAGCCTTCTGAAACACGAAAATTTTATTCGATTTTGGTGAACCACCCCAAAGAATTATACCATATGTCAATAGACTGTGAGTTAAAGCATAATAAACCGCCCTCATCGCATCATTATTCAAACAGGATCTAAGTTGACGCATTGCGAATATACTTGAAGAAAGTTTTGAACATAGGCTGTCAATGTGCGCTGACCAACACAGACCAGTATCCAACGTAATACCGAGAAGTCGGTTCGGACTTTACAACCCATCTATCAGAACTAAATATCATATTTTTCGTCTTTGCTTCATTTAACTTTAGTTTGTTTACATTGAACCAGTCCTTGGCCTTGCCAAAGGCTACTTCAATTTGACACGTATCACCATTAGTTAGTAAGGTTGTATCGTCTGCAAAAAGAACACATCGAAAATAATCTAAGGACCCAGGAAGGTCGTTGATATATAATAAAAATAATAACGGCCCCAAGACGGACCCTTGAGGCACACCACAGGATATAGGTTGCAAATTCGAAACCGCACCGTTTACACTGACATATTGAAACCTGTTTGTTAATTACGATTTAAATAAATTCAAAACATTTCCACGTACTCCATAATATTCCAGTTTCTTCAAAAGTATTTCGGTATGAACACAGTCGAACGCCTTAGTCAAATCACAGAAAACCGCATGTGTAGGAAATCCATTGTCCAATCCTTCCACTATAAAATCAACCACAGTGAGGAGCGCACTAGTAGTGGAAAAATTTTTTCGAAAACCGAATTGGTTCGAAGAAATAACAGATTTTCTATCCAAATAAACTATAAGTTGATCTTTGATTATGATCTCAAAAATCTTTGATAACATTGGTACAATAGCAACCGGTCTATAATTATCAAGAGCATCGACATCCCCTTTCTTGAACACAGGAACAATTCTAGATATTTTAAAGACATCCGGCCATCTACCGTCAGTAGGTAGGGATACGGTTGGGCATGGGAAAATTTCTTGGACCGTGGGAAAATTTCTTGGACCGTGGGAAAATTTGTCGGCGAGATCAAAGGGTACCGCCGAACAGGTGTTAATTACAGCTCCGCCCCTCTCTAACCTAACAGAAAAAACATGCGCAGTAGCGATCTAACCTATCAGAAAAACATGCGCAGTAGGGACCTAACCTAACAGAAAAAACATGCGCAGTAGCGATCTAACCTATCAGAAAAACATGCGCAGTAGGGACCTAATCTAACAGAAAAAACATGCGCAGTAGCGATCTAACCTATCAGAAAAAACATGCGCAATAGGAGCCTAATCTAACAGAAAAAACATGCGCAGTAGCGACCTAATCTAACAGAAAAAACATGCGCAGTAGGGACCCAATCTAACAGAAAAAACATGCGCAGTAGCGACCTAACCTATCAGAAAAAACATGCGCAATAGTGGCCTAATCTAACAGAAAAAACATGCGCAGTAGCGATCTAACCTATCAGAAAAACATGCGCAGTAGCGATCTAACCTATCAGAAAAAACATGCGCAATAGGAGCCTAATCTAACAGAAAAAACATGCGCAGTAGCGACCTAATCTAACAGAAAAAACATGCGCAGTAGGGACCCAATCTAACAGAAAATACATGCGCAGTAGCGACCTAACCTAACAGAAAAAACATGCGCAGTAGGGACCCAATCTAACAGAAAAAACATGTGCAGTAGCGACCTAACCTATCAGAAAAAACATGCGCAGTATGGGGCCTAACCTATCAGAAAAAAACATGCGCAGTAGGGACCTAATCTAACAGAAAAAACATGCGCAGTAGCGACCTAACTTATCAGAAAAAACATGCGTAGTAGGGACCTAATGTAACAGAAAAAACATGCGCCTATTCAAATCTGTTTCTTCGCACGTTCCAAACCTCGGTAAATTCAAATCTGTGCATGCTCTATTGGAGTATTGGAGAATCCAGCATTATTTGTGGCCAATTTATTTAAATGAAAAAAACTTTACTCTGTGTGCGATTTGAACCCGGGACCTCTCGCATGCAAAGCAGACACGGTACCACGAGACCACTATGACTATTACAGGAAGGTTACAGTAACTGCGTAATATCAGAGGCAAATTGAAAAGTGGCGGGAAATTCAAAGTAACCTAACAGAAAAAACATGGGCAATAGCGACCTAAATTCAAACTGATGGAATATTCAAACTAAGGAAAGAGGATCTAACCTAACAGAAAAAACATGCGTAGTAGCGACCTAACCTATCAGAAAAACATGCGCAGTAGGGACCTAATCTAACAGAAAAAACATGCACAGATCTGCAGCGGTAGAGTTATAGTGACGTCACACATACAGTTTTTTAAATTTGAAAAACTGATTTGATCACGTGGCGTTGTTGGTTTTTTTTTCGTAACTAGTGCCCTTCTGGCTTTTAGCAGTTTAGATCATTTACTACTGTTTGAAATATTAAATATAAATATTTAAGATTTTACAGGTGATATTAAATATGGAATGGAAAAAAAAAACTGGTAGCGCTGGGAATCGAACCACGGACCTCTAGAGTGCAAAGCGTGTACGTTAGCGCTAGACCATCAGATGGGCTTGTACTGGAACGGGGGTGGTGGTGAGATTAGACGGGGAACTAGTTGTGACAGGAGTGACGGTAAATAGTTCCAAACGTGGATAAGCGCTTATCAGTAGATGGCGTTGCAAGTGGAGCGCGCTACTCCGTTAGAGTGAATTATTATTAAAACACAACCAGTAGTAAAATGGGAAATCCTACTACAGGGAAAATTTTACGCAAATAGTATTTCTAATTTCTACCAACAGCAAAAATACTATTGTAGTGGAAATTTTAATGTAATAACATTTATAATTTCTATCATCATCAAAAATGCTAGTATAGTGAATATTTTAATGTAATAATATTTCTAATTTCTACAATCATCAAAAACGCTACTATAGTGAAGATTTTAATGTAATAAAATTTATAATTTCTACCATCATCAAAAATGTTTCTATAGTGAATATTTTAATGTAATAATATTTCTAATTTCTACAATCATCAAAAACGCTACTATAGTGAAGATTTTAATGTAATAAAATTTATAATTTCTACCATCATCAAAAACGCTACTATAGTGAAGATTTTAATGTAATAAAATTTATAATTTCTACCATCATCGAAAATGTTACTATAGTGAATATTTTAATGTAATAATATTTCTAATTTCTACCATCATCAAAAATGTAATTATATTTCTAATTTCTACTATCATCAAAAATGCTACTATGTGAAAATTTGACGCAGTATAGTGCAAATAGTATTTCTAATTTCTACCAACAGCAAACAGTCGAAGTTTTTTTTGGGGTAACAGCTATGAATTTGCGCCTTGTATAATATTTTACCGATAACAACAAAACGATTTGGGCTACTCACAATACACCTTATTTTAATGTAAAATTGTACTTAGTTTTATATACAAACAACATTTACCTATGCATTAGCAATTTATTTTGAAAACGCATTGTATAATATTTTGCCCGACAACAACGTAACTATTTGGCGTACTCTCAATACACCTTATTTTAATGAAAAAATTCAATCTCATATTGTCATACCAGCATAGTGACTGGCTTCTACAGTGTCCGATTTGGGGTACTCACAATACACATTATTTTAATGTAAAATCTCATACTGTACTTAGTTTTATATACAAACAAGATTTAGTAAAACCTGAATATTTACCTATGCATTAGAAATTTATTTTGAAAACGCTCCGTATAATATTTTGCCGATAACAACAAAACTATTTGGAGTACTCTCGATACCTTATTTTAATGAAAAAATCAATCTCATACTGTACTTAGTTCTTATAGTTAGTAGTTTTCCCATTACGTCTTTGTTTTTGTCTCCAACTTGAGCTTGGCAATCCAGATTTAGATGCAACCATAAAATCGATAGTGGCCTAAGCCCCATCCAAAAGTGCGACATATTTCTGAATCTACCGCAAGGTCCAGTACTTTCTTCTAGAAAAAATGGAGGAAATGCATGAATTAAAAATAAAATATAAATTTGTAAAGAAACCACCAGTAAAACAGGTACAGGTTTGAACCAGTAAAAACAGGTCCCAACCAGTAAAAACAGGTGGCTGGTAGTAAAAAAACAGATAGCTGGTAGTAAAAGACAGGTAGCTGACAGTAAAAACAGGTAACTGGCAGTAAAATACAGGTAGCTGGCAGTAAAAAACAGGTAGCTAGCAGTAAAAAACAGGTAGCTGGCAGTAAAAAACAGGTAGCTAGCAGTAAAAAACAGGTAGCTGGCAGTAAAAAACAGGTAGCTGGCAGTAAAAAAGAGGTAGCTAGCAGTAAAAAACAGGTAGCTGGCAGTAAAAAACAGGTAACTGGCAGTAAAATACAGGTAGCTGACAGTAAAAAACAGGTAGCTAGCAGTAAAATACAGGTAGCTTACAGTAAAAACAGGTAGCTAGCAGTAAAAAACAGGTAGCTGGCAGTAAAAAACAGGTAGCTGGCAGTAAAATACAGGTAGATAGCAGTAAAAAACAGGTCCCAATCAGTAAAAACAGGTAGCTGGCAGTAAAAGCAGGTAGCTGACAGTAAAAACAGGTAGCTGGCAGTAAAAAACAGGTACAGATTCGATAAAAACAACGTTGTGCTACTGAATGCTAATAATGAGCAGTTAACAGAACATGATATATGTAGTGATCAAATCCCCTTTCTATATCTACCATTACTGTTAGCAGTGAGCTATTAAAATTTATATCTTTATCAATGTGAACTTATAATATCTAAGCCTTCTTACCTATACACGAATTATAATTATACTCTTGAATGTGACGATAGTTGCCTGCTTCTTGAGCTCGGTCTGCTGCTTCTTAGCCGGTTGGTAGTATAGTGGAACCTGAAGAAGAGGGACGAATGAGAAAAAAAATCTCAGTATGTGTACTATATTCTTAATAAAATATCTGAGGATACAGACAAAAAAAAAAGAAAATACTGTGACATCAAACTGTAACGAAATGTTGCTCCATTCAGCTTGATCGCAAATGGATGAGCCTCGGCTTGGCACTGATGCTAATAGACTTGACGGCTTAGCTCCTCTGCTATTCTGTAAATAGTTTAAAATACACGTACTCCTAGAATGGGTCGTTTCTGACCCATTCCATGAACTGACCAAGTCAAACTACATAGATATGGATTTAAATTAAACTCTGGAGTATGGCGAAAAGGACAGAAAAGGAACTACTGTGGCATCGAAATGTTACTCCAATCAGCTTGATCGCCAATGATAAGACGTAACTCAACCTTTTACTGGAGTTGATTAAACTACTACAGTATGAAATACCATATGGTTGAAAGAAGTGTAGGATTTTTAGGAAATATCTTTATGTAACATATTTCGACAAGGATATAGAGAGAGAATAAACGTCAAATTAGATGACGTAGTTTTAGAATGGATCAATCCTGATATAAACAGGATAGGGAAATCGAATTTGATGAACCGATTTTCACCAAATTTGTATATGAATTAAGGTAAGGAATTTCTCAAGATGGAGGTAGATTCTGAAATACGTCATCCTCAAACCACACCATATAAACGTGTCTACGACTACTGCTAGCATTTTTGTAAAGAGGGGAACCATTTTGCACTAACACCCTTCACTTAAACAAACGTAGTTTCGGAGTGACATCAACAAAAGAAACAGTAAAACATAGTTCATTGGGATGACTCCGAAGCAGCCTTCAACAGTCGGATCCGAACTGCCGATTTGAAACATACGGACCGACGTGAATTTCTGAAAGATTGTTTTGAACTATTCAAGAGACGAATAATCAAAGTTTTGAAGAAAGAAGAAGCTGTCAAGGTCAACGCTGTGTTCAGAGGACTTCATAAAGCTGACAAACTTATAGAAGAGTTTAAATATTTCAATACAAAAAATACTCCTATACATCGTAACACCAACTTTGGAGCAATGGTTTAAACATCATGTTACATTACCTATTCTCACTGAACTGGATAACTTCAGCAAACGTGAGTCTGATTGGGGTGACGGCTGTGAGGATACCTAGTGAAAAAGGTAGGGACCGTCGGTACAACACCTTCGAGGTGGAGTGTAGGAAAAAACACTTAGGATTCATCTCAATAAACAATAGAGACAATTTGTGCTTACCGCGTTCGCTTGTCGTCGCCATGGCCTATGTGGACAAGGATGAAGAATACAGAAAAGTTTGCCGTGACATTGGTAAAATTCAAACAAATAGGGCTCAAGTTCTTTTGGAATCAGCCAACGTCGTCGTCCCCGAAGAGGGCGAGCTTCAACAGTTTCAGCGGTATTTAAAAAATTATAAAATAGTGGTTTATAAGTATGGGTCAAAGGGTCGTGATGTTATCTTTCAAGGTAATGTTCAAAGTGATAGGAAACTTAATTTACTTTATCACGAAGGACACTTTAACGTTATAACTTCACTAACGGTCGCCTTCTCTCTTGTGTATATTATTGCTAAGAATGTAACATACCTTATGACTATAAAAATGAACACAGATGCGGAGGTACATGACAGAAAAGGAACTACTGTGGCATCGAAATGTTGCTCCAATCAGCTTGATCGCCAATGATAAGACGTAACCCAACCTTTTACTGGAGTTGATTAAACTACTACAGTATGAAATACCATATGGTTGAAAGAAGTGTAGGATTTTTAGGAAATGTCTTTATGTAACAGATTTCGACAAGTATATATAGAGAGAGAATAAACGTCAAATTAGATAACGTAGTCTTAGAATGGATCATTCCTGATATAAACAGGATAGGGAAATCGAATTTGATGAACTTATTTTCACCAATTTGTATATGAATAAAGGTAAAGAATTTCTCGAGATGGAGGTAATCATCCTCACACATATGGAACGGTATAAAATTAATTGATGAATTGAAGTAAACACTAATAGGTTTGTATAAGAATGAATATATTCGACGAATGCAGCATGCTTATATATCAAATTTCTCGAGATAGAGGTAGATTCCAAAATACGACATCCTCACACCATATAAACGTGACCAAGACTACTGCTAGCATTTTGTAAAAGGACGAACCATTTTGCACTAGAACCTTTCACAGAACCAAATTGATGTTCTTATTATAACGATGAGAAAACTTTTGTGACGGATATACAGAGTAAACCGATAGATATATATGAACGTAAACTTATGAAAGATAATAATAAGAGTGGTACACATACCTGTCTCCTATACATAGTCAGCCCAGATGCCTCCCACTAGCACTACAGCTGCTGTTCATCGTGAACTACCTGAAAATAGAATTAGAAGGATATTTAAAATATTTTACAAAACACTAACCCTTATCCAAAATGTGTGTGTGTGTGAAGAATTCCGATTTAGATCCCTCTCAGCATTATAATAAATTATCCTTCGATTTTAAAGATATGGATAGCATGCGATATGTAAACGGATTGTATTAAAATGAGACAGCATTTAAGTAGTAAAAAAAAATGTATATTAGTTTATTACATATTATATGTTCATTTAGCCAATAACATATTTGAAATATTTATTACATCACTTTTAGATTTAAGTTCTAAAAGTTAAATAAACCTATTTTATAATGAAATATGTTATTGCTCGGCAAGTACCAACGGGAAGGTATGAACATATCCTTGCCAGGATGGGATGGGGCAGGTCAAATTAATAAGGGAGTAAAGATGTTAAAAATATGAAAAATCTGTGTAGTCACTATCTGGAGGTTCACGCAAGTTGTCAATTATTCTATTCTGGGCCTTTTAAAACCGTAGGGTGCGGAGGTGTGGTCCTCCAAGAATCGTCTTTTGGTGGAGAGAGGTTTATACAGTTTATCTTGTTCTACTGTTACCACCTCGTGCTCCTTTGTCCTCAAGATATTCTTGGAGGTTACACACAGAGAAGCCGTAGAGGTATCAAGTACCATATCCTTTATAGTATTAAAATTTTATATTTTATAATGAAATATGTTATTGCTCGGCAAGGACCAACGGGAAGGTATGAACATATCCTTGCCAGGATGGGATGGGGCAGGTCAAATTAATAAGGGAGTAAAGATGTTAAAAATATGAAAAATCTGTGTAGTCACTATCTGGAGGTTCACGCAAGTTGTCAATTATTCTATTCTGGGCCTTTTAAAACCGTAGGGTGCGGAGGTGTGGTCCTCCAAGAATCGTCTTTTGGTGGAGAGAGGTTTATACAGTTTATCTTGTTCTACTGTTACCACCTCGTGCTCCTTTGTCCTCAAGATATTCTTGGAGGTTACACACAGAGAAGCCGTAGAGGTATCAAGTACCATATCCTTTATAGTATTAAAATTTTATATTTTATAATGAAATATGTTATTGCTCGGCAAGGACCAACGGGAAGGTATGAACATATCCTTGCCAGGATGAGATGGGGCAGGTCAAATTAATAAGGGAGTAAAGATGTTAAAAATATGAAAAATCTGTGTAGTCACTATCTGGAGGTTCACGCAAGTTGTCAATTATTCTATTCTGGGCCTTTTAAAACCGTAGGGTGCGGAGGTGTGGTCCTCCAAGAATCGTCTTTTGGTGGAGAGAGGTTTATACAGTTTATCTTGTTCTACTGTTACCACCTCGTGCTCCTTTGTCCTCAAGATATTCTTGGAGGTTACACACAGAGAAGCCGTAGAGGTATCAAGTACCATATCCTTTATAGTATTAAAATTTACAAGTTGGGATGCGGCATGTGTGAGGGAAATTCCCTTCACCTTGCATACCACCTTCTCCTCGTTATCATTTGTGGAGAACACTTTATAGGCGTAGTTTTTCGGCTCACCTGAGACAAACTCTGTGATGTAACTGTCCGTGCCGTAGATCTCTAGTTCATTAGTCATTTCGCCGATAAACTCGCCTGTACGTTATACTCGTTGTCTCTGGCCACATAGATAACAGAGTCCGTATCGTAGTACAGCACCTTGTTACCCAGCTGTTCCAGGTAGCTGTACAATTTAAGCCGGGCCTGGGTTGTTACGTAGGCGGCTATCACGACGTTAACTGTTGTGAGAGGATCATAACTGTCCTCCTTGTGCTCCCAATTGACGATGAGAGTATCCTCGTTGATGGGGAGTGCCGAATTTACGTAGATGCCGGGGTTAGCGAGCATACCAAAGAATTCTGCATGGTCTCTCACGATCTTGGTTTTGGGCTGATTTTCTCTCTGGCCTAGCTTCCCCCAGAACGAATTTAATATCAGCTTAGCCAAAGATCTTAAACCCGGGTTTTCAATAATTTCGGAAAATTCCAATTGAACATCTTCCTTCTGCAAGAATTCTTGGATATATCTCGCTTTCTCTTCCTGGGTGGTACAGTGTGAGGGCCACCCGCTTGCTTCCTGTTTAACTTTAATGAACTTGTTCATCATTTCGGTGAATAACCCTGTTACGTTTTTGCTTTTATCGCTCTGAAGCACGTCGTAGCTCCAAATCTCGTAGATTTCCAGCATCCGGTACCCCATTTCGAGGGCTTTTCTCACCTCGTCCACTACCCATGTCCCCGTCAAGGCTCTCTGTTCATCATCATTGTGATCGCACTCGTTCTGGTTCATTTGCTCACCACACGTGCGACAGAGAACGAACATTAACTTGTCGTTCATCTTGGCCGGTAACACAGGGTGGTAGAGGTCTTGAGGCGGTAGGATCTTACATTTTATAACCCCGTTGATGTCGGTCAAATCCAAACCGTTGCAGTCATCACCGGCGTACACTTTGGGGTGTCCAATAGGAAACTTTCCGTACTTGCAGACCCAGGGGTAAAGGGAGCAAACGTCAACATATTTGATTTTTTCCCCTGGCTGACACTTGTAATATTCAAATGTATTTCCAGTGCGTCCACCGTAAAAGGCCTCCCTAGGTTGAAGCGGTGTGAGAGTTACGAGCGGGTGGGTCTCCGTGAACGAGCGCAGTTCTTTATTTTGCTGAAGATGCCGTCTAAATTCGCACTCCCACATCTCAACGACGTCATAACCCAATTGTTTTAATCTTTCGGTCTTGGCTTTTGTGACTTCCATTCGGGTATTTGACGTCATCGAGGGGTCATCCTGCAGGGGTTCGTTACGATTGCATTGATAACAGACAGAGCACCCGTGGAAATAACACCCGTGAAACTCAAACACTTGTTTGGTTTCCTCGCAGTACCCGTCGACTTTGACCCCTGCAACTCGTGCTTCTTGCTGTTTGGCTGCGTGAGTAATGCTCGTGTGCTCTTCCCACACCAACCACTGGGTGGCTATCTTACTCTGGTTATCCCTCCATCTATAACCGCCTTTAGGTATAATGCCTATGGTGTTGGGTTTAAGGAAGTTCCGTCTAAACACCTTATTGCAGGTCGAAGCTATGGTACAGGCCTCGGTGAAGGGGTAGACGTTACCGGTGTCGAGGAGCTGCTGACGAAATTTGAGACAGGCAGCAGTTAGGATCTCCACATCTGTTGTACAGTACTCCACTAGATCCCGCTGCATGTCAAACACGCCGTTCTTATGCTCCTCGTGCCACTCGAGAAATCGGGCTCTGTCTTCAGTCTTCATGTTATCGGGGTCGTAGTATTCAATGGCCGGTAGGGGACCCACATACTCTGCATTCGTAACAGTATTGAAAAGATGAGGGAAATATCCTTTCTTGAACCCGTCCCCCAAGCCGAAGGCTCTCGGAAGCTTCGAAAGGGCCATCGGGAAATAATTAAGGGAGTCCAAAAATTTCACATTCTCAACTACCATAGATATTATTTTTGTTCCTCGCATAATTAGATCGGACTTCAGGTCGGTATTAACCAATATATGGTTTAAGCAGAACTGGTGGTCAAAGGCCTGCCCGTTGTGGGCTATAACCACCACCAGTTTGATTTTTTTTCTGACCTCCAATACGTGTTGTATAAAACTACTTATAACGTTTTTCTTATATACAATCGACCTGTGTCCGCATTTTTGACAAAAGTGTAAGTTATTTTCATGTATACACTTATCACATCTGTTGGCTAAGACACATAGATTGGGTTCATGAAGGAAAGAGCCATCTTCCCGCACCATTTCCTGACGGGTCTCCAGGTCGTAGAATACGAAGAGTACGTCGTCTGTTTTCGGTTTTCCGTTATTTGGTTGCATATAACACAGATGGTCTGCGGGGACGTGGGCGTTGCAAATCTTGCAAAAAACTTCCCCACAGATATGCGACCTGCCCCTTTTCGCAACCTTGAAGCAGTCGGTGCAGCGGTATATTTGTTCACAGACGGAACTCTTTCTCTCTACACCCTGTCTCCTATGATTGTCATAGCAGTGTTGCCCCCTGAAGCTACGATGGCAGTCGGCACATGTAACAGAAACATCCCTGGGGCATGTGGGTGCTTGTTGACATGCAGGACATATTCCTCCGCACCTGTGTATACCATGTGTATTATATGGTATCATGCAGGTCTCGCAGTAGTACTTGCAACAGAAGGCCGCCGTCAACGATGTTATCACATTATAGTGTCCTTCGTGATAGAGTAAACTTAGTGCTGGCCCGTCTACGGCTCCCTTAAATATAACGTCGCGACCTTTAGTCCCATACTGGTATACCACGATATTGTAATTCTTCAAATACGTTTGGAATTGCCGGAGTTCGGGTATGCCGGCCCCTTCTTCAGGTATCGATACACCTACATTGTGGCAGAGTTCTCTAGCTCTCTGTGTTTGGATTGTTCCAGTGTTCTGTCGCAGTTTTTTATAATTTGAGTCTTTATCCACATTTGCCTGTGAAACAACGAGAGCACGAGGCAAACACAAGTTGTCCTTATTGGTTATTTTCACGATACCTCTACGAGCCCCGCATTCTTCATCAAAAGTATTGTATTTCCCTCTACCCGCAGGCATCCTCACTGCCGTCACCCCCAGACAGAACGTTTCAGTTTCAGGCCCGCAGAGTTGGACTGGTAAACGCTGGAGATGACACTCCACACGTCTTCGTAGGTCACCTTCCCGGCTGGCCTAAAGCGAACCCACGCATCGCCACGTTTGAACTCCTTCGAGCAGAAGGAGAACGCCACCTGGTCGTTGGGGTTCAGGCCTTCCGTCCCCGTAGCAATGATTTGCGTGATGGCATCTTTAATCCAGCTAACTGGTTCGGCACCAACAGAAGGTGTTTTAATTTTAAATTCCAAGCTGCGACCGTGGAGATTGAAGCGACGAACCTTCTTCACTGTATCTCGAATAATAAAAAACTTTTCCATTTTTCAGAAAAAAAGCGTTACACGTCTTGAAGATCAACACAAAAACTGACACACTGTCGTAATTTACCCCTAGTCGTTTATTTTCCGCTAACTAGTGTCGGTGAGATGGAAAAAAAAGAAGTCACGTGACGAAAAAAAAAGGCCTCTTGTGTTCAGTAATTTGTGTGTGTTTTACATAAGAAGTAATGTTAGTTTACGCTATGTGAAATATTTCGTCATATAATTGTATCTGAATTGTAACAGCATCCGCTAACAAAGATCGCTTACGAAAAGGCCCCCTGCGTTCGGTTATTTGCTCGTGTTTGCCATAAGAAACAATGTAATTTTGACGATTTCAGGGGGTGTAACACATTCCGTCATTAAGATACATGCAAATTAAGGCACAACGTAATTGAGTCACTTGCAATTTTCCAGTTTTTCAAATGTATCTGATTAAAGAAAAAGTGTTTGTAATGTAATAGGATAAAATTATCAAATTTAATCGTTTTACAGCACCCGCGTACGAAAAGGCCCCCTGCATTCGGTTATTTGTTCGTGTTTGCCATAAGAATCAATGTAATTTTGACGATTTCAGGGGGGTGTAACACATTTCGTCATTAAGACACATGCAAATTAAGGCACAACGTGATTGAGTCACTTGCAATTTTCCAGTTTTTCAAATGTATCTGATTAAAGAAAAAGTGTTTGTAATGTAATATGATAAAATTATCAAATTTAATCGTAACAGCACCCGCGTACGAAAAGGCCCCCTGCGTTCGGTTATTTGTTCGTGTTTGCCATAAGAATCAATGTAATTTTGACGATTTCAGGGGGTGTAACACATTTCGTCATTAAGATACATGCTACATGCAAATTGAGGCACACCGTGCTTGACTGGCTCTGAGTCACTAGCAAATTTTTCAGTTTAAAATGTGTCTGATTAAAGAAAAAGTGTTTGTAATGTAACAGGATAAAATTATCAAATTTAATTAATTAACAAAAAAATTAATATATTAGTAAAAAAATCGTTTGTCCTGTATTAATGAGACATCACTGTTGTACTAAAAATTTTGATAATGATAAGACCGAATAAGAGTAAATGCCTTCTTCCAATGTATGGGCCGGCAAATTATTGACCGCGAAAAAAGAAAATTGTCAATGAAATTCACTCTTATAATTTATTTCCAATGTATTCAATTAAAGGTGTCTCATTAATAGGATATATTTAAATTTAATTAACTAGTAACAAGTAAACAAGTCAAAAAGGTTAGTTTGATTTTTGCAGAGCATTTGTCGTCGCCTCTCCCGGTCGCCTATTGTACAGCCTATTTTTTGAAACCCTGACTAACCTAACACAGCTTTATGGTAACCTAAACGAGACAGTCAACGTATCGATAGCCCGGAGGCCTTTACGCGTCCACGGTTTCGGATTAAAGTTTTTCGCGTGTGTGTGTGTGACTGAAAACCTCTCTCTCTCTCTCTCGTTGGCAGGGAACAATCCAATGATTATCTCTTTGAGATTATCGTTAAAGATTTTCACTACACGGCACGGTGTCTATCAAGCTGGCGTATTTTACCATGTATTGATAAAGACACAAACGACGCGACCTGTAATGCAGAAATTTAAGCAACTTACCCAGCACCTCTCTCTCTGTTCTTAATTTTCCCCAGTAGGCTACTAAAAAAAAAAAAGATTTTTGTTTTACATTCCCTTTGTTATAGTAAAATCGTAATCAATAAAACGTTTTTTGCCCACCCTGTATATCAAAGCATTATTTTTCCAACTGTATTATGTTTTTTTAATTGCAAATATTCCTAAACCGTAAATAAATAAAATACAGGGAGTTCCATTTTTAAAGAACTTTGCATTATATCTAAAAATGATGAGTAAAGTGCGAAATCTACATAAAAACCAAATAAAAAAAATATTAACAAACAAGGATCAGCATCATAGAAAAAATTAAACGAATCGAGACACCGAAATGTAGTTTTCTTAAAAAATCAAGGCCTTAGATACTTTTTTCTATATCTACGAAAACCCCCTCCAAAAACCCTCTGGTGCAAACTTAAACCAAGTTCGAGATTATCTAATCTAATCAGAAGAAGTTCTAATTGAGCAAAAACTTAATAATTTAAGTTTATTATTTAAGTACCTAAATTTTTTAGGTATATACCGTGTATATCAAAGTAGTATTTTCAACAAATTCTCTATTAAAAAAAAATCCTAGATCGTTTTTACCTACCCTGTATATCAAAGCAGTATTTTTTAACTGTATTTTAACAAATTCTCTATTACAAAATGAATTTCATAGCTTGGTAATTTAAACATATTATTTACTCAAAATTTTTCTATAAGCTTATTACCTCCCTATTTAAAAAAAAATCGTATTAAAATGTTTGAGCTTTGTTTATAAATACAGTAAAAAGTAACTTACTTATTTACCCCAAAATTGTTTCCTGCTTATTTTGATTTTTTTTGTCTACCCTGTATATCAAAGTAGTAGCTTTTAACTATATTATAGTTTTAACAGATTCTCTATTACAAAATGAGTTTTATAGTTTGTTAATTAAAACATTATTTCCCACAAAATTTTGAGCCTTCCCTGCTTTAAAATTATTGTATTAAAATATTTGAGCTTTGTTTATACAATCAAAAGTAACAAAATTATTTCCTGCTTATTTGATTTTTTGCCTACCCTGTATATCAAAGTAGTAGCTTTTAACTATATTATAGTTTTAACAGATTCTCTATTACAAAATGAGTTTCATAGCTTGTTAATTTAAACATATTATTTCGCACAACATTTTTCTATAAGCTTATTTCCCCCTGCTTTAAAAATATTGTATGAAAATATTTGAGCTTTATTTATACAATAAAAAGTAACAAAATTGCTTACTGCTTATTTGATTTTTTGCCTACCCTGTATATCAAAAGTAGTAGTTTTTTTTTAATTGTATTTTAACAAATTCTCTATTACAAAATGAGTTTCATAGCTTGTTACTTAAAAAATTGTATGTGTAACCTACTGCGCATGATTTTTCTGACAGGTTAGGGAGGGGCGGGGCCCTACTTTGGCACGTGACAGTAATTACCTAATTGATAGGTCTCGATGAGGAACCAATCAAATCAGTTTTCAAATTTAAAAATTGTATGTGTAACCTACTGCGCATGATTTTTCTGATAGGTTAGGGAGGGGCGGGGCCCCTACTTTGGCACGTGACAGTAATTACCTAATTGTAAATCAGGGTGTCAAATTTCAAAACAAAGGTGTCAAATTTCAAAACAAAGGTGTCAAGTTACAAATTTTCCCACGGTCCAAGAAATTTTCCCATGCCCAACCGTCCCAATACCTACTACCGTCGACAATGCACTTATTAAATAATATTGCAAGAGGCTTAGAAATAATATCTATGGAAGCCTTGATCACACAACTGTTTAGGTCGTAATAATCCGAACTTCCTGAATTTTTTAATTTCAAAATAGCTTGTCTGACGTCAGTTTCTAAAACAGATGACATGAAAAATGATCCAGAAGGACTAGGCACATTACGCAAAAATACATAAGGATCTACATTAGGAACAGTAATGGTCTTAGCTATAGCCTCAGATATTGAAGCGAAAAAAATATTAATATTAATAATAATAATAATAATATCTGGTCTTCGGAGCTGTCGGGTAAGAACAAGGTGAGTGCCACTAATATGCTTGCCGTTCCGATCCTTCTCTACTCCTTTGGAGTAGTGAAATGGACACAAGAAGAGCTGAGGCAACTCGATGTAGGGACCCGCAAAATGATGCATCTCCATCAGAGTTTGCATCCAAGATCGTCCGTTTCGCGGTTATACTTCGCAAGAAATCGGGGAGGCCGTGGACTCTTGAGTTTGGAGTGTCTCCAGGGCAGAGTGGTTTTGGAGGAAGCCTGTAAAATCTTCAGGAGCTCGGATCCCCTTCTCTGCATGGTCCAAGACCATGAAGCAGCAGGGATAGGAGCGTTTGTATATAAGGCAGCGAGAAGAGCAGCCAATAAACTTGGTCTCGTGTTCGATACTGAGCGGGAAAATCCAGACTCTGTCACCGAGTGGGACCCTGCTCAGTTAAAAGCCCAAATTAAAGCTGCAGAGACGCGTCATCTTCTGCAGCTACATAAGGATAAGCCAATGCATGGTCTCTTCTACCGTCATCTAGAGGGGCTTGGCTTATCTGAAAAGCTGACCTTTGCTTTTTTGAGGTCAGCGGGGCTGAACTCTGAGACCGAGGGGTTCATAATGGCTTGCCAAGATGGTGTAATTAACACTCTCGTCTATCGTAGTCGTGTCTTGGGTATCGAGGTTCCTGATGCAGGGCCTGCCGCCAGGCGCCGGAGACGCTTATGCATCTCCTGTCGGCCTGTCCGGTATATGCGGCCACAGCGTATATCCATAGACACGATTCAGTCTTACGGGTGTTGTATTATCATTTACGACACGCGTATGAGATAGACGAGACGCCAGTGCTGCCTTATGCTCCGGGGGATATAGAATCCGTTGTGGAGAATGAGAAGTACCGAATTTATTGGAACTATTCATTCCCCACCCTCAGGCAAATTCAAGCCCATAAGCCTGATGTAGTCAGTCACTTAGGACGATGTTTGTGATTGAGTTCTCGGCTCCCGCAGAGAACAACATCGTCCTAAAAGAGGAGGAAAAACGGAGGAAGTATCGAGATCTTCTCTCCGAGCTCTGCAGGCTGTATCCAGACCACTCTGTTAAGATTGTGGTGCTCATTATAGGCGTCCTGGGTGGAATGAGACATACGTTGCTTTCTGACTTAAAGATCATACCGGCTTGCCGAAATTCGGCAGAGATCTTAGCCGGCAGAATGCAGAAGGCAATCGTCCTTGGTTCGCTACGTCTACTCAGAACGCATGATTTACGGGCGCAATGATTACTGACTCCACGGAGTGGAGAGTGGTCATTGCTTGACTCTTCAGAACATCTCCGAATGTGTCGGAGCTTCGGAAGGTGTTACTGAAAAAAGAAAAAAAAAAAAAATAATAATAATAATAATAATAATAATAATAATGATAATGATAATGATAATCATAGTAATAGTAATAGTAATAGTAATAGTAATAGTAATAGTAATAGTAATAGTAATAGTAATAGTAATAGTAATAGTAATAGTAATAGTAACATTAACAAAACCAACAACAAAACCAACAACAACAACAACAACAACAACAACAACAACAACAACAACAACAACAACAACAACAACAACAACAACAACAACAACAACAACAACAACAACAACAACAACAACAACAACAACAACAACAACAACAACAACAACAACAACAACAACAACAACAACAACAACAACAACAACAACAACAACAACAACAACAACAACAACAACAACAACAACAACAACAACAACAACAACAACAACAACAACAACAACAACAACAACAACAACAACAACAACAACAACAACAACAACAACAACAACAACAACAACAACAACAACAACAACAACAACAACAACAACAACAACAACAACAACAACAACAACAACAACAACAACAACAACAACAACAACAACAACAACAACAACAACAACAACAACAACAACAACAACAACAACAACAACAACAACAACAACAACAACAACAACAACAACAACAACAACAACAACAACAACAACAACAACAACAACAACAACAACAACAACAACAACAACAACAACAACAACAACAACAACAACAACAACAACAACAACAACAACAACAACAACAACAACAACAACAACAACAACAACAACAACAACAACAACAACAACAACAACAACAACAACAACAACAACAACAACAACAACAACAACAACAACAACAACAACAACAACAACAACAACAACAACAACAACAACAACAACAACAACAACAACAACAACAACAACAACAACAACAACAACAACAACAACAACAACAACAACAACAACAACAACAACAACAACAACAACAACAACAACAACAACAACAACAACAACAACAACAACAACAACAACAACAACAACAACAACAACAACAACAACAACAACAACAACAACAACAACAACAACAACAACAACAACAACAACAACAACAACAACAACAACAACAACAACAACAACAACAACAACAACAACAACAACAACAACAACAACAACAACAACAACAACAACAACAACAACAACAACAACAACAACAACAACAACAACAACAACAACAACAACAACAACAACAACAACAACAACAACAACAACAACAACAACAACAACAACAACAACAACAACAACAACAACAACAACAACAACAACAACAACAACAACAACAACAACAAAATAATAATAATAATAAATGTCTTTTTATTTTTCGCAATACATATTACAAATTACAAAATTTTTATAATAAGGACGCGGCGTTCAACCAAGCTGCTCTTCCACGCAACCCCCTTTCCTAACTAAATAATTCACTAGACATAAATGGACAACTATAACAAAAAAAAAATAAAAATATAAAGTTACAATTTACTCAAAATAATCATATATTTCTACGTGTGTACAGAAATTCTTTGATATGCTTCTTTAAGCCATACAAACTAGTAGTTGTTTGAAGTTTATAGTCTGGGTTATTATAAATTACAGTTGCATTATACGAAAAAGATTTCTTAAATTTTGCAGTACAATGTTTAGGGATACAGAACATATTACGAAAACGAGTTTCACAATTGTGTATATCTATTCCTCTAATAAGTTTCTCAAATAAGTAAGCCGGGCATTTTTCTTTGCAGATTTTAAATAAAAGACAGGCCATACGCAAATCAAATCTCTCGTCCAATGATAGCAAATCAAATCTCTCGTCCAATGATAACCATTTACTTTGATATAATGAATCGGTAATATGATCATATTTACGCAGACCATAACAGAATCTTAAACAGCTGTTCAGTATTCTTTGCAATGTCTGTTGGTCTCTTTTTAACAAGGCAGGCCAATAGACTTCAATACAGTATGTTAAACTGGACAGTATCAGCGTATCACATAATTTAAGCTTAACAGTAGTAGAAAGATAATCTTTATGCATATATAACAATTTTAACTTATAATATGATTTTTTAACCAAGGAACTGACATGTATATAACTGTACACTTCAGTTTATCATCCATTATTAAGCCAAGATTTCTACAAGATTTGCTTACGGCTAAAACTTTGTTATTTAAAATTATTTTAAATTGAGGATTATTAAGTATATTATTTTTATTTTTATTATTACCAAACAACATCATTTGAGTTTTACTTTCATTTAAAACTAATTTATGTGCCCTAGATACCATTACAATTTGTTTTAAATTCTCATTAATTAGATTACTCGTCTCCTTAGCATTCATTTGTGAAAAATTAAAATAAATTTGTGTGTCATCGGCATATTGATGAATAAAACCAGTTGTTAGATAACTATAAAAATCAGCAGTATAAATAGAAAACAATAATGGACCAAGAACACTTCCTTGCGGGACACCAACTGTATTAACGGTATAATCTGACACAGAACTATTAACGATTACCTTTTGCCTTCTATTTAATAAATAACTTTTGATAAACAATACCACTGAATCATCAAAAACAAAATATTGAAGTTTTTTAAATAGGATATCATGCCGAAGAACTTTAAGTAAAGCTGTTGTTGTACTATATCCATTACGAAAACCAGATTGTGTAATTACACAATTGGTACCAATTGGTAAAATTGAATATTTGGACAGAAATTGGTTAATTTGTTCAACTACTACTTTTTCAAGTATTTTTGAGACTGTTGATAATATACTTATTGGTCTATAATGTGATAACTCGGTAGGACTAGAATTTTTAGGGATAGGTATAACATTAGCATCTTTCCACTGCCTCGGGTAAGTATTTAGAGATAAGCATTTGTTAATAATGAATGTTAAATATTCACTCAATGTAGGAAGGACTAGAGTTAACATTTTTAAGTCTATTCCATCTGCCCCTTTTGCATTGGACTTAATACTGCGCACAATCTTTTCAACTTTTTCAATACTAATACTAGAAAATTTCATTTGGCTATCAATAACGGAATATTTGCCATTATATTTTTCAAGTAAAATATTATCTTCATCTTCATCAGACACACAAGGTATATTATCTATAAAAAAAAAGAGTTAAAATCATTTGCATTAAATCCTACACTTTTTGTTGTATTATTTTTTGATGTTATATTCAAATAAGTAATAGCTTTCCAAAATTCTTTAGGTTCTATTTTAGACTTTTGCTGTAAAAATACTCTTTTCTCTTGTTTCACTGAAATATTTACTAAATTTCTGAGCTCCTTGTAATAGTTCCATGAAGCATCAGTCCTATTTTTTTTCTATTTAACATATGCCTTATCTCTGATTTTCATCATCAATTTAAGATTTGGTTTTAACCAAGGAGCAGGTGGTTTAGAAATTGTAGCAGTCTTTTTGGGTGCATGAATATCGAAAATTTCATTTAAATTGTTATTCCAAAATTCTACCATATCATCTATCGATTCAATATAGTAAATATTCGACCAGTTTATTAGCTGTAGATCAGCGATAAATGTATTATAATCAAATTTGGAATAATCTCTATACGTACAAAATGTCTGTGATTGCTTACTTTTTTTTATATTAACAGCACAGTCTACCAGTGAATGATTTGAAATTCCTTCCATATTGATAACATTAACACTATTTATTAAACTTAAATCAGTTATAGCTATAATGTCAATTAAAGTTCTTGAATTATTTGTAATTCTAGTAGGTTTTGAAATTAATTGATTTAAAGAATATTTTTTAAAGAAACTGAGCAGCTGCTTAGCACTATTATTTTCCGGATTCAATAGATCTACATTCAAATCTCCCCCAAAAAGAACAACATCGAAATCAGGTAGAAAACTAGTTAATGTATCTTCTAACGTGTTCAAACAAGCCGTGAGATTTGATTTCGGTGGTCTATACAGTGTTCCTAAACACAATTTCTTACCTGAAATATTAACGCTAATCCAGAGTTGTTCCAAAGCAGAGGCATTCGACGGGGGTGTTTCTAATATACTAAATTTAAGAGAATCATGTACATAAAAAGCCACACCCCCTCCCCTTCCTTCTCTATCTTTGCGAATTAACTCGTAATTATCAATACAAAAGTAATCATTTGGTAGTGATGAATTTAACCAACTTTCAGATAAACCTATTACACTATAATCCTCCTTAACTACTATATCTGCAAGCATATCAAACCCTGTACACAAAGATCCTGCATTAAAGTGAGAAAAAGTTTTATTTAGTATAAAAATTCGCTAAAGATAACACTACTATGTAGAAACAAAAAAGAAGAAAAAACAAAAAAAGAATATAAAAAACATAAAAAACTCCAGATTAACTATCTATACTAAGTATACTTTTTACAGCAGTAGAAAATAATGAACAAATTCATGTACCACTGTGATGAAGCAGTTCACAGGTCCTCTTCTGATCGAAGCAAACACGTTTGCTTATTAAGTTTTACATAAACTTTTCCATTTAAAGACCATGCATTCGTTCTTCCATGTTTCTTCTTCGCTAATTGCAAAAGATTATAACGACGCTTGGTCAACTCTTCATAAATAGAAATACCAGAATTTTTTAATAATTTTCTTGCATTAACAATTTCCTTACATTTTAAATTGGTTACAAAATTGATTAATATTGGTCTGGGATTTCTAGAGTTATTGGTATTACCAACTCGATACAGATAATTTATGTCATTATGGGAACAGGATACGTTTAACTTGTTATTTATAAATGACGTAATTAGGTCCAGGATATTCTCTTGGCCCTGCTCCTCCATTCCATTAAAACGGAGACTATTTTTCAAGCTGAGCTAATTTAAGTTATCATAATTGATGTCTAGTGATACAATTGCGTCTTTATTGGAGCTGACCAACTTATTCAGATTTGTAAGAGTACTGCTCATCTCATCAAGTTTAGACGAAAACTTAGCAAATTTGTCTTCTAGTTGTGTAGAAAATTTACAACACACTTTGTTGATAAGTCCTCAATATTTGCATCACTTGGCTTATTTTCATGGGAAACTGTAGCCATTGCACTGCGTGTAGCTTTCATTATGATACTAGTTTATTGAACTGGTAGAACTATAAATCACAGCTGCAACTCTTATTTTAGGTTTCTATTGCACATAAGTATATTATTAGTAGAATCTTAGTAAAAAACCAAGCACTATAACTATTTATAAAGCCAGTGATAAAAAAACAAGCATTATTATTTTAGGTTTCTATTGCACATAAGTATATTATTAGTAGAATCTTAGTAAAAAACCAAGCACTATAACTATTTATAAAGCCAGTGATAAAAAAACAAGCATTAATTCACAGAAACTACTGCGAAACTAAATAATTTTCACTGGAGCTCTTTAAGAACGTGCTACTCCAAATACGTCGCCATTACTCGTATATACGTAATATTGGGAAAATTTTTAATTTACTTCAGGTATCATTATTGTATTAAACGATTTTCCATGTCTTTACAGTAGCCGTACTTTACAGATTGCTTTTGGCTAAATATTTTACTACAAATAAAGTTAAATATATACCTATATATTAAAAGACAAAAACCAACAAAACTGTTGCAAGTATTTTATCTAACCGCTTTACGACATACAGGATCTACCTCTCAGTTATTAAATAAATCGATATTCTTAGTAATAATATAGATAATTATCGGAAAAATAATATATCTAAAAATTTGTTTCAATAATGTGTTACTTTTTCCTGGAACAAAAATTTATTGTATATTATTTTTCCCAACGAACCTTATAGAAACACCCTGGTATGTTATGACTATATTCTGTGCAGATACTGATATTGTTTTGTTGTTTCTGTACTTTAGGCTGATTTTGCTTAATACGCCTCTGATAATATGGAAGAAAAGGTGCGTGAACCTACCGAGTAAAGAAATCTATAACACCGATTTTTATGCGACAGTGTATCTTGCACTAGTTCGGCTTTACGCCAATTGGAACCGCCACATCCTGAGTGGATTTTCTTTGGGCGATTTCCAACCACTAAAACGCAGTCCTTAAGGCTTTTTCCAGGGCTGTGGTATTGTAATATCTTTTGTGTGTTACTGTTGATTTAAGTACTTATATTTTGTAAATAGTTTAATTTATCATTACAACAGAATTACAGATATTTGTTTGAATCGGGCTTTTCTATGCCGTGCTCTTTTCCCCCGTGAATTCAACGCTAAGTACGGCACTCTAGTTCTCATTTATATTCCACTCAGTCATTCATAGTTAAGTCAGGTTTTTGTTAATAATCTTCATTGTCGACAGAAAATAAATAAAGTAGGTGTATTTATTATTTTTATAATCTTCCCCGTTTCCCTAATTTTGTACATAGCTAGCTTATCCAAGGTAAGTTAATAAATAAAAGAAATAAAAAATAAACACAAGACGTACGTAAATTTTAATGTAGCTCTAGTAATCTTTATTATTTTGCTTTCCAAATTAGAACAATTACATTTTCATTAATTTGAGTTTTATCGTCATAGAATGAAGTAAGCCTAGCCACCCATTCTACCTGCTGTGCGTTGCTTTGAGATGCTGTCCACCTTTTGTCAAAATTGAGTTATAAGAACTGATTGACCAGACAGAGATTTATGTCATTTTTCATAACTTAAAAATAGTCATGAGCTAATTTGTTTAATATTTTATGTTAAATACCGCTTTCAGGCGTAACTGAAAAGTGGTATCTACTAAATTTTTACGCTATCAAAAGTAACACAGATCGATAGATTTTTTTTATACAAATTTCATATAAATTGTTAAAAAAACAGTTTAACTTTCAAAATAAAGGAGATTTTTCTTATAATTGATATTAATATTACAATTGCGTAAAAAAAATCATTTTCAAAATAATCCAATTTTTAAAATAAGTTTTTTTTACTGCAACATCAATTGCAGAATATTTACAAAAATAGTTTTATTTTTAACAATTTTTTATACGATTTGCTGCGTTAAACAATGTCACTGTAATTGTAAACAGTCCTGGTAAGTATAAAATATTGATTACTCCCTGTATAAAATTTGACATTTGGGTTAGAAGATGTCCGCGCGCCACATTAGGAAGTTTGCGCATGTTGACGATCATTCTCCCTACTCCATTTCTCTGCATATACCTTGTGCACTTGTGCATACACATACAGTGTTGCCAGTGCTGGTACCATTGTACTAAATTTGGTACATTGCAATGTGAAAAGTAAATCTGTACAACTATAACAAAATTTGGTACAAAACTATAATAGTATTCTTGGCAAAGCAAAAAACCTTTGGAGTTTGGGAGTATGAAACCGGCTTTCTTACTGGTGTCCTACTAACTCCGTAGTCCATGGACCCGTATGTTTCGAAGAGTTTATTACATATATGGAAGAGTTGAAGTTATACCTTTCTTTACATGTTATCATGGTCCACGGCACCATTTGAATCAATGATCGTAGTTAGGGATGTATGATATATCCATGGACACTAACATATCTATGGATCTATCCCTTTTTCTGTTTTGTGATGTAAATCAGGTAACAATAGACGAGAGTACAACGAATGTTCTCTTGTCTATTCATGTAACCTAAAAACTGAAATTTGCTGCTTTATTTGTTATTCTTTTAGCACAAAAATGCAGAAGTAAGTAAATGTTATAGAGTTAACAATGATATGATTTGTAATTTGGCAATAAAATCTGGTACAATTGTCTGAAATCTGGTATAATTGTCTAAAGGAATTGGTACAACATTTTCTTCGGCGCTGGCAACACTGTACACATATAGTCATATGTGCATACACGTTAAGAAATGTTGTGGAGTGGTGTAGGTGTATTAAAACGTAGTATATATTTAACAAAAAAATATTCAACACTTATTACTGCCCTGTCTAATGAACATTTTGAATTCCGACAATTAATATTTCTACCAAAATATCAAAAACTTAGACAAGTATGGTTAGAAAATATAGATACAATAGATGTGAGAAAATTAGGTCTGTTGGATGTACATCCTTCTATTTTTGCTGCATATCCTCGAATTGATTTAATTCAACAAAATGCAAGGTGGCAGACTTTATATCGATATATCAGTTATGCACATTCAAAATCCAAATTTGAATGTAGAGGTGGTGGTAAAAAACCTTGGCCGCAGAAAGGTAATTATAATTGATATATATTATTTTTTTATCTGGGTAACAGCGTAAAAGTCCAATCTTAACAAAAAAATTCCTACCCTCCTATTTTCGAGGGTGCTGATCAGGAATCCGAAGTCAGATTTTGATTTTTTTTTTTTTCGAAAACTACATGTGAGCCCCATAATTTTTTTTATTAAGATTGGAGAGTTTTACGCTGTTGTAAATAATTACTTTTATTTGCTATACCATTCTTGATAGTGTAGGGGTTACCACCTTTTCATATTCTCAAGAAATTCATTGTTTTGTCGAATAGTGTTATTTTCTCTCGTATTTAAACTTACTTAATTCTTTTTAACATATTTTGTCACTTTGTGTACTAATGATTAAATTTTAGTACATACTTAACAATTTTCACCAAGTAAGGACATTTCTAATAAAAGAAACGACGGAAGGATACAGAGGCTGTAATAAGGATTCTCTTTCTGTAATAATGATTCTCTTTCTGTAATAAGGACAGGCGGCAACCCTAGGAAAGGTGTATTAAAATATAATTTACATTGCAATACCTTATTTTATGAGTATTAAGATGTGCAGTGAATGCATACCTATTTCATCATGAATCTAGAAAAATCTAAGCTACCTAGTCTAATGCCATATTTTGCAAAGCATGAAGTGGGGCAGAACAATTAAAAAAAACAAAAGAGTTGCACAAAACTAGGATATTTTATTCCTTTTATTCCATCAAGTCTTATACAGGGCGTCCGGGAAAATGTGGGAAATGTCTCGGATGCAGATAGAACATGAAAAAATAAGACAAGTGCCTATAACATTTTTTCCTACAGGTCCTTCCTATGGAGATATGTGTCCCTGAAGGACACCACTGGAAACTTTTTTTTTTAATAATCTTTAAAGTACTTAATATAATTTAATAAAAATTTAATGTGATGGACACTAGTAAGGACCTCTTAAAATAATGTTGTTGAAACATATTTAGCTTTTTTAGTTTACCAGGGGCAGGCTAAGCTTTACAACTTAATACCTACATTTTTAACTCTCTGTATGGTAAAGACTTTACAATAATAAATCTGGGTAGCTTCAACCTTAGACTAGAAAAAGGTACTCTTGTTTATTGTCGATAAAATAAACTGTTTACAAGAAAAAGAATAATAAACAAAGTCATATTTTATTTTTAATAAAATGGGCCAAGATTTCTATTTTTTTTTCTCGACAATAAAGTGCCATATGAAAGTAATTCAGACAACAGGGAAGTTTCATTCTAAGACATTTAATTCAAAATAATACAAAATTTAAGATGCAGTGATGTCCTAGGGGGCACCTTAACGAAATTATTGAAAAACTTCATAAGAGGGTTCTAAAAGTGAACCGAAGCACCTTACGCGTTCAAAGTCCTGTGTGTTTGAAGTGCTATGTCACTAAAAGCCTATGCCTTCGAATACCTGCCTGTTTGAATAGAGATGGGCGCGCTCCCGGCTGACTGGCGGAGAGAGAAGACCACAGTACAATTCGCCTGGATGATTCGTTCTTCCGGTAGTAATATAATGCAATGCTTTTCAAAGTGATATTTCACTTTCCACAGTATTTTAGAAACATTATTAATTAATTATGATAATGCAGCCTTTTGTTAAGATATTTCAACACGTTTAATTATTACTATTTCTATGTACTTACTTGCGATTTGATTTCATGCATGTGGTAAATACCATCTACGTATTTACTTCATATGCAGTATTCAGCTGTATTTTTCCCTTTTTTTTTATTGTTTCATCTGTTAAATTCATGTAGGTATAATGCGATTGAAGAATTTATATACCCATTTATACAGAAACTGTTTCAACAGTTGTAGGGTCAAGATTGTAATATTGCTATTATACATATAGGTATTATAATCAATGTAGGGATTCATAATAAAATATTTAAATCACACACAGAAACAAGTTGAAAGTTATTCCCAACAAACAATTAAAGTTAAAATTACGTTAACTTGACCTCTGAATTGGTCAAAAACTTTTCATGACCAATTCCATATAAGGAAAGTTTTCCTATAGTTGACCTTTTTCCTTATATGGGGAAAAAAACTAAAGTAATATGGAAGTTAATAATTGGTTGGCAAGAATTTTATTCTAATAAGATAATTGGACCTAAAAGAAATACGGACCAATTTTATGTTAAACTTTCAAAATATAAAAGACATTATTACCAAAATATACCCTAATTATGCCCTTTATATGACTTACTTTTGTTCGAGAGAGACAACATTATATGTTTGATTTTATACATTCTAATAGCGAACAGAGATAGGAAAAAAAAAGAAAGACTACTAAGCTACAAGTAGAGTAGGAGTTAGTATATGGGTATTTAGATATTTAAATTTTAATATCATAAAGTCTGTATTTTTAATTTCCATTCATCAAATTGTACAACCCAGGAAATTTTTTCATATAATGTGATGACCTAACCTTCATAAAAATAATGAACATGTTTATTATTGGTTCTTAATAATATTAATATTCAGAAAAATAACCTAAAATAAAAACTAAATATGTTTTGTGACAAAGTGTGTTTAATAATATTTCGTCATATAAATGTAGTAACTAATATTATCTGTATGAATGTAATTTTAATGGGTTAAACAGTTAGTGTCTGTTACAACATGGCCGCTCAGATAAAATCAACTTTGAAGTTAATTTGTCTGTAAGTTTTAACCTATAGGGCTTGCCTATGCCAATGTTGACGTCACAGGAAAATATTAACTTTGTGGTTGAAACTTTCTCCAACTAAAGATATTTTATGGTAATTTATTACCAATTAAATTATTACTAAGTACCTACATATAAAATTCTACTCTCGGATTTATTTGTGATTGAAAATTCAAATTAAAGCCAATAACATTATGTGTGCGTAATAATACAAACAAAATAAATATTTTCGAACGGAATTCAATTCGAGTTTCAATTCACATGCACTACTGAATTCATCTGAGCCGATAACAGTGTTATCATAAGAATACTTATATATAAAGTGTATATCGATATATATATATATATATACATTGTGAAAACATTGACTCAGAACTAGACCATGTGCCTGATTAGTCTCATTACAACCAGAAATGCTCGCTAGGGCACGGTTTTTTGATAAGGATTATTATAAAACATTAAAATTAAAATAATACAGATTAGGACATTTTATTACGGTATGTAATTTGTATTTATAGAATAAAGTTATAAAAAAAATTCTAAAGGTTGATCACCTAAGTCATCATCATATCATATGACGTATTGAAGAAATCGCTTTCATCACTGTGCACCACTTTCTATTACAAAACTGAAATCGAATTAAACATTTGTTTATCCAGACCTGAATTTAGAACAATAATAATATACCACTTATACTGAATGTAGGTATACATATATATGGCAAAATCATACACTTATATGTTTATAACTGTCACTTCAAAACAGAATAAAATTTAAAATAGGATCAAAAGATTTTTACTCTGCGAGAGCTCGAGGTAAACCCTGAATAATAGATGTCATGATTTTGGAACGTAGAATAATTTATGTGAAGGATGGAATTATGTTTCGGATCGGAAGGTCAAAGCTCATAAGAATTTGAAACAACTCTATATAAGTTTATCAGCTCACCTATGAAACAAAAACATGCACAACTGCTTACTTATGTATAATTTATTACTTCTTCATTGAGTATCTATACATCTAGATATACTTACTTTTCTTTTGTTCCATTTTATAATTTATTCGACAAATCACAAACACTAGCATTAAATCTAAACTATCTGAAAACGTGAGTAGAAAAAAAAACTATTATATTTACCGTATTGTTTGATATCCACCACCTAGTTACCTACTTAGTTACATTTCAAATTCTGGTACTATACCTATAGCTGTAAAAGGGACACACGTAGAATAGTAAAAATCAAATTTATGAACATATACCTATATAGGTTTGATAGTATCTAGTACGAAAACAAAAATATATTTATTTATGTTTTAAAATTAAAGTTATATTTAAATATTTGCAACCAAGTATTTCTTGAAAACATTTATTGAACATAGGTTCAAATTTTTGTATATACATACATCCAAAATCGAACTCATCAACATTAGAATTATGTTGTTATACTAACGTTAACATTAAGTCATACCTTCTTACTTTCCACTAAACATTAACAAACAGATGATTTTTAAATGCATTTACTAAACGTATGACTGAAGTTAATTAAATAATGTTATAAATCTCACTTGTCTCCAATGTTATGAATCGTTAAATTGATGTTTCATGTTCAGTGGGTTTAATAATAATTAAAAATTAATAAAGCGTAAAAATTACCTAAATAAAAAAATATATCCACCATAAAATACCTATGACCTTGTCAAAAAATATTTTTTGTGTACAATTAAAATGCGCCTAACAGCGATAAATATTATTACAGAGATAATTACCATCAGCATCATTTTGCAGACCCTCGTTAATAAAAATTGTCACATCTATTGATGTAGTACTAGTTTTAATAAATATGTAAAATATGTTATGTTATTGATATTTATAACAGTTTTAACAATTTATAAGTGCTATATAAATAAGTAGCAAATCCAACTAACATTTAAGCCTAATAGACTACTGCACAAGAAAAATAAATCTAAATTGATCAAGATTTACTACTTTCCGCCATAAAAATGCTAACATTCCAATTACGTGTAACACGAAGTTATAATTTACTTAATTTCGCCTTGAAATCTGTCTTCAATCTCCAAGAATTTTTCAAATTATTACAATAGGTACTTAAATATTTACATATTTATTACGAAATTGTTAAACTTATTTTGTCTTCAACTAGTAGTTAAAAATAAGGTAATAACTAGTTATTTTGCTCTATTAAATCCTTCAATTTGTTAAGTTCTACTTTTATTACAATATAAACCTATTTTCAACTTTGTTGATAACTTCTAAGAAATATTTGACCATTTCAATTAACCTAATAGAAATATTGTTCTATATTATGGTACAAATTTACTTGATAATAATACTTCGACGTAAGTGTGTTTTATAAAGGTCTTTTAGGGAACAAGCATCTTGTTATATGTATTTCAACAGATCTTCATGTAATAGGGCATAGAAATTATTTTGTGTTTTGGCGATCTGCAATGAAAACCAATTTGTGTTGTATGGGTAAATTAAAAGATGAAGTCCTACACAATATTATAGAGTTGTAAAATACGAATAAAAAAATAATTATTGTGTTCATATTTGGCCTATCAAAATTTAAGCCAGCACTGCATATTATGTAAATCAGTCTAATGATAATATATATATATATATATATATATATATATATATATATATATATATATATATATATTATGTAAATCAGTCTATATATATATATATATATATATATATATCAAAATTTAAGCCAGCACTGCATATTATGTAAATCAGTCTAATGATAATATATATATATATATTATGTAAATCAGTCTATATATATATATATATATATATATATATATATATATATATATATATATATATATATATATTATCATTAGACTGATTTACATAATATGCAGTGCTGGCTTAAATTTTGATAGGCCAAATATGAACACAATAAATATTATTATTTTTTTATTCGTATTTTACAACTCTATAATATTGTGTAGGACTTCATCTTTTAATTTACCCATACAACACAAATTGGTTTTCATTGCAGATCGCCAAAACACAAAATAATTTCTATGCCCTGTTACATGAAGATCTGAATTGAAATGGTCAAATATTTCTTAGAAGTTATCAACAAAGTTGAAAATAGGTTTATATTGTAATAAAAGTAGAACTTAACAAATTGAAGGATTTAATAGAGCAAAATAACTAGTTATTACCTTATTTTTAACTACTAGTTGAAGACAAAATAAGTTTAACAATTTCGTAATAAATATGTAAATATTTAAGTACCTATTGTAATAATTTGAAAAATTCTTGGAGATTGAAGACAGATTTCAAGGCGAAATTAAGTAAATTATAACTTCGTGTTACACGTAATTGGAATGTTAGCATTTTTATGGCGGAAAGTAGTAAATCTTGATCAATTTAGATTTATTTTTCTTGTGCAGTAGTCTATTAGGCTTAAATGTTAGTTGGATTTGCTACTTATTTATATAGCACTTATAAATTGTTAAAACTGTTATAAATATCAATAACATAACATATTTTACATATTTATTAAAACTAGTACTACATCAATAGATGTGACAATTTTTATTAACGAGGGTCTGCAAAATGATGCTGATGGTAATTATCTCCGTAATAATATTTATCGCTGTTAGTCGCATTTTAATTGTACACAAAAAATATTTTTTGACAAGGTCATAGGTATTTTATGGTGGATATATTTTTTTATTTAGGTAATTTTTACGCTTTATTAATTTTTAATTATTATTAAACCCACTGAACATGAAACATCAATTTAACGATTCATAACATTGGAGACAAGTGAGATTTATAACATTATTTAATTAACTTCAGTCATACGTTTAGTAAATGCATTTAAAAATCATCTGTTTGTTAATGTTTAGTGGAAAGTAAGAAGGTATGACTTAATGTTAACGTTAGTATAACAACATAATTCTAATGTTGATGAGTTCGATTTTGGATGTATGTATATACAAAAATTTGAACCTATGTTCAATAAATGTTTTCAAGAAATACTTGGTTGCAAATATTTAAATATAACTTTAATTTTAAAACATAAATAAATATATTTTTGTTTTCGTACTAGATACTATCAAACCTATATAGGTATATGTTCATAAATTTGATTTTTACTATTCTACGTGTGTCCCTTTTACAGCTATAGGTATAGTACCAGAATTTGAAATGTAACTAAGTAGGTAACTAGGTGGTGGATATCAAACAATACGGTAAATATAATAGTTTTTTTTTCTACTCACGTTTTCAGATAGTTTAGATTTAATGCTAGTGTTTGTGATTTGTCGAATAAATTATAAAATGGAACAAAAGAAAAGTAAGTATATCTAGATGTATAGATACTCAATGAAGAAGTAATAAATTATACATAAGTAAGCAGTTGTGCATGTTTTTGTTTCATAGGTGAGCTGATAAACTTATATAGAGTTTTTCAAATTCTTATGAGCTTTGACCTTCCGATCCGAAACATAATTCCATCCTTCACATAAATTATTCTACGTTCCAAAATCATGACATCTATTATTCAGGGTATACCTCGAGCTCTCGCAGAGTAAAAATCTTTTGATCCTATTTTAAATTTTATTCTGTTTTGAAGTGACAGTTATAAACATATAAGTGTATGATTTTGCCATATATATGTATACCTACATTCAGTATAAGTGGTATATTATTATTGTTCTAAATTCAGGTCTGGATAAACAAATGTTTAATTCGATTTCAGTTTTGTAATAGAAAGTGGTGCACAGTGATGAAAGCGATTTCTTCAATACGTCATATGATATGATGATGACTTAGGTGATCAACCTTTAGAATTTTTTTTATAACTTTATTCTATAAATACAAATTACATACCGTAATAAAATGTCCTAATCTGTATTATTTTAATTTTAATGTTTTATAATAATCCTTATCAAAAAACCGTGCCCTAGCGAGCATTTCTGGTTGTAATGAGACTAATCAGGCACATGGTCTAGTTCTGAGTCAATGTTTTCACAATGTAGATTGTGAAAACATTGACCAACATATTGCTGCTTGCAAAGGAAACTGTACTTAAAGGGAAAAATAATCATACCGTATTGAAGTGAGGGTGTGATTTATACTATTAACTTTACCATAAAACAATATGAGAGCACAGTAATCAGAAATCCTGCATGGTTATACATAGAGAGGTAGAGTTGTTTCAAAATCTCATGAGCCGCGAAGTGCGCAAAAGACCTGGCATATCCGCATAATTCTACTTATAAGCACATTATGAAAACATTGACTCAGAACTGGAACATGTGCCTTATTAGTCTCATTGCAACCAGAAATGCTCGCTAGGGCACGGTTTTATTGATTAGTATTATTATAAAATATTAAAATTAAAATAATAAAGATTAGGACATTTTATTACGGTATGTAATTTGTATTTACATAATAAAGATACAAAAAAGTTTGACAACCCAAGTCATCATCTATATCATCTGAGGTATTGAAGAAATCGCTTTCATCACTGTGCACAACTTTCTTATTGTTTTTAGACCTATTACAAAATTAAAATCGAATTAAACATTTGTTTATCCAGGCCTGAATTTAAAACAATAATAATTTATTAACTTATTAATTTAACTTATATATATTTTTGGCAAAATCATTCACTTATATGTTTTTTAACTGTCACTTTAAAACTGAGAATAAAATTTGAAATAGGATCAAGAGATTTTTACTCTGCGAGAGCTCGAGATAAACTCTGAATAATAGGTGTCATGTTTTTGGAACATAGAATAATTTGGGCGACGGACGGAATTACGTTTCTGCGCATCGGAAAGTCAAAGCTCATAAGATTTTGAAACAACTCTATACAGGGTGTCCCAAAATAGAAGGCCATACCATTAACCACATATTCTTTGGACAAAAATAATGCTACTTTCCTTATGCCATTTTTTATTTGGACGTCCTTGTTTTGCTATACAGGGTGTTAAAGTTGCATTTTAAAAAACTATTTTTGTTAATAATTCCATTGTTTTGTAAGATACACACTTGAAATTTTTTATGTACTTTTATCTTATTCCGGCATAATTATCATGTAATTTTGGTGAAAAAAATCGAACAGCAAATGGAGGTAACTGAGGGATGCAGTACCCTTTATCCCCTCCAATTATTTCTAAGTATGCCTATGCAGCTTTTTCTTGAAAAATCAAACAGAATTTTCTTCTGATCATTTTATCTCTTGTAATTTTTTGTTTAAATGCTCCGTTTGGGAGAAAAACGGCAATTTGTAGTGCCCATAATTCTTTAATTCACAATCATTTTCAAATGAAACTGAAATTTTGTGGGTATACCTATCTTTACAGGACCTTGGCAACTTAGCAAATCGTAATACTTACTAAATGAATATTTGCTATTTCAAACAAAATGGATAATTCTAAATCGATCAGCGAATGGAGGTAACTGAGGGATGCAGTACCCTTTATCCCCTCCAATTATTTCTAAGTACACCTATGCAGCTTTTTCTTGAAATATCAAACGTAGAATTTTCTTCTCATTCGCCCTTCGATTTTTTTTACCAAAATTTCATGATAAGTATGCCGAAATAAAAGTACATGCAAAATTTGTGTGTAACTTACAAAACAGTGGGATTATTAACAAAAATAGTTTTTTAAAATGTAACTTTAACACCCTGTATATTGAAACAGGGACGCGCAAATAAAAAATGGCATAAGAAAAGTAGCATTATTTTTTTCCAAAGAATATGTGGTTAATGGTATGGCCTTCTATTTTGGGACACCTTGTATAAGTTCATCAGCTCGCATATGAAACAAAAATATAAAAAACTGTGTATTTATGTATAGTTTATTACTTTTTCATGGAATACCTATAGGTACACCTAGGTATACTTAATTTTCTCTTTTGTTCCATTTTAAAACGCGAATAGAAAAAAACTATTATATCTACCGTGTTCTTTGATATCTACATACTTAGTTATATTTCAACTTATAGTACTATGTATACAGCTGTAAAAGGGACACACATATAATAGTAAAATCAAATTTATGAACATATTATATTATTATATATAACATTAAAATTATATTTAAATATTTGCAACCATGTATTTCTTGAAAACATTTATCGAACATAGGCTCAAATTTTTGTATATACGTCCAAAATCGAACTCATCAACATGAGAATTATGTTGGTATACTAACATTAACATGTCTTCTTACTTTCCACTAAACATTAACTAATAGATGATTTTTAAATGCATTTACTAAACGTATGACTGAAGTTAATTACATGTTATAAATCTCACTTGTCTCTAATGTTATGAATCGTTAGAATGTTTCATGTTCAGTGGGTTTAATAATAATTAAAAATTAATAAAGCGTAAACCTTACCTAAATAAAAAAATATATCCACCATAAAATACCTATGACCTTGTCAAAAAATATTTATGTGTAAAATTAGAATGCGCCTAACATTGATAATCATTATTACAGAGATAATTACCACCAGCATCATTTTGCAGACCCCCGTTACTAAAAATTGTCACATCTATTGATGTACTACTACTTTTAATAAATATGTAAATCATCATGTTATTGTTATTGATGACAGTTTTAACAATTTATAAGTGCTATATAATAATAAGTAGCAAATAACTTTCATTGAAATTTCTGGGTGTGAGATTTAAATATTTTATTATGAATAACTACATTGATTATTAGACCCATATGTATAATAGAAATATTACAATCTTGTCCTTACAACTGTTGAAACAGTTTCTGTATAAATTATAAATGGGTATATAAATTCTTCAATCACATTATATCTACATGTATTTAACAGTTGAAACGGTAAAAAAAGTAAAAAATACAGCTGAATACTGCATATGAAGTAAATATGTAGATGATATTTACCACATCCATGAAATTAAATTGCAAGTAAGTACGTAGGTATAGTAGTAATAATTAAACGTGTGGAAACATCGTAACAAAAGGCTGCATTATGATAATTAATTAATAATGTTTCTAAAATACTGTGGAAAGTGAAATATCACTTTGTAAAGTGTTGCATTATATTCCTACCGTGAGGTGCTTATGAAGTTTTTCAATAATTTCGTTAAGGTGCCCCCTAGGACACCACTGCATCTTAGATTTTGTATTATTTTGGATTAAATATCTTAAAATGAAACTTCCCTGTTGTCTGAATTACTTTCGTATGGCAATAGAAATCTTGGAAATTATTTTTCTTGTAAACAGTTTATTTTATTTACAATAAACAGAAGTACCTTTTTTCAGTCTAAGGTTGAAGCTACCCAGATTTATTATTTTAAAGTCTATGATACAGGGTGTTACAACTTTAGGCATTAAGTTGTAAAGCTTAACCTGCCCCTGGTAAACTAAAAAAGCTAAATAAGAACACTATTTTAAGAGGTCCTTACTAGTGCCCATCACATTAAATTTTTATTAAATTATATGAAGTACTTTAAAAGTTATTCAAGAAAATCGATTTCCAGCGGCATCCTTCAGGAACACATATTTCCATAGAGAAGGTCTGTAAGAAAAAAATTTATAGAAACTTGTCATTTTTCTTAATAAATATGTTTCTTTTAAATGAATTTGTTTCAAAATTGATTTATTTTAGTTTAAAACTGCAGTCATCATCATAATTATATTTTACAGTAATTAAAACTGTTAGTGTTTCTAAATCGAGATTAGTTCTGGGAAATATTTCTTTGATAAATGCTGGACAAAAGCGGGATACGGATTATAAAAGCGGGTTACATACTGAAACGGGACCGGCGGCTCAAAATCGGGACTGTCCTGTCTAAATCGGGACAGATTGTCACTTTATTAATGCCGAACAAAATTAGTGACCTAAAATTCATGTATCACCTACATGGAAGGTTCCCCAACCTACCGCCCCCTTTTTTTAAAAAAAATACCACCTATTATTTTTCAGACAAAAAAACCAGACCTGTTCTTGAAATCAGTAATGTAACCCTTAGTTTTTCAACATTTTTGGCCCCTAGCCCACTATTTCAAACAGATTCAATGGCACCTGCCTTAAGTGAAGTAGGTATACCCATAATAAATATTGAAAAACAACAAATTTTTAAATAAGTTTATCAAAAGATAATAACAATATTGGTGTATAGCTTAAAGTTTGATTAACAAATTAATATAATATTAGTGAGAAGGGTTGAGCCAGTAAACAAAATTTTTGTTTCTGAAATATATACTTGATTTATTGAAAAGTAACATTGAAGTTTCCATAATGTTTTTGAAATATGAAATGTCTTACCTAATATACGTTCACTTGAAGTGTTTCCAAAAATATATATAAGAAACGTATTTGAAACTTTAAATAAATGTTTCTGTAAAACTTCATAAATATTTCATTTCATAAACATTTTATTAATGTATGTTTTTGGAGTGTTAGTAATACAAATTCGTTGGTATATTTAAAATATGTAGGTACTTATTCTATATTACTTAATACAACAAAATCATACTTCACTGAAACATATACTGTACACTCTCTAATTTTTGGAATTTACTCTATCGAGTCTTAATTGGGCCTGCCTGAACCTAGAAATAGTGAGTAACATTTTTGTATTCGTACAGTAACCCCAAATGAGTGAAGAAAAAAAGTAAAAAATTTGAGCATTTCAATAGTTTCGAAAGGCAAAGACAGAAAAAATATTTGAAGTTCCAATCATCTCTGGATTGTAGTAGACCAATTACTTAAATATAACTACATTTTTAAACGGGTGTGAAAACAGCCATGTATACTGATGGACTCCTGTTGTTGGTATTACAACTCGGATAATGGTGATATTCCGAGACGTTTGGTAGCCGCCTCTGTAACAGGTTACATCTCATGCTTCCAAAAGTTTTGTCGCTCTTCACTGTCAGGATTTACAGGGCAGAGGCGGTTACAGGACGTCTTGGACGACCATTATTATCTGAGGAACAATTCCGACCTTAGTAGGAGCCGAAAACAATATATGGGCGGGCCCAGAGATCTGGCAGTGACTAGTTACCGAAGTCACGTCATAACTGCCCGGAAAATCACAATATACAGGGTGTTAAAAAAGAGCGTAAAATATTTCAGGAGGTAATAGTATGAACCAACATAAGCAGAAAAGTCTTAATAAACATGGGTCCGCAAAGTAACGGTTGCGGAGATATGGACCACTATTCGTTTTTCAAACATTTTATTTTATTAGGAATAAACCGACAAAGGAAGCTTTTAACAAACAAAAAACAAAGTTGCAGAAGATGTCCAAAGTGCCTCCGTCCATTTCCAAGCAGGCACGACATCTTCGTCTCAACGTCTCAACTATATTCGAACTCTTTCGAAAACACCTCCTTGGTTTGGATTTCTTGACACTTTTGATTAATCCGTAGCTGCAGCTCTTCCAGGCTATTTACAGGAGTACCATACACTAATGTCTTCAAATATCCTCAAACAAAGAAATCTAGAGGGTTCAGATCAGGTGATCTTGGAGGCCATAAAACAGGTCCGGCCCTTCCTACCCATCTATGTGGAAAAGTTTGGTGTAAATGCTCTCTAACGGCCATGGAAAAATGGAATGTCTTCCAAAAACTCATACCTACAGTGTGTTCTGCAGAAAGTTGAGGTAAGCAGCGCCTGTTAATCGGTGTGGTAAAACAACAAGACCTAGAAACCTGTCACCTACAATACCCATCCAAATGTTTAATGAAAAACGTGCCTGATGTCCAGATTCTATTAGAGCATGTGGATTTTTGTCGGCCCAAATATGCGTATTGTGAAAATTAAACACTCCATTTCTTGTGAACCCGGCCTCATCAGTAAAAAGAATGCAAGAAAACGAGGGTCTTCAGCATCATGACGTAGAAACCAGCAGCAAAAAACCAAACGTGCTTGATGATCATTTATTGGATTTAAGGCCTCTACTCGTTGCACATGGTATGGATAAAGCAGTTGCTCGTGAAGGATTCTCCAAACAAGATGACCACTAATTCCTACCTCGGCTGATATTCTCCGCACACTCGTATCTGGATTCTGCTCAACCAGAATTTCTTCTTCTGCTCTAGGAGTGGATACTGACCTTGGTCTCCCGGATAAATGGCACTGTTTGTTTAAAGAACCGGTATCACGCAATCTTTGGTGAATTCTTCCAAACATGCGTTGTGAAGGGATCGGGATAAGAGTCAACATAAAGACGTCGCGCTTCGGTGGCGTTCCCATTAGCATGACCATACGTGAAATGCATGTCTGTTAATTCTGTGTTAGAGTAACCAGCCATAGCGAAAGAAAACTTGTGCACTGAGAACAACTGTCAAATACGTACTGTGTATTTCACTAAACATCAACCAGCTATTATAAGAAAATACACAACGTTTTTGCAAAATAAAAAAGGGGTTAAAAAACATAAAACATTCCATATATCCGCAACCGTTACTTTCCGGACCCATGTTTATTGAGACTTTTCTGCTTACTTTGGTTCATACTATTACCTCCTTAAATATTTTACATTCTCACACTCCTAACTTATGATGTCTATACATTTTCAATGTAGGGCCGTAACAAGAAAGAAAAAGAAAATAAGCACACTCCATGGCAAAAAAAACGTGATAGATAGAAAGATAGATAGAAAATTCATTAATCGAGTAAAAACTATTTTCAATTAAATAATACTTAACTTCCTTCTTAAATCTTTTATTACATGTAACACTTTTGTAACGATCGGGCAATTTATTATATATTAATATCCGCATATATTTGGGACTTTCCTCATATTTGGTTAAATTATGTAGTGGAATCATGAGATTTTTACCCTGTCTGGTATCATAATTGTGGTAAAAGTCACTGGGTAATAAACCTATGATATCTCTTACATATAAAAAATATATAAAATGTAAACACATGGTAGAGTTAAAATTTGTAAAACTTTAAAAGTATTTTTACATGATTCGTATCTGTACATTCCTAATATATTTCGAATAGTTCTCTTTTGTATTCTAAATATTCTTTCAGAAACATGTGATGCACCCCAAAAAATTATACCATACGATGCTCTTGATAAAAATTCTGCATAATAAAAGGATAAAACTGCAATATTTGCAATTGTAGACAGCCTGTATAGAGCATAACATGTAGATGATAATTTATTTGCTAATGTATTAATATGCATTTTCCAGTTCAATGCACAATCTATTGTTAGTCCCAAAAATCTAGTAGAAGTAGTAGTTTAACAGATGTATTTCCTATTTTAATTAAACTACTCATGTCACAAACTGAATTCCTAGGTGAAAATATTATAAAAGTGTTAGTTATGTTTAAAAATAACCTGTTTAATTTGAAGTAATTGGCATATTTTCTTACATCATTCTGTAAAAGTGATAAAGCATCTTGGTGATTATTTCCATAGCACAAATACGAATTATCATCAGCAAACATAAATAAATTTTCATTGAAATCGGGTGATAAATTGTTGACATAAATTAGAAAAAGTAATGGTCCAAGTATCGAACCTTGCGGCACCCAAAATTTAGTATTGAGTTTTTACAAAACAGATCGATTTACTGTAAGTACCTGTGATCTATCACTAAGATGAGATCTTATCCAGCTATTTACTTTAACACGTAATCCATATTTGTCAAGTTTTTCAATTAAAATATCATGATCAATTAAATCAAATACCTTACTTAAATCCATAAACAGACTAACGCACTTTGAATTTTTATTGAGATTTTCATATAATTTTTCTATAAAGGACATAATAGCAGTTTGAGTCGAATGATTTTTCCAAAAACCGTGTTGTACTTCTGACAATATAGGGTGCACCTTAAATAAGTACAAATATTTTAACTGCTGGTGTAGTTCGTCATATAGATCAGTCTAGTGAAAGCCATTTTTAAAAATTTCTAATATTTATGGAGATATTAATTTTTTTAAAAAATACCCACATTTTGAGGACCGCTGGTGCTGGTAGATCTGTCATAACCAACCTAATGAACCATATGATTTGTTGCGAGGTTGCCATGTCTACTCCAATATAAATATTACTTTTCCTTTAACGTAATAGTAAAGTAATACGGTTAATTCTATTTTAAAAATACTTGTTTTAAACATAAGTACAGTAAAATTGGATATGTAGTATGATACGCAGCAATATTAACATAAATTTTAATTTCTTAACTGACCGTATTATATTTAAACAATTAAAAATGAATTTCCGCAAGTTCAATACTACCGTAAAGTATTTAGGAAGATATTACGTGATATTATTATGTCCAATGTTCAAAAATTATACATAAACGTGCACACAAGCTTACCTGTTTGTTAAAAAATTAACTATTTAATCAGTAATCCACATTTCACAAATTAAATGTCATTGTACACTGTTAGAAAGAAACACAAGACAATTTTCTTAAGTTATTTTATGAAGAATAACGAAAAACTATGATTTTGACACAACATTAAATTTAATTTTCACCACATAACCCCAAATGAGTCAGTATTAATCATTTCGAATTCAGAACCATGAAGTGATTTCGCACTTTAATCAGTGAAATAAATTTTAAAAATAAAGGTACACACAATATTAAATAATAAAATAAGCAGCTTGATGTATGCGTTTAATATCAAGAAAAAATGTCTATAAAATGCATACATTTAGACGGCAGATCCAGTAAAGTAAAATATTTTTTCTCTAATGAAATGTGTTGTGGGTTGCCAGTACAAATGTGAAAGGGAAATATGCTGGACGAATTATTAAGAGGTTGATTTATTATGGGCTTTTCAAAAAGCGCAGTTCGAGACAGATTTCATGATGACGAAACACAAATATTTAAAAAAGGTGTCTATCGCATATAAAAAAAGCTGGTGAGAAAAACCGTCAAGGTAAGTTTTCAGTAATGGTGCGCTGTGCCTACGACAGGTAGGTATCACGGGCAGTAGGCGGAAACGTCGAGCAAGCAAAACCTAGGCCTAAGGATTGACAATCAGTGGGATTGCTATGAGGTTATGTTCATACCGATAAAAGAAACAGGAGCAAAGACAAGATACATACAAGTGGAAAGACATCTAATATTTATGGTAAGTTATTTCATAATTCCAATACATGTAAATATCAGAATATTGGAAGCAATAAATATACTTTACAAAGCACTGAGAAGACACTGGATTTACTAGCTCAACTAGTTATCCACTAGGATACATTAAAATTCCAAAAATCTACTGTGGAATGACTTACCAGGATGATCAATGTTAATGTGCTGAAGAGTGGTGGTGGACTACCCTTATTAGGAAGAAATTTTTATTATGGTATTCATTCACTTCAAAACAATTACAGTACTGACGACGATATACCAGATGTTAGTAAGATCTGAGGTAAGATTAAGTGAAGTGATGTATTATTTAAAATGTAGTCAGTCAATATAAAAATGAATTGTCTTCTAAATTAGGTGTTTTGTAGAGATACTGTACATCTGGCTAACGGGGATACAATTGTACCCAAATTTTTTAAAGCACAGCCGTTTCCTTACGAAATTAAGGTTCAAGCAGAGATGGAATTAGACAGATTAGAGGGAGTTAATATTATTCAAATCCTAGACTATAACGAATGGAGTACGTCTTTAATACCAAGTATTAAATGTGATGGAACTATAAGAATTTGGGGTAACAGTAAATACTATTTTAAAAATTGATTCTTATTTGCTAACTAAAATAGAAGATCTATTTAGTCAGTTACAAGGTGGGTTGGAATTCACCAAAATATCTTGGGTCTATCGACAAATTTTATTAGATAGCAATTCATGTAAACTAACTGTAATAAGTACGCACAAAGGTCTGTTTAAGTACACCAGACTTCCTTATGGTTTATCGTGTATTCTTTCTAAATTTCTGTCTAAGAAGAGTATTAGTATTTTTAGATATACTTATTACGGAAACTAGTAGAGATGAACATGGTTTTAATGTTGAAAAAAAAAGTATGCAGATTGTCTGATACAAGTTTAACTACTTCATTAAGTAAAACTGAACTTTTTAAAGAATCGGTAGTTTATTTAGATCATAAATTTGATAGATTTGGATTATATTAGCGATTAGTAATGCTCCAATACCGATTAATCAAACACAACTTCAACCTTTTGGTTAAGTATTATCATAAATTTATACCAAATAGTTAATTATTTTGTAACCTATAAAATTTGTTAAAAAATATATTTCTTGGAATTTGTGAGAAAAATCAGATAGAGCTCTCATTGACATTGTTTTGAGTTCATTTCAAGTTTTAGTACATCATAACCCTAATTTACTTCGGAGTTGTAATTTCACGTGTTAACCGATAACTCAGAAAGGCCGATTGTCTATGCGTCTCTAAAATTTAATAAAACACAACAGAAGTATTCACAAATTGGAGATATTTTAGCTAATATTTTTGGAACCATAAACCTTTTATGACATTTTTTAACCCTACATGGAGCATAGCACAGGTTATTGCTAATTGATTACAGGGCTGGGCTTTAATTTTATTTCATTAAAATTATAATATTAAATATGTGACTTATTACCCATTAAAAATTATTTTAATGAGATATTGATGTAAAACAAATTAAAAATGAACAAAAAATAGATGTTTTATTAAGGCAAGTAATGAAATTTGTAAATGATGGATGTCCAAAAAGAGTACTTTTAACTTTGAAACCTTTTGTTTTGTTTTTCTTTACAGAAAACATTTTAGATTATAGCGTTGTGATTCCAACAAACCCTCAACCAAAGATATTTTCTGAACTTCTATAGTATGTATTGAAGTACTGTAAAGAACGTAGTAGCCAGATTGTATGTGTGGTGACCTCAGTTAAATAACGATATTGAGAATATTGCTACCACTTATAAATATTGTCTCGGTTGCTTACATATCAATTAACTTGAAGTAAGTTTATGCTAATTATAGTTGATGCCTATAGTAAATGGATAGCAGCATTTGTGACTAACACTAAAACTTGTACAACCGTTAATATTTTATCTAATGTTGCGACCTCAAACATACTTGGTATTAGTGCCAGAACTGCAAAAAATCTGGAAAACGACACTCGAATCAATCAAATCATAGATCATATGTTTGGCACTAAAATCAATATGGAAACTGAAAATGTAAATAAACCAATTGAACAGATTGACGAAAATATTTGTATAAGTAGTAGTAGTAGTAGTAATAATAAAGATGAAAATGTAATTATTGTAGATAGTGATGTAACAGATAGATTAAGAACAAGTGAAACCTAACAGACTTCAAATTAAAAATTAGTTGTAAAATTTAAAGAGGTAAGTGTTCTATTAGGCTTAGTACAGGCGTATGGCCCAACATGGAGGCAGTTCCTTCCGGAACATGGTTTATATTAATCTAGCTAATGTAAGAACAACTTGTATTGTATTATTGTAATTGTAAGAACTGATTGACCACTATTAAAGATATACCCAAGAATAGTGTTTTTCATTGTGAAAATAGGACACGTGTATAGCTGCCCATTTGTATACTCTCTTAATTAGATATAACCGCAACCAACATGACAATTTAATATTTATTTTATTTAAATTAAAAATATTTAAAATGGGCACAAAATTTGTTTAAATGCATTGATTATTATTATGAGATACTTTTGCATTTTCTAAGACTGACTAAGGTAGTATTTTTTGTAAAACTTGAAATATATGCTATGCTTAACGCACCTGTATTTAGAGTTGTATTTAAATCTTTTTAATATTTTCCCAGGCAGGTTTTTTTTTTAAGTGTCTTGTGTATTTAATTAATATTTTTGGTGAAATACAGTGTAATTAAGTAGAATATGGCACATTATTCAGACAGTGAAAAGATTGACATGCTAAAAGCATATTTTTTAAGCAATTAAGTGACAATGACAGTAGACTGATAGTGAGACTGCAGTGATTATAATGATAATAGTGTTGTGAGAAATCAGTTGAAATGTAGTAAAAATGATCATAGATCAAATTCTGGATAACTGTTAGTAGAGAATCTGTTTCGTTTTTAGTTTCATGTTTGTACATAGGTAGACACATTTTATCGGTAAGGTATAGGAATGGCAATGAGGGGAGGAGGTGGCCATAAACATTTTTTTATACATATTTCAGTCATTCTTTGACATGTCTAAAAATTCGAAGTTAAGCCTTGTTTTCATGGACAGCAAATTTGCGAAAATTCACGCGAATTTCGCAATTTTTTATTTAAAAGTAGGAAAGTGTCAACTTTTAGCGAATTTTGCAAAGCAGTAATATTATTGCTATTTTCATCATTATGTGGGGTTAGCAAGTTTGATTTGTGTTTCTGATAATCTGCCATGACAGTCAATGACAGTTTGATAATAAAAATAATATAAAATGTTGACTACTGTTGACAAAATTCGCTAAAAGTTGATATTTTTTCCATCATCAAATAATTCGAGCGGATATTCGTAAATTTCGCGTAAAAGTTTCTTCAAACAAAGACATTTGTGTAACACTGGCAACACTGTGAACCACACGTTCAATCTGTAGCGCTATGACTCATAAATGTATGAAAGTCAGCGGTCCTCAACAAGTTTTCTACAGAAAAATTACAAAATTTATTTAAAATTTCACTTTTTTATTTCTGATTTTTTTTGTAAAAAAACTATTAATTATGTGTTCTACACAGTGAACTGCTGGTTAAAATATTTGTACTTATTTATGGTTCACCCTGTACTATATTAAAATTTTCAACGTACTGTATAAATCTATTAAAAACAACACGTTCTAATATTTTAGATACAGTGGGCAACAATGCAACTGGTCTATAATTTGCAATTAAAGAACCATCACCAGATTTATACAGGGTGATTCATTAAGAATGGGCAATCTCTGAACTGGAGATATTACACACCAAAATATGGCGATTGAGCCAAATATACCTTATCCGAATGTTGCTGGTTTAAAAAATACAGGGTGTTCAATGCTAGAATTTTATTTTGAAATATCTCAATAACTTTGAAACCTGTCGGAGTATTAAAAAAAAAATTGGTACAATTTTTGTTTTTTGGCACGACAAATAAGAATTTTTAACTAATTTTGACGTCACTAGTAGAGGGCGCCACTTATGGCACGGCATGTTTCTTTTAAATGGCAGAACTTTTTTGCTGTTTAGTGTATCCATATGTCTATTGAAACAATCGATTCTCCTACCTGTTGTATCTAAAAAAGCTATACCTTGTTGAAGTCGTTACGAGTAACAGTTTTCGAAATAATCCTATTTGAAATATTCAGTGCACCGATTGATAACTGTTATCGTTTCAGGTAAAGTGCCTTTTCTACTGAAAATACAGCAAAATATTACTTGAAAAAGTGGCTCAGAACGGTAAATTATGGGTCCGTGCAAAATTTCAAGAAGATTGGCGAGGTTTGATTTTGAAACCATTTTTCAACAAAGCACAAAGATTTTATCAAAGCAGTTGGTTTTACAATAACTACTTCTCCAGCAGTAATGTTTGCGTAGCTCTTTTTTTGTAAATCGGATATGTCATTTAAATTAACATTATCACTTTTTAATAAATTTCGAAATTTTTCTAATTTGTTTGTAACTTCTGTTTTCAGTTTGTTAAATTCGTGACTAATGTTGCAGCAAACAGTTATGACAAAACCATTTGAGTCCTTTGCAGTTTTGGAATAAGGCTTTATCTCTTGATGTAATATTTATACACTCATAATGACACATAGTTTTACATAAACCTGAGCAAGTTTTATAATCATTGTCATCAATATCAAGTTTACATATGTTTACAATAAAGTAATTAATGTCATTGATGAACATCAGAAACAATATTGGTCTTATAATTGAACCCTGTGGCACATCCTGCTCAATGCCCATAAATTCAGATGATATTTTATTAATTACAACGCACTGAGACCTATTTTGTAAATATGATTTAAAAAATTCCAAAGGCAATCCCCTCACCCTATAGTGTTCTAACTTTTTAATTAGTAGGTCATGAGGAACGCAATTGAAGGTCTTTGTTAAATCGCAGAGGTCAATGGCTGTATGCTCACCTATCTCAAAACCTACTGCGTCTCTTACAATCATATGAATTGCATTAGACGTAGAACATCCAGGTCTAAAACCAAACTGGCATGCGCATAATATTGACTTTTGCTCCAGGTATTTATATAATCGTGGTTTCAATAGCATTTCGATTACCTTAACAAAAATTTGAATAATCGATATAGGGCGGTAATTATCAGTTAACGAATGTGTTAGGCCAAAAACGCCTTATTTGTTAAACTAAATATTGCCGCTAGTATTGGTAGGGCTATCCCCACTGCCATAGGCAGATCGAGGAGAGTGGGATGTGTATCCCTAACAAATTCTTTTTCTCAGTTACCATTATTATACCATGCAGATGTCATCAAGTCCCATATGCACTGTATGCTAGAACGTATGTTATGTTTAAATAAACAAAATACAAGTTACTACAGTCCACACTTATTTTATTACCAGCGAGTGCAAGGATGTAATTAAGCGAAACGCTTATTAGCCGACGCACTAACATTTTGATCCATTCGAGCCGATTTTTTTGGTATTACAAGCCAATGCCTATTGTGTATTCAAGTTCCATGCAGTTTGGCAGTCTAGAAAATTAACTACAAGTACAAGTGTTAAATCTACAAATTACAAGTCGAGTTCCAGACAAAGGTATCCAGCATTCTAGTAAATTCCAGTACGATCCAGTATAGCGCAAGCAAGAAACAAGAAGCCTAGGGCGGCCGGCAGCGAGAATCCAGCATCCAGCAGCTCTCGAGTCTCGACAGTCGACACGTGCAGTAAGTCCGTTCCATATCCATCTCTCTCTATTACATTACTTTGCTATCTCCAGTATATCCTATCTCTGTCTAGTCTAGTGGTCAGAGTCGAGTACAAAAAACGTAAATATTTTTTTGAGGCTCAAGCTCGCATACTTTAATAATATTCGCAGTTCTATTTGCATTTATTGAAATTACGATTAAATAAATTCTAGAGTCAAGAATATTTGTTCCTATATTTTAAAATAACCAGTAAAAATACATTAGCATTATGTCTGAATTAATTTCACTAAGAATATCTAGGGGTCAAATTAAAGCTCGTTTAACTAGGGAAAGTTCATTTCTAGAAAATTTAGATGAACGTACTATTAACAAGGAACTAATTCATCAGCTAGAAAGTAGATTAGATAAACTAGAACCCGTTTGGGATGACTTTAAAACAATTCAAGGCAAGATAGATTTGTTAACAGCTAGCGAGAACGGTGATATCGCGGAAAGCGAGCAGTCTGAACGAGAAAATTTTGAGGATAAATATTTTTGGTTAACCGGTGCAATTAGAAATGTTTTAGATAATTATTACAGCAAAAACAAAGTTGAAATCGTTGCCCAGTCTGGCGGCACATCGTCTAGAATAGCGACTAAAAAACGAAATGTCAATTTACCTATAATAACCTTACAACCTTTCGGCGGCAAGTTAGAAAATTGGGGTGAATTTCATGACGCGCTTTTGTCTCTTGTGCACAATAATGATGAACTAGATAACGTCTGCAAATTCTATTATTTAAGAAATTCTTTAGCAGAAGAACCCGCTAAGGTAATAAAGGCTATGAAGGCCACAGAGGTAAATTATCAGGTGGCATGGCAAACATTAAAAGACCGATATGAAAACAATGGGGTTACTATTCAAAATCATATACGCGATTTATGGCAACAGCCGGTCTTAACAAGAGAATCGCACATCGGACTTCGCAATTTATTAGGTAACACGACAGTAGGCCTCAGACAACTAGAAATTCTAGGTGAAGATACAGACGGCTGGGATTCTCTCATTATTTATATGTTAACTACAAAATTCGATCCGATTACGAGTCGCGAGTGGGAATCTTATTGCGTAGAAAATAAAAAACCAAACATGAAAGATATGACTAATTTCTTAAATCAAAGGTGTACACTATTACAAAAACTAGATAATAAAAATCCAATTTCGCAAGTTTATAGTAAAAATAAAACTTATTCTAGGGCTTGCATATCAACTAGTAAATTTGAGTGTCATTTCTGTAAACAAGCGCATTCAATATACACGTGCGAAAAATTATTGAAAATCAATCCTCACGAAAGGTATTCACAAGTTAAATCTCTAAGACTTTGTGTCAATTGTTTAAAGCCAGGTCATTCATTAATCGAGTGTAAAGCAAGCTCATGCAAGACGTGTAATAAAAAACATAATTCTCTATTACATTTTGATAAACAAGGTACTAGTACGAGAAGTGAACTGAATTCTAACACAAGCACTAATAATATACAGGGCAGTGAAATGTCTGAGACAAAAACTTCTATAAACACTCATTCTGCTAATAAAGCGTCACAAGTACTTCTCTCGACAGCCATAGTTCAGGTCTCCGACGCTCAGGGGCAAGTATATAATATAAGAGCATTACTAGATACCGGAGCACAGAGTAACTTTTATACAGAGAGACTATGCGAAAAACTAAATTTGACGAAAAACAAAATTTCACATGCTGTCAGTGGCATAGGGAAAAATCATATTAACATAGAACATAATGTAAAATTTGCAATTAAGTCCCAGTACAATTCCTTCAAAACTAGTCTATCATTTTTAGTAATAAAAGCCATTGCAGAAAAATTACCAGTTAGTTCTTTCGATATACAAGATTTAAATATTCAAAAAAACATAGAATTAGCTGATCCGTCGTTTAACGTCAGCAATGATTTAGATATTTTACTAGGATGTCAAGTATTTTGGCAATTATTGCGTCAAGGACAACTAAAAGTAGCTCAGCTTTCGCTACAAAAAACTGCGCTAGGTTGGATAGTAGGGGGAAGCTTAAATATTGACTTTAATGATAAATCTGTTTCTTATTTAACTATCAACGAGAAAACATTAAGTAATCAGTTACAAAATTTTTGGCTGATTGAAGAAAATAAAAGACAGTCTAATAAATTTTAAGTGAGTCTGATTTATATTGCGAAAATCATTTTTTGGAAAATCATACACGAGATATACAAGGTAGATTTACAGCGAAAATTCCTTTTAAGGACAATAAAAACCTTTTAGGAGAATCGCGTCAATTTGCTCTAGAAAGATTTCAGACACTAGAAAGAAAATTAATAAAAAACAATGACTTAAAGCTAGAATATCAATATTTCATGTCCGAGTACATCAAACTAGGCCACATGGTTGAAATAAACGAAAATATTAAAACGGATTTAAATTTTTATCTTCCGCACCATGCCGTAGTCCAGTCCAGTCTTACTACACGGACTACCGTCGTATTTGATGCGTCTATGAAGACGACGAGCGGTTTGTCTAAACGATATACAGCATTGCGGTCCAAACATACAAGGCGATTTATTTAATATATTACTACGATTTCGAATGCATAAATACGCATTCACTGGTGACGTGTCTAAAATGTACCGACAAATACAAGTTGGCGAGGATGACCGCACGTTTCAAAGGATATTTTGGCGGCCGGAGCCTAGTGATAAATTAAAATGCTATGAATTGACAACAGTAAGTTACGGAACAGCCTCCGCTGCTTTTCTAGCAGTCAGTCAGATGTTTACATAGGCTGGCGGATGAAAATTCAACACGATATCCTCACGCGTGTAATGTAATCAAAAATGACTTTTACGTAGACGACGTTCTTACTGGATCTAATACTATGCAAGGTGTTTTACAATTACAGCGCGATATTCAAAATATTCTAGTTAGTGGCGGTTTTGAAATGCGAAAGTGGCTTTGTAATGATACTGAAATCTTAAATAGATTTTGTGTAAACAAAGATTTGGACGCGACCATACTAAATATAGGACCCGAGGAAAATAATAAAACTTTAGGAATTTATTGGAATTCGGCTAGCGATACTGTACAATATACCATAAGCATTCACAGCACTAGTGTGACAAAACGAGCTATTCTTTCTAGTATTAGTCAAATTTTTGACCCTCTAGGTTTAGTTGGTCCGATAATTATAACCGCTAAATTAATAATGCAGAAATTATGGAAGGCTAATGTGGGTTGGGATGACGAGATTCCCAAAGATATTTGCAATATGTGGCTGCGTTTTAAAAATGACTTAGTTTTATTAAATAAATTAACGATACCTAGATACATTTCAGCAGTAAATGTTATTTCGGTTCAGTTGCATGGTTTTAGCGATGCGTCCACAGCTGCTTATGGTGCCGCATTATATATTAGGTGTGAAACAAAAAATGGAGATATTTATACCAATTTATTGTGTGCTAAGTCACGGGTTGCACCTATCAAAACAATATCATTGCCGAAACTAGAACTAAGTGGTGCTCTATTACTTGCGCAGTTGGTCAGGCGTGTTCGAGAAACAATCAATTTCGAATTCAATAAATATTTTTATTACACAGATTCTATGATAGCCTTAAATTGGATAAAGGGTTGTCCTTCCAGATGGAAGGTTTTTGTAGCTAATAGGGTTACGGAAATACAAGAATTAACTGATATAAATGACTGGTATCACTGCGTATCTAAAGAAAATCTTTCAGATTTAATATCAAGGGGTTGCGAAGTTAACACTTTACTAAACAATAAATTATGGTTTAATGGCCCAGAATGGCTATCAAAAAATGAATTGCAATGGCCTAATAATAAATTCGATTTATTAAACGAACTTCCAGAGGAGCGTACTGTTGCTAATATAAATATAACCGTAGAAAACTTCCAAATTTTCGAGCGCTATTCTAAATTGAATCGATTGCAACGAGTTATCGCTTACATTTTTAGGTTTAAAACGAATTGTGATAATAAAAGGCAAAATCTAGACAAAATCATCAGTGCACTAACGCCGTTAGAATTGAATAATGCATTAAATAATTTAATAAAACTTAGTCAACGCGAATCCTTTCCAAAGGAATTTTCATGTTTGATTAAAGACAAACCAATCGGCGCTACAAGCAGCATACTGTCATTAGCTCCCTATTTAGACGATCAAAAAATAATCAGGGTCGGGGGCAGGCTTTCTCATAAGCATAAATTGACCAAATTAATTCTAGAACAAGAGCATACACGCCTGATGCATTGCGGTGTGCAGCAGCTTTTAAGTTCCATTCGCGAGAGATTTTGGCCAACTTGTGGCAGGAGTTCATGTAAGGCTATAATTCGTAATTGTTTTAGATGTTATAAAACACGACCTAAACCAGCAACATATTTCATGGGTAATCTACCGAGCGTAAGAGTCACACAATCATACCTTTTCTTAAATGTCGGCATAGATTTTTCCGGGCCTCATACAATAAAAGATCGCTCTACACGAGGTGCAAAGACTATAAAAGTGTACATATGCAAATTTATATGTTTTGGCAACGAAGGCTATGCATCTAGAACTAGTATGTAATTTAAGTAGTGATGCATTTCTGGCTAGTTTTAGACGATTTGCGGCTAGACGGGGTAGACCGTTACATTGTTTTTCGGACAACGGAACGAACCTAGTTGGAGCCAATAATAAATTACAGGATATATCAAAATTTCTTCGTTCAGAATGCGATAATATTGCTAATTGTTTAGCTTCTGAAAATGTAACATGGCATTTTATACCGCCAAGATCACCGAATTTTGGTGGTATATGGGAAATAGGAGTCAAAAGTTTTAAATCTCATCTCAACCGAGTCTTGGGTACTTCTTTGCTTACTTATGAATCCTTTTGTACTGTTTTGACCCAAATAGAGGGTATTTTGAACTCTAGGCCTCTTTGTCCTTTATCCACGGATCCGACCGATTTAAATCCTTTAACCCCTGCACATCTACTAATTGGTCGTTCGCTAACTGCGTTGCCCGACTTGAACTATAATTCAACTCCCGAAAATAGACTTACACTACACGAGAGAAATCAAAAAATGATTCAGCATTATTGGGCGCGTTGGAATCGCGTATATATTTCGGAGCTTCAGTGCAGAATAAAATGGAAACAAAGTAGTCACCAGCTAGTGAAACCAGGTGTAATGGTTTTAGTAAAGGAGGACAATTTGCCACCGCTTCAGTGGAAGCTCGGCCGCATAGTGGAAGTACATCCGGGCCAAGACGGAATTGTGCGAGTGGCAACAGTGAAAGTTAATAGTGGTCTTGTGAAGCGTTGTCTTTCGAAGTTGTGCGTGTTGCCATCTGATGGCATAAACAATTAGATCAAGTTTGAGACTTGTTTGTAACAATATTTTGTTAACTTTATTGCATTTTTATATTTTTATGTATGTTGAAATAATATATTTCAAGGCGGCCGGTATGTTAGGCCAAAAACGCCTTATTTGTTAAACTAAATATTGCCGCTAGTATTGGTAGGGCTATCCCCACTGCCATAGGCAGATCGAGGAGAGTGGGATGTGTATCCCTAACAAATTCTTTTTCTCAGTTACCATTATTATACCATGCAGATGTCATCAAGTCCCATATGCACTGTATGCTAGAACGTATGTTATGTTTAAATAAACAAAATACAAGTTACTACAGTCCACACTTATTTTATTACCAGCGAGTGCAAGAATGTAATTAAGCGAAGCGCTTATTAGCCGACGCACTAACAGAATGAATGTAATTTTTTCGAAGAATCTTATAAACCTCAAAATCTGAAAATTTCTGTGTAACATTAAAAACAGTTTTTATGCTTGATAAAATATCATTCGACGCAAACTTGCATTAAATCATCTAACAGGAGGTCTGTTGTTTTGAGTGACTTTCATAAGCGGAAAATATTGCTCCACTAAATCTGAATAAGTAGTGCATAAAAAATTTGATGCTAAATTAATATTTATATTTTCATACTTAAACAAATTCCAGTCCACCCTGCTTAAGGAGTTCCTTGTTTTTTCTATGCAAATCTTGGTAATATGCCTTCTGTACACTGGTTGTGGGGTGTTGCTCTGAATTTGAAAAATTGGCCATGATGATCTGAGAGACAAGGTTCTACTACACTCGCTTTATAGTCACTTTGATTGAAATTTGTGATTATATTTCGATATCCTCGTCTAATTAGATAACACATGTAGTAGTACACAGTCGTGTTCTTTGTTGAGCACATTTAAAAAATGAATCATCACAACCAAAAAATTATTCCATAACTTGTCTTTATACTGTTATTTATTTATTTATTTAAAGAACAAGGCATCCCAACAGAATGGATTAACATTCCAATTACAGTGTTGCACAGATAATCAGCATTAAATTGTAATTTTTCTAATATGACATTACAATCTACATTATTGTTCAGTAATTTATGTACGAATATAACATAGCTTATATACCTTCGTGAACAAAGTTTTATCATTTTATAATGGTGAAGACAAAAATCATATGTTTTGAACTGCAAATGTCTATTAAAACGATAATTAAGGTGACGTATAAGTTTAATCTGAATTTTTTCTAACCTGTTTATATAAACGTAGTACATAGGATACTTGCAAACTCTAAATGACTTCTGACTAATGAATTGTACAATGTAATAATTGAATAAGGGTTTTTAAATGACACTGTAGAACGTACAATAAAACCTAACGACCGATACGCTTTTTTAACAATACTATCAATATGTAACTCAAAGGTCAACTTTTTGTCTATAACTACACCAAGATCTTTAATAGAATCTACATTTTCAAGAACATTTCCATCAATAGTATATGCAAAGCTTACATTATTAAACAAACGTGAGAAGGTGATGTAATAACATTTGTTAAAATTTAAAAATAATCTATTATTTTGACAATAAGAAACCAGATTATTAAGATCTCTTTGAAAAACTATACAATCATCTATTGTAGAAATTACTTTATAAATTTTAAGATCATCGGCGTAAAGGGAAAATTTTGTACTTGAAAAACAGGTATAAATATCATTTATAAACAATGAGAACAACAAGAGTCCAAGATGGTATCCCTGTGGAATGCCTGATGTAACATTTATATAATTTGATGTACAGTTATTTAATTTCACACATTGATATCTGTCAGTCAAATATGATTTGATCCATCTGAGTAAATTGCCGTGTATGCCGAGATTTTCCAGTTTTACATGCAATGTTTGATGGTGAACTTTGTCAAATGCCTTAGAAAAATCAGCATACACTGCATCGACTTGTTTTCTACTGTCCATGACCTCTGACACTTCCTGTACAAAAGGTAAAAGATTTGTTATAACCGGCCACCCCTGAAAAAACCCATGCTGTTCGACACGTATAACACCTTTGAATCTAAAAAATAACTCATTCGTTATGACTGCCTCGAAAATTTTACCCGGTACACATAACATGGAAATTGGTCGGTAGTTGTACACTAAATTCTTATCGCCATTTTTATGTATTGGTATAATATTTGATTTTATCCAAATATTAGGAAAAATTTCTTCTGAAAGAGATTTATTATAAATTAATACAAGTGGTTCAACAATAGAGTTTTTGCATGACTTAAAAAATAAAGGAGGCAATCCGTCCGGTCCAGATCCCTTATTGATATCCAGTTTAGACAGTTGAGCAAGTACTTGGTCACGTTGAATTGATACTGGGTTATTAAAATTGGGTATCATTAGTCTTACATTTGACTGAGTATCAGAAGGTTCAAATACTGTCGCAAAGTATTGACAAAAGGCATTACATATATCCTCATCACGATCATAAGAAGTATTATTATGAACAACAAAACTAGGCACAGATTTATTAACAGATTTGTTGGAAACAAAAGACCAAAAAGCCTTGATATTATTTTTTAAATTATTTTCTGTACTGCGTACGTATTTCCCATAATCATTTTTTATAGATAACTTGACCCTTTTCCTTATATTTGAAAATCTAACATAATCAAATTGCCTTCGAAATTTTTTCCAAGTTTTATGTACTACATATTTCTCTTTTATTAACGATATAGTATTAGCGGAGTACCATATTGGATATTCGTATTTCTTATTTACAACACCAACTCTATTAGAAATAATTTCAATAATTTTTTGATAAAACAATGACACAGCATCATCAATACCTACATTACTCAAAATTCGTGCCCAATTTATGTCATTAATATCTCTATTAATAATATCATAATTAGCTTGTCTGAATTTATAAATACTAGTTAAAGATTTTCTTTTAAAATTTAGGTTATGTGGAACCGTTATATCAATATCAATAGATCTGTGATGTAAATCCTCCTCAACAAATGGATTTGAACATGCGGTAACACGTACATTTTTAAAAGATGAAAAAACAAGATCCAACCACTTACCATTAACATTTGAGACCCCGTTGAACTGATTAAAATTCAAAATATCATACGTATCAAGAAGGTCATGGTCAGTATTTTGTGACGCGATGTAGCAACTCTCAGCTGGACAAAACCTCCACCTGATATCAGGCACATTGTAATCTCCTAACAAAACAAAACTATTATTAGACCTATGTCGAACAATTTCAGAAACTTTATTCAAATGAGCACTTAAATTATTATCGGTTGAATAAGGAGGTACGTATACACAACATATGTTAATTTTCATTGTTTCACTAATCATTACAGACACCCACAAGTCCTCACATATCCCCTGGCAACACCAATCGACGTTGACCACTGAATTAAACTTCTTATTTACCGCTATTAGAACTCCACCTCCATCTCTTTTTCCAGAAAGCAAGTAATTTCTGTCCTTACGGTATACATTGAAAATATTTAAATCAAAAAGTTCGGCACTACCAATACCATCACGAAGCCACGTTTCTGTCAAGCAAATGATATCAGCTGCAAATGACAAACTAGATATGTAAAAGTCTGAAGTTTTCGTTTGTAACCCCCGAGTATTTTGATAATATAACGAAATGTTCATGAATTAAATAAAAATTAACAAAAAATAAGAAGAAAACTGCAACCTAATTAGTTATTAACTGGACGAAGTTTGTTTACTGAAGATTCACTGGTTATTTGATGAATTTTACCTGACACGGGATTCTTTGCATAAATTCTACAATCATATGTCCAACAAGTTGTATTGATCTTCTTGCAAAAATCTTTGGAATACTTCAGTAATGCTTGATTTTTTGGTGTCAAGTGTTCATTAATGTAAATATTACTGTTTGTCGAAGAATGAGTCAATATACCAATGTCATTCAGCCGTAAACCTTTCCTCTTCTTGATTGCAGAAATTATGTCATGTTTTTGAGACCTACCAGTAGTTTTGACAATAATGGATCGAGGATTTTTATTATTGCAGTCACGATGAGCAACTCTATGAAAGGTTTGAAACGAATTCTCAGAAATACCAAGAGTCTCTAAGATTTTATTTATAATATCTCCCAACTTTTCACCAGACTTTTCTGGGATACCACTAATAACAATATTATTCATTCTAGCTTGTTGTTGCAATAAATCTACTTCAGTAGTTAAATGAGCAATCTTTTCATCAATTTGTTGGACTTTTTTTTCGACTTCAGGTATCACTTTTACTGTAACATCAAAATCCAATATCTTTTGATTAAAATCATCAATTTTATCCTCAAAAAATTGTAACGACTTTTGGACTTCAACTTGTTGATTTTTTAGCAAATTTACATCTCCATGGAGGGCGTTTAATTTTTTATCCATCTTAGACAAAATTGTAGCAATATCAGAATTTAAACAGGTAGATTTATTTTTATCAGGAACTGAGGATAATTTAACGCAATCAGGACACTTAAAAAACACTCCGGGAATTTTTTGAAAATCAGCTGGTAATTGTGTTTGTAAACATTGCGTGTGGAACATAACCTTACAGTCAAAACATCGAACACTGTCTTTGTGTCAGCTGATAAGCCCGGCACAGACACCGCAATTATCAGGCATGCTGACAAAAAGACTTCACAAAAACATTGAATTATTCGTTCACCCGGATTCTTATAATAACAAATTCACTATTAATTAACGTATGCATGCACTTATTGCAAGTTATACATCACAAACCCAGTATGCAATGGCAATGCAATCGTGTCCCAAAAATTTGAATCAAACTGACTCCATAAAACCAGTAAATTTTACAATTAAGTACGGAGCCAAATTTCACGCTTGTACACATGTACATATCGAATATCGAATAATGTTAGCCGGACATTCATTACACTGTTGTGCTTTGTCGAGAAAACACGATTTCAGTTCATGTGTGTGAAAAGTGTAAATGCCGGAAAGAAGTAGAGTTACTAGTGAAAACGATAATTAACAATTCAAAGAGCAGGAAATTATTAATGAAGTTACATAAACTTCAATTATTCCTAGGTAAAATTGTAAACCTAAATATGATAATTTCTCCCAATTGTGGTGCGGGTATAAACTGTACGGCCTAGAAGAAGTTTATTGCCTTATAAAAACTTTGCACATCTGTGTTTTATCTATAAGATAATAATCTTAGCAAGCAGTCCCGTACTTCGATTTATTTGGACATTTCTGTTCTCGTTTATTTGATGCATTTCTCAATTCTTGTACTAGAACCATGTCTCTAAAATGCTCCAAGTGCAAATTAAATAAAACTGAGGAAATGGTCGGATGTGAAGCATCATGTAATAGTTGATTCCACTATTCATGTGTGGGTCTTACAAATGTTGAGTTTACTATGCTTTCTAAAAGCAAGAATCTGTTCTACATGTGCGATATCTGTAAACTTAGTTGTGACATTATGGAAAAGCAATCTTTAAATGATTACATTAGTAACCTCAACTCAAAAATATAAAGGAATCTATTTCTGAAATTACTGATGCTGTAAAAAAGTGGTTGGATTCTCATATTAAAGAGATTAGTAAAATTTTCGGAGATTTCAAAAGTGACGCCTTGAAATCTCTAGCTGATCAAATTGAATCTACTGTTTCTGACCATATTAAAGCTGCTACAGTCTTTTCTAATGATTGTCGATCTACCAACAGTAAACCTTTGTATGCTGAAGCTACTTGTAGCGTTAAATCATCTCTTCTGATTAAACCTAAGAAAACTCAGGCCTCCATGGTGACGAAATCTGATATGCTGCAATCTATTGACCCTGTCAATAATAATATAAGTTTAACTAAGGTCAAAACTGTCCGTGATGGTGACCTTCTCATAAGTTGTGAGAGTGATAATGAATGCTTGAGATTCAAAGAAGCAGCTGCTGAGAAATATAATATCAAAGAAGTTCCTTCTCTCAACCCTAGGATAAAAATCGTTGGCATTTCTGAAAAGCTTGAAGATGTTTGTAGTTTTAAGTTATTTAAAAACTCAAAATAAGTTCGTTCTTAGTGATAATTGTGAATGTCATATTGTATCTAATGCACCTTTAAAGAGAAATAAGAATATATATCAGGCTATTGTTCAAATTGATAAATCAAGTTATAAAAAAATCATGAAACAGGGTAATTTATTTATTGGCTATGACTATTGTAGTGTATTTGATGCAATTGAGCTGCGTCGTTGCTTCAAATGTTGCGGATTTCATCACATACAGAAAAATTGTTCATCTAAAGTAGAAATATGTCCTCGTTGTGCACAAAATCACAGAGTTTCTGACTGCAAATCTGAGGTTTTGCATTGTATTAGTTGCCACAATTATAGAAAAAGTAAGGACTGTAATGCTGATATTGATGTTAATCATGCCTCTTGGGATAAAAATTGTTATACGTACAAATTAGCTCTGGAAAGATTTAAAAACAATATCTTGGGTATCCAATGGCAATTATTCGATATTCCTAAATCGAACACTTCACTTAGCTGTTATTATCAGAATTGCCGCGGTATTTGCACAAAAATTAAAGAACTGTTTATCTCGGCCAGCAGCACCAATTATGATATAATTGGTCTTAGTGAAACTTGGTTGCATGAAAGTATACAGAGTTCTGAAATTTTTGATAGTAATAGATATGAAGTATATCGTAAAGATCGTGACTTTAATGCAGTTAACAAAAAGAGAGGTGGTGGTGTCCTATTAGCAATAAATAAGAAATATGATTCCTGTTTCTTTGATGTAAGTGCTGCTGTTAATACATTCTCAGACATTAACTTTATTGATATTATTGGTATTAAACTGAAGTTGGGTGAGTTTTACTTTTATGTTTTTAATGTTTATGTGCCCCCAAATATTAGTTCTAATGATTACGATATATTGTTTGATGCAATTGAATCTTTATATCCTATTTACGGTTCTAGATTGGTGATATTTGGTGATTTTAATATTCCAGATTATATTCAAGTAACGTCAAATGCAGTTTACAGCCGAAGTGTTAGTTACTTATTAAACTTTATGAATTATTTTGATATGAAGCAATACAATTATGTTCTCAATAGTAACAATAGAGTACTGGGTTTGGTTATATATACTGAGCCTTGTACTGTGTCTCGCGCTGTTGATGTTTTTCTGTCCGAGGACCTTCATCATCCTGCAGTTAATGTTGAGTTGTCCATACCTGATAACACAAGTAATAAGTTTCCGTTAAGTCCAAGTAGTTCCTGTGATAATCTTAATTATAAAGAAGCTAATTTTCCAGCTCAATTGTTGTCGACTGATTGGTCCTGTATATCTATTGCTCCAAATGTTAATGCTGCTGTAGAGATGTTTTATGATATTCTAAAGAAAATTTTGTCCAAACATGACCCTCCTAGAAATAAAGTCCTCTTTAATAGGCAATTTCCTAAGTGGTTTACTAAAGACGTAATTGCGGAATGGAAATTAAAAGATAAAGCTTATAAGAAATATAAATCAACTCGGCTACCAGAAGATTATGACGAATTTAAAAGAATAAGCCTCATCTCTTAAAAATAATAAAAAAAATGTTTACAATAAATTTATTAGTGATGCTGAAAATTCAATTGAGTCAAATCCTAACACTTTCTGGGCTTTTCTAAATTCAAAAAAGGATACCACATCTATTCCTTCTTCTATGATAAGTAATAACCGCCAGATAAATGATTCTCAATTAATCGTTAACACGTTTGCGACATTCTTTTCTGATGCATTTGTTTCAGATGAATTTAATAACATTGTGGAAAGTAACAATTGTCATATTTTGCATTTAATAAAAATCTCGGATACTGATATAATAAAAGCTATTAAAAGATTAAAAAATAATATGTGTATGGGCCCTGATCTAATTCCGGCATTCTTGCTTAGAGATTGTGCTGTAATCTTTTCCAAGCCTTTACTCATCCTCTTTAATCTTATACTTGTGTCTGGAGTATTTCCAGATATTTGGAAAATATCACGTATAACGCCTGTCCATAAGAAAGGAGCAAAAAATGAATTTACAAATTATAGGCTCATTGCTATTTTAAATAATTTTTGTAAAGGTTTCGAATTTGTTTTGCACAGCTTTGTCATATCATGCCTCAAATATTATTATTCCCAAACAGCACGGGTTTATTCAAGGTCGTTTCACAATTACTAATTTATTATGTAAAACTCAATACATTTCTGCAGTTCTTAATGTTGGAAGTCAAGTTGATGTCATATATACAGACTTCTCTAAAGCGTTTGACAGGCTCGACCACTCTAAGTTGTTAAATAAACTTATCAACGTAGGCTTCTGTACTGGTTTATTAAAATTATTTCAGTCATACCTCTGTAATCGATCCCAATATGTGCAATATCGTGGATTCAAATCTGACACGTTTCTCCAAACATCAGATGTTCCTCAAGGGTCCATACTTGGACCTCTTTTATTTGATATATTTAATAACGATATTGCGAAGGATCTTAATATACAATACCTATTATACACTGATGACGTAAAATTATTTTGTCAAATTAACTCTATTTTGGAGTGTGAGAATCTTCAGAATAACCTTGTTTCACTTAACGACTGGTGTAATAGAAATATGTTGCCTCTTAATATCAGCAAGTGTAATGTTATGTCGTTCCATCGAAAAAAAGTACCTATCATGTTTGATTATATGTTGCAAGACAGCATTCTCAAGAGGCCTGATAGCATTAAATACTTATATATATGGAATCCAATTTATATTACATATACATCATTACTGGAAAGAGTCCAACGAAGATTTTTTAAATCTGCCACATATATGTTAGATGGAGTTTATCCTACTCCAGGTACTCCACAGGAATTATTTTGTGCCCATTTTAATCTACAAAGTCTTGCCAGTAGATGTACCATGCATGGTATTATTTTATTATATACAATAATCCATTTTAAAATTAGATGTGAATGCATTACCAAAGATTTATTATTTAGGGTTCCCAGATTGAACTCTAGGAATTGTGATTTGTTTATGTTACCCTTTGCCCGTACAAATATGTTGTTAAAGTCGCCTTTGTATCAAATGCTGAACAATAGCAATAATATGGAGGGTTCTGACATTAACTTCTGTGGTGTACGTGATATAAAAAAGTATTTTCAATAGATGCGTGTGTATATTCTTGTTTCTTTTTATTTATTTTTATCTTGTTTAGTAACTTTTATTTGTTTTTTAATTCTTATGTTATTTTTATATTATCTGACAATTTAACTTTCAGGTATATTACTTTTTATTTTTACTAGATTTTAAACTGTTTTTATTTGTCTAGACTTTTATATTACTTATATTTTATTTTATACAATCGATTTTTAATATGTAGGTATCTTTTTAAGTATTTTTTTTCTCTTACTGCAATTTTTCTAGTTTAACGATATTGCGGAGGATCTTAATATACAATACCTATTATACGCTGATGACGTAAAATTATTTTGTCAAATTAACTCTATTTTGGAGTGTGAGAATCTTCAGAATATCCTTTAAGTGGGTTATACCCGTTGGATATTTTAAGAGTATATAAATAAATAAATAAATAATAAATGTACCAAAAGCTATAGGTAAAACTGTAAACCTATATGAATAAAAATTAGCTAAAATTATTAGCCTGAAGTTAAGTTAATCAGCCAAGTCTATGACTGGCGATATTTGCTGAGAGATTTTTTCCTCCTCAGGTGAGGTCGATTTTGAATCAGCTTCAGGTAAAATGTTGACAAGAAATACATAGTTAATAGTGAAAACAATAAAGGAAAATGTTATTAATGAAGTTAATATACAGGGTGGTTCACTTTCGAAAGCGGAAACTTTAGAGGCAGACAGAGAAATATCAGTTTGTATTATAAACTATATTCGAAAAATGCTTTGTTACAAAGATACAGGGTATCAAAATTTGTATCAAAAGTTCCAAATTAATTAATATTGTTAAAACTGCTTTAGATATTTAAATGAAATTTTAAACCTTTGAATAGGTAATCTTAGATACATATTTTTATGTAAAACATATTTTTTTTTCCACCAGTGGCGTGCGTACGAACAGATCTTCGGGAAATTTTAATGAAAAAATGGTACACCAATCTTTTCTTAGAAACAAAAACTATTTCTAGAATTCTTGTTCAATTTACAACAGAAAAAGGCTCCTTACTTTTTTCGTTTGACACACCGTTTGCCAGTAAAAAATTTAAATTCTTTAAGCAGCTGGAATTCAAACAAATTTTAATCTGTCGTAGAACATGAAACAAAAAAGACTACTACTGTCAGTATTGTTGCATTTTGTAATGACAGTTAATTGAATTATGTCAAGTAATTTAATTTCGAGTTATTGTTAACATTGTTATTAGAGTGTTGTGTAAGTATTAATCTGAAAAATGCTTTTTTCTAACAACGAATACGCAGATATTCAGTTTTGTTACGGATTTTGTGATGGAAATGCAGAAGCGGCAGTTCGTGAATATCATAGACGCTATCCAAATAGAAGAGTTCCAGATGGCTCGCGTTTTCATCAGAACACATCAGAATTTTCGTAACTTTGGCATGCGTGTTAATAACGAACGGAATAGAAACCATCGATATAATATTCAGAATAATCGTATACTACGTACTTTTGATAACAATCCTAGGCTGAGCTCTCGGAAGGCAGCTTAGCACCTTCACATTCTAAAATATTATGAACACTACACGATGACCACAGACATGCATATCACCTACAGCCTGATCAGGATTTGCACCATGGTGATGCTGAAAAAAGAATAAGATTTTGCCAGTGGCTTTTAAATTCGACGGAAGAAAATCCTGGCTTTTTACATAAGATTCTTTGGACGGACGAGTCCTCTTTTACCAGACGTGGGATAACAAATTACCATAATATCCATATTTGGGCACATCAGAATCCTCGAGAAATTCGGCCAAGATCATTTCAAAATGAATTTTCTGTAAATGTTTGGTTGGGCGTTATTGATGGTAATGTTTATGGTCCACATTTCCTACCTCCAAGGTTGAACTCGGAACTGTTTATAGAGTTTATGTTTTTTGGCACGGAAAATAAGAATTTTTAACTAATTTTGGCGTTGTTTATACAGGGCGTCAGTTATGCCCTGTTCCTTTGATAATAAGGGGATTTTTTTTTATGTTTAGAAATACGGGCATCATGTATTGAAAATAGGAAAAAACGTGCTTTGTTTCATAAAAAAAATACTCATGTTCGATTTCGATGTCTCGCTTGGTTATCGAGATATTTGCATATACAAATTTCAATGCATTTCATTTTTTAGCAACTTGTAATCCTTAAACTAAATTAATGCGTCTTGACGGCTAGTGCGAAGTAAATTATTTACAGTTTTTTAAATAGCAATTTAAAGGGAAAAGAGAATAAAAAGCATTTAACAAGAAAATACAAACAAAACAGAAAAAATTGGAAACTTAAGAAATATCTACTTATGATTAAAAAGTAATAATTGCCTACTATAACAATTGTTCAAAATGAGCACCGCCTTGCCTAATACACTCACGAGCATGTCTAATTAATGATGGTTGTACTCTCTAAATCATCTGAATATTATTTTTTATTTCGTGGCTATGGTGGAAAATCCTTCGCCGCAGTTTATTTTCACTTGCCACAGGAGTTGCGTAAACACGTGTTTTCAAGTCACCCCAGAAGTAGAAATCCAAAGGATTTAAATCTGGTGATCTAGGCAGCCAGGGCATTGGTCCTGATCGGCCTATCCATCTATCTGGATAAACCCTATTTGAGTGCTCCCTAACTCTTAAACTAAAATGAGGAGGAGCACCATAGTGCATAAACCACATATTAAAGCTTGTTTGTAGAGGAAGATCCTCTAATAAAATAGGTAGTTGGTCTTGGAGAAACTGTAAATATTGTTGTCCATTTAGTCTAGGTGGTAGTTCGATAGGCCCTATTAAATAATGACCAATTATGCCTGCCCATTAATTTATTTGAAACTGCACTTGATGGCGGGTTTGCCTTATACAATGAGGTTTTTCGTCTGCATACATGTGTAAATTATGCAAGTTGATTGGTCCGTCCCTACGGAAACCTCCTTCGTCAGAAAATAGTATAGAGGTGGGAAAATCGTGAGCTTGGTTAACTTTTTCCAACAGCCATGTGCAAAATTGTATTCTTACAGAATAATCAGCTATGCTTAAACCTTGAACTTTTTGGATATGGTATGGATGGAGTAGTTGTTCTTTAAGAATATTATTTACGGTGCATTTTGAAATCTGAAACTGTTGCGCTGCATTTCTAACACTGACTGTTGGATGTTCATCGACATAATCCAGAACAGCTTCTTCAACTTCAGTTGAACGAACAGTTCTGTGAACTCCACCATGTCGACACATATTTGGCATAAAACTACCTTAAATAATATTAAATGTATTACAATTACAAATTAAAAACGTACTCATTACTCAAAATAAATTAATAAAGATGTTATACCAGTTTCCCGTAACCGCTGATCAACGCGCTGAAATGTTTTTGGATTTGGTAGTTGTCTGATGGGAAATCTCTCAGAGTATAATCTTTGAGCTTTCAATGCATTACATCGAGCTTCTCCATAGATTAAGTACATATCACAATATTCTGAAATGACTGGTGTGAAAGCAGCAGCCAAAGATACCAGCTAATTCTGCCGATCATGACCGAGCGCTACCATGGATATTCGAAATCAAGTGGAGCGCTTCAAAATTTAAAGGTTCTATAAATCTAGAATAAAACAATGTCTCAAGCTCAAAAACGGGTAATATTGGCACATATATTCACAAAAGGCGAATATTACTTGCGAAAGAGAAATAAGGGCACAAACATCCCTTAACTGAAAAATGTTGACAATATTAATTTCAAATATAATATGCTATTATTCCTAAAAGGCATTAGGTTGGAAAAAACTAACTATGTGGAGACATAAAGTACACCATAGGCAGTATCCCTATGTATAAATAATTCCTCGCGAAAGAGAAATAAGGGCACTAACATCCCTTAATTGAGAGGCGAAGAAGATATTAATTTCAAATATAATACGCTACTATTCCTAAATGGCATTAGCTTGGAAAAAACTAACCATCTGGAGACATAAAGTACACCATGGGCAACATTTCTATGTATAAATAATTCCTTGCAAAAGATAAATAAGCGCTTGAAATGCTCTTGAAGAAAATCATAGAAAATATTAATTTCAAATGCTATTATCCCTAAACGGCATTAGCTTGGAAAAAACTAACTATGTGGAGACATAAAGTACACCATAGGCAGTATCCCTATCTATAAATAATTCCTTGCGGAAAAGAAATAAGGGCACAAACATCCCTTAACTGAAAAATGTTGAAAATAATAATTTCAAATATAATATTCTATTACTCCTAAACGGCATTAGTTTGGAAAAAACTAACTATGTGGAGACATAAAGTACACCATAGGCAGTATCCCTATGTATAAATAATTCCTTGCGAAAGAGAAATAAGGGCACGAACATCCCTTAATAGAAACACGTAGAAAATATTAATTTCAAATATAATACGCTACTATTCCTAAACGGCATTAGCTTGGAAAAAACTAACCATCTAGAGACAAAGTATACCATGGGCAACATTCCTATGTATAAATAATTTCTTGCAAAAGATAAATAAGGGCTTGAAATACCCTCGAAGAAAAACATAGAAAATATTAAATTCAAATGCTATTATTCCTAAACGGCATTAGCTTAGAAAAAACTAAATATGTGGAGACGTAAATTACACCATAGGCAGTATCCCTATCTATAAATAATTCCTTGCAAAAAGAAATAAGGGCACAAACCCTTAATCCCTTAACTGAAAAATGTTGAAAATATTGTCGCGGATTTCCCAATCGGAATTTTTCTTACTTCCACAAAAACAATCCGTTAATTAATTACTTCTCTTTATTAGCTACTCAGTACACTACTGAACACTTATTGCAACTCAACTAAACACTTTTTTAATTAATCGCTATCTAAATCGCTTTGATCTCTCTAACTAAACACTTGAATTCAACACTGTAATACAAGACTTATACAAGACTAACTTAATCGGCCGTTTATTTTTCTTTTATAGACCCAACAAATATTCCAGGTATATTCTAGTATCTCTAGATTCATTTTCCCGAACGACTCGAATGCTTCTCGTCGATTCCCCATTGCTCCAGTCCCGTCTCGATCCTCGGCTTTTTGTTTGTTTAACAGAATCGTGTAGGGGCGATCGGGGCAATCTTAGCATTTCGCGATACCACAGTTGTCGGTTTGGGTGTGAGTGGGGCAAATTCCGTGACACTGCCCCCTCCTTAGGACCGATCGGCCCGATCGGATACACCTCTATACGAGGACAGACGCTCCAGATGGACGACCTTCATCTTACTCCTAGGAGTTCTCTGTATCCGGTAGACGACATCATTGATTCTTTTAATGACGGTGTAGGGGCCCTCCCAACGGTTCTGTAGCTTAGGCGATTTTCCTTTCTTCCGCGTGGGGTTGTACAGCCACACCAAGTCACCTTGTTGGAATCCGACTGTATTGGCCCGGACGTCGTATCGAGTTTTCATGCGATCGCTCTCTAGTCGCATTCGAGATCTGACTTGGTCGTGTACGGCTGCTAGTCTTTGTTCTAGGTCATGGTAGTGTCTGGATCTGAGGGCTGTTCCGCAGGACGACCAAATACCAAATCTGCTGGAAGGCGAAGCTCTCTTCCAAAGATGATCCTTGCGGGAGTCTTCCCAGTAGTTTCATGGACAGCTGAGCGGTAAGCTAACAGGAGGAGTGGAATGAGCTTGTCCCAGTCTGTCTGGTTTTCGTTCACAAACATCCTCAGATTGGTTTCTAGTGTGGCGTTGAAGCGTTCCACCATACCATCTGACTGGGGATGCAGTGGGGTGGTCCTGGTTTTCTGGATTCCCATAAGCTCACATACCTTTCGGAACACACCTGATTCGAAATTTCGGCCCTGATCTGAATGTAGTTCCATGGGCACACCAAATCTGCAGAACAGGTTGTTGACTAGCGCTTCTGCTACGGTTGTGGTCTCTTGATTGGGAAGGGGGTATACTTCTGGCCATTTGCTGAAGTAGTCCATGGCTACTAGCAGATATCGGTTCCCACTTTGGGTTTTCGGAAAGGGGCCAGCGATATCAATGACAATCCTCTCAAACGGCGCTCCTACGATGTACTGGCGCATTTTGCCTCTGGAACGGGTCTTCGGTTCCTTGCTTGCTGCACATATGTCACATTTTCGGCACCAATCTTCTACATCCGTCCTACAGCTCACCCAGTAGAAACGCTCCCTTATCTTCTGTAGAGTCCTATTGATACCGAAATGTCCACCCCCAGTACCTCCATGTACTTCCTGCAGCACTTCCTTGACCCTGGACCTCGGGAGTAGTACTTGTTTCTTGACCTCCGTTTCGTCATTGTTCTCCCATGCTCTTTTTAGGACACCGTCTTCCAACACCAGGGAATTCCATTGAGTCCAATAGCTCTTTAATGCTGGGCTTTTACTACTGACTTCAACCCAAGACGGTCGGTTGTTGGCTTCTTTCCAGTCTAGTAAAGGCTTGATGTCAGTCAGCTTGCTGGTCTTCTCGAATCGCTGCTGAACTCCACCGGTCTTCAGGTTGGGCAGCTACTACCTTGCAAGAAACTGATGAGATGTTCTCTTTTCTTTCAAGACTACTGCAGTGTTTGCAGTTGACAGGACAGGGTCTCCTAGAAAGGGCATCTGCATTTTCATGTTTCCTTCCGGCTCGATGTTCAACAACAAAGTGATATTCTTGCAGCCGTTCCAGCCATCTTGCCATCTGTCCTTCAGGCTTTTTAAAATGCAGCAGCCATTTAAGGGAAGCGTGATCCGTTCTTAGGAGAAATTCTTGGCCATATAGATATTTATGAAAGTGTTCTAGGCTCTTGACGATGGCAAGTAATTCTTTCCGAGCCACACAATAGTTCTTTTCGGCTTTTGATAGGACTTTGCTGAAGTAGCCCACTACTCGCTCTTGGCCATCTTGTACTTGAGAAAGAACTTCGCCAATTCCAATGCTGCTTGCGTCCGTGTCCACTATAAATGGTTGTCCAGGTATTGGATATGTCAAAATCGGGGTAGTGCAGAGAGCCTCTTTCAGCGTCTCAAAGGCTTGCTGGCATCTCGGAGTCCATTCGAACGGGATGCTGTCTTCTGTCAATTTATGAAGAGGCTTGGCAATGTCTGAGAATCCTTGGATGATAGTATGTGCATAGGCCGAGAAAACTTCGAACTTGATGTTTGTCTTTAGGAACCGGCCAGTTCTTTATGCACTCTGTCTTCTCCGGGTCTGTTTTCACACCATTTGGAGTAATAATGTGGCCTAGGTATCTAACCTACATTTGGAACAGACTGCACTTCTTCGGGTTCAACTTCAGGTTCGCTGCTTTCAACTTCTTGAACACTTCGGACACGTTCTTCAGGTGCTCCTGGAAAGAGCGTCCCAGCACCACCACGTCGTCCAAGTAAATCAAGCAGGTCTCCCAATGCAGGCCATGAAGTACAGTTTCCATCAGTCGCTCAAAAGTGGCAGGGGCATTACATAGACCAAATGGCATTATATTGAACTGCCACAATCCATTTCCGGTAGTGAACGCTGGCTTTTCCTTGTCTTCTGGGCTGACCTCGACTTGCCAATATCCACTCTTTAAATCCAAAGTGGAAAACCATTGCGCACCGGCCAAGGTGTCCAGAGTATCGTCAATTCTTAGTAGTGGGTAACTGTCTTTCTTGGTGACGTCATTTAATTTTCTGTAGTCTACGCAAAATCGGGTGGAGCCGTCTTCTTAACCAGGACTACAGGAGAAGCCCAAGGACTCTGAGATGGCTCTATGGTGCCTTGGTTTTGCATCTCAATTAACATCTTGTTAACTTCGTCTCGCTTGGCTAGTGGAAGTCCTTGTGGTGGCTGCTTTATAGGAGACGATGAACCAGTATCGATTCGATGCTTCACTACATTGGTTCTCCCAAAGTCGCCTGGTTTAAGTGCGAACACATTTTCATTTTCACTTAGCAGCTCTTCCAGTTGTTCCACCTCCACCTCTGTTAATCTTTCCTTAGCCCTATCCACGATGTCCCTTAAACATTCTGGTAGACTGGTCTTATTTGTTTTATTCTCCATTTCGTTGTTTTCTTTGAGTGTTCTGACCATGGTAACAGGTTCACAGACTCCTACTTCAGTTCCTTTTGTAATTTTCTGTGGAAATGTTTTTAGGTTAACTACCCGTACTATTGTCGTCTTCTCCGGTTTAATCAGGGTGCGGCCGGTGACTATAGATTTATTAAACCCGGATTACTGGGTTCCACCACTCCTACACTGCAAGGCATTTCCCCATCCATTTCAGTGGCAACCAAGGTTTCGGTCTGAGCAGGTAGTACCACATCTTCTTTAACAACGAGTCTCCGTACAGTGTTATTCTCAGTGGTGTTCGTTAGCACTACTTCCTCACCCATTATCCGTAGCGTGCCAGCATTCAAATCTAAGTTCACCCCCTTTGCTCGTAGTACGTCTAGTCCGAGTATGATATTGTCCGATATATCTGCTACCAGGGCTCTGTGTTTGAACTTGATGTCTCCTAATTCTACTTCATGCTCGCATTCCCCCTTGACTGGCAGCTGTTGTCCATTGGCTGTTGTAAGGACATAACGTTTGGCAGGGTTCTTTATACGCCAATCACCAATAATATCCGGCCGTACAATAGTTCTTGTTGCTCCAGTATCGATTACCATAGGGAACATACGACCAAAAATAATGCCTTCTACTAGCAAGGAGCCAGAGTCCTGGAGACGTGATAACGTAACTTCTTCTCGTGGGGCATGTTAGGAGGACGCAGCCGGCTTTTGCCCCGTCAAGCCGGCTGACCCTAATTTTCCTGTGCAGGTGCCGCTTGTGATTCGCGCTTTTGCTGATCCGCGACTGGGGCCCTACACTGTCTCTTTAGATGTCATGTCTGTCCACAGTTCCAGCGTTTGAGAAGGCGATCCCTTCGACTATCAGATTGTTCTTTCTTTGTCCTAGTAGATGGACTGAATTTATCAATAATCTTCTTTAGCGTTTTTATTATGTCTCCATTTGCCATACTATCGCTGTTATCACTGATGGCCCGAACTTTAACATGCCTACCAGATGCCATTTTTGCTGCCTCGAATTCCAGTGCATGCGAAAGAGCGTCGTTCAACGTTTTAGGTCTGGCGAGTCGTAATGCCTGCTGGGTTTCGCAATCTCTTAGGCCATCGGTAAAAACTTGGATGGACAGCTGGTCTAAGAATTCGGACGGGGCTGTTGGATAAGCCAATCGAACCAGTCGGGCAACATCATCAAAATGCTGTAAATTTTCTCCATTCTGTTGGTGACGATTTTTCAATTGTGCCTGGTAAACTTGCTGCAGGTGCTTATCCTCATATCTCATTTCCATATGCTGTTTTAGAATGTCGTAGTTATTCTGCTGCCCAGCAGGAACTCCTTGTAGGACGTCAAGAGCTTCCCCTCGTAGAGCAACTATCAGAGCAGTAGCCTTTTCACAATCAGACCATTCGTTTGCTGTAGCTGCTGCTTCAAACTGACGCAGATATACATTCCAGGAAACCTTGCAGTCGAATTCTGGGGGTTTTGTCTTCTGAGTTCGGATAACAGGTCCTTCTGTTTTGATTACGCCCTCCTTTGTTATCTTGTCTAATTTATGTCGAAGCTCTTCTCTAACCTGGTTTATTTCTTTGTCCACTTCCTTTCTTTGTGCTAACAGTTCTTCGTCGATTTCTTTTCTCTGTTCTAACAGTTTCTCCTCTACTGTATTTTCTAATTTGTCTAACTTCACCTGCATTTCGTTCGTCTGTACTCTCATTTCCTGTTGTATTATCTGCATCTAATCTTCTAATTTCTTTTCTAATTTCTCTTGCATCATTTGGGTCTGATCCTGCATCGTCTGTGACTGATCTTCCATTTTATGCCCTTGTTCTTCAAATTTTTCTTGCATAGTTTTCGTCTGGTCTTTCATTTCGTGTTGCATTATCTGCATCATTTCTAACAGTTTTGCTAGTTGTGCATCCATGTTGACTTGACTTCTAGTTACAGGCATTCACTCTATTTTCTTTGGAATGTTCTAGAATGTCCACGAATGTGTTTGTAAATGTCACTGTTGACTTCCTTACAATGAGTGCAGTGATATGCCACACTTGGGTCTTTGTCTCACTTCGGTATAAAGTTCTAGAATGTTCGAGAATGTCCTTCGCAAACAGTACCGTTCACTTCCTTAAGTCACGACGAGTACGGTGATATGTCACACTTGGGTCTTTGTCTCACTCGCGTACAAAGTTCTAGAATGTTCGAGAATGTCATTCGCAAATAGCACCGTTCACTTCCTTAAGTCACGACGAGTGCGGTGATATATCACACTTGGGTCTTTGTCTCACTCCCGTACAAAGTTCTAGAATGTTCGAGAATGTCCTTCGCAAATAGCACCGTTCACTTCCTTAAGTCACGACGAGTGCGGTGATATATCACACTTGGGTCTTTGTCTCACTCGCGTACAAAGTTCTAGAATGTTCGAGATTGTCCTTCGCGAATACCACCGTTGACTTCCTTAAGTCACAACGAGTGCGGTGATATGTCACACTTGGGTCTTTATTTCACCCACGCACAGGGTTCCAGAAAGTTCTTCCAACTTCCACTTAAACCCACTCACGCACAGGGTTCCAGAAAGCTCTTCCAACTTCCACTTAAACCCACTTACGCACAGGGCTCCTGAAAGTTCTTCAAACTTCCAGCTAAATCCTACTTTGTGGACAGGGTTCCAGAAAGCTCTTTAAAACTTCCAGTTAAATCCACTTCCGACATCAAATTGTCATGGATTTCCCAATCCGAATTTTTCTTACTTCCACAAAAACAATCCGTTAATTAATTACTTCTCTTTATTAGCTACTCAGTACACTACTGAACACTTATTACAACTCAGCTAAACACTTATTTAATTAATCGCTATCTAAATCGCTTTGATCTCTCTAACTAAACACTTGAATTCAACACTGTAATACAAGACTTATACAAGACTAACTTAATCGGCCGTTTATTTTTCTTTTATAGACCCAACGAATATTCCAGGTATATTCTAGTATCTCTAGATTCATCTTCCCGAACGACTCGAATGCTTCTCGTCGATTCCCCATTGCTCCAGTCCCGTCTCGATCCTCGGCTTTTTGTTAGTTTAACAGAATCGTGTAGGGGCGATCGGGGCAATCTTAGCATTTCGCGATACCACAGTCGTCGGTTTGGGTGTGAGTGGGGCAAATTCCGTGACAATATTAATTTCAAATGCTATTATTCCTAAACGGCATTAACTTGGAAAAAACTAACAATGTGGAGACATAAAGTACACCATAGGCAGTATCCCTATCTATAAATAATTCCTTGCGAAAAAGAAATAAGGGCACAAACATCCCTTATCTGAAAAATGTTGAAAATATTAATTTTAAATACTATTATTCCTAAACGGCATTATGTTGGAAAAAACTAACTATGTGGAGACATAAAGTACACCATAGGCAGTATCCCTATGTATAAATAATTTCTTGTGAAAGAGAAATAAGGGCACGAACATCCCTTAATAGAAACACGTAGAAAATATTAATTTCAAATATAATACGCTACTATTCCTAAACGGCATTAGCTTGGAAAAAACTAACCATCTGGAGACATAAAGTACACCATAGGCAGTATCCCTATCTATAAATAATTTCTTGCGAAAGAGAAATAAGGGCACGAACATCCCTTAATAGAAACACGTACAAAATATTAATTTCAAATATAATACGCTACTATTCCTAAACGGCATTAGCTTGGAAAAAACTAATCATCTGGATTAAAGTACACCATGGGCAACATTCCCATGTATAAATAATTTCTTGAAAAAGATAAATAAGGGCTTGAAATATCCTCGAAGAAAAACATAGAAAATATTAATTTCAAATGCTATTATTCCTAAACGGCATTAGCTTAGAAAAAACTAAATATGTGGAGACATAAATTACACCATAGGCAGTATTCCTATCTATAAATAATTCCTTGCAAAAAAAAATAAGGGCACAAACATCCCTTAACTGAAAAATGTTGAAAATATTAATTTCAAATGCTATTATTCCTAAACGGCATTAGCTTGGAAAAAACTAACCATCTGGAGACATAAAGTACACCATAGGCAGTATCCCTATCTATAAATAATTCCTTGCGAAAGAGAAATAAGGGTACGAACATCCCTTAATAGAAACACTTACAAAATATTAATTTCAAATATAATACGCTACTATTCCTAAACGGCATTAGCTTGGAAAAACTAATCATCTGGATTAAAGTACACCATGGGCAACATTCCCATGTATAAATAATTTCTTGAAAAAGATAAATAAGGGCTTGAAATACCCTCGAAGAAAAACATAGAAAATATTAATTTCAAATGCTATTATTCCTAAACGGCATTAGCTTAGAAAAAACTAAATATGTGGAGACATAAATTACACCATAGGCAGTATTCCTATCTATAAATAATTCCTTGCAAAAAGAAATAAGGGCACAAACATCCCTTAACTGAAAAATGTTGAAAATATTAATTTCAAATGCTATTATTCCTAAACGGCATTAGCTTGGAAAAAACTAACAATGTGGAGACATAAAGTACACCATAAGGCATAAGGCCTATGGTGTACTTTATGTCTCCACATAGATAGTTTTTTCCATGCTAATGCCATTTAGGAATAATAGAATATTATATTTGAAATTAATATTTTCAACATTTTTCAGTTAAGGGATGTTTGTGCCCTTATTTCTTTTTCGTAAGGAATTATTTATAGATAGGGATACTGCCTAAGGTGTACTTTATGCCTCTACATAGTTAGTTTTTTCCAAGCTAATGCCATTTGCATTTGAAATTAATATTTTCTATGTTTTTCTTCGAGGGTATTTCGAGCCCTTATTTCTCTTTTGCAAGGAATTATTTATACATAGAAATGTTGCCCATGGTGTACTTTTTGTCTCCACATAGTTTGTTTTTTCCAAGCTAATGCCGTTTAGGAATAATAGAATTTTATATTTGAAATACATTTTTTCTATGTTTTCTTCGAGGGTATTTCTAGCCCTTATTTCTATTTTGCAAGGAATTATTTATACATAGAAATGTTGCCCATGGTGTACTTTATGTCTCCACATAGTTATTTTTTTCCAAGCTAATGCCGTTTAGGAATAATAGAATATTATATTTGAAATTAATATTTTCAACATTTTTCAGTTAAGGGATGTTTGTGCCCTTATTTCTTTTTTGCAAGGAATTATTTATAGATAAAGATACTGCCTATGGTGTACTTCATGTCTCCACATAGTTAGTTTTTTCCAAGCTAATGCCGTTTAGGAATAATAGCAATTGAAATTAATATTTTTTATGTTTTTCTTCGAAGGTATTTCAAGCCCTTATTTATGTTTTGCAAGAAATTATTTATACATAGGAATGTTGCCCATGGTGTACTTTATGTCTCCAGATGGTTAGTTTTTTTCCAAGCTAATGCGTTTAGGAATAGTAGCGTATTATATTTGAAATTAATATTTTTCACCTCTCAGTTAAGGGATGTTAGTGCCCTTATTTCTCTTTCGCAAGGAATTATTTATACATAGGGATACTGCCTATGGTGTACTTTAGCATATTATATTTGAAATTAATATTTTCAACATTTTTCAGTTAAGGGATGTTTGTGCCCTTATTTCTCTTTCGGAAGTAATATTCGCTTTTTGTGAATATATGTGCCAATATTACCTGTTTTTGAGCTTGAGACATTGTTTTATTCTAGATTTATAGAACCTTTAAATTTTGAAGCGCTCCACTTGATTTCTAATATCCATGGTAGCGCTCGGTCATGATCGGCAGAATTAGCTGCTATCTTTGGCTGCTGCTTTCACACCAGTCTGTAAATGTATACTCCATAATTAAGTACTTCAAAAATATTACAACAATTGTCAACTTGACACTTTAATTGGATCATAACAATGGAAACCATAGTAACGCTATGTGCAGATATTTTTCAAAACCACTTGATTAATCCGTTATAATTTTTAAAACACAGTTTACGGGTTTCCACCACTGTTTATTTTCCTTTTAAATTGCTATTTAAAAAACTGTAAATAATTTGCTTCACACTAGCTGTCAAGACGCATTAATTTAAGGATTACATTAGTTGCTAAAAAAACGAAATGCATTGAAATTTGTATATGCAAATATCTCGATAACCAAGCGAGATATCGAAATCGAACAATAGTAATGTTTTTATGAAATAAAGCACGTTTTTTTTGTTGAAATTTTTTTTTTGTTGGAAAATTTTGTTATATTATATACACATTTTAAGAAACACTATTATTTTATTCTAATAAATATTTCATACATTGCATTATTGTTCATTTATGCACAGTCCATAGTTATCAAAAATTATAATAACCGTATAATATCTCATAATAAGTAATACAAAAATCTATATATTTAGCTTAACAAATAACACATGTTTAATCTTACAAGATGATGCTATTTATTTATAGTTATTAATAATTGTAATATTTGAACAATTGGTCAAGTTAATCGGAGGGATAGAATTAACATCAAAACTAATGTTTTGGTGACTTGAAACATTTTTGGTTGATTTGAAGATGCTATTTTGTTGGCCGTATTGGTTTTATTTTTGATTGGATTCGTCTATGTAGCCTTCTGCTACGACGGTGGACTTCCATCCACCGTGAGAGCAGTAATATCCCCGCCTGCGTCAACCAGTATTGTTGCAGAAGATCTGCGGAAACTGTACCCAGAATATTGTTTTGGATTCGGCAATTTGAGGAAAGCAGCGATATCCTCTCCCATTTTTGTAAATTTGTTTATCCCAATTCTCTGAGTTGTACATTTACCATTTTGGAAATTTAAAAAGAATGTGTCACTGGTTACATGACTTAGTTGAAGGCCATATTATATACTTTCCTTGACTTTTCCGGCAACAAATTTAATGAGGCAACTTCAGCAGCTTAAGTCATTTTCATTTTCAATATCCATTTTTAGTTCGTTTTTTAACACAATTTAACACAAAATATCAAAACACTGAGAAATCTATGCACACAAACAATAATGTTGACAGGTTTGAGTCAAATTTGTTTTGTTTTAAAAGCTACTTAGATTTATAAAATGTTTCGAAAAACATGGTATGTTAAGAAACAGATATATACGATACGCACGAACGAAGTCGCTGATGGCTCAGTGTAGATGCTCCTTCCCTGGTTTCGAATCTGGTCTAGGAAAATTCACTTTTTTATTTTTTTTATATGTACAGCACTGAATTGAAAATATTTAGTGGTTTACACGATAAAATTTTAAAAATCGATTGTTTGTAGCAGAACAATATAATATTATAGCTAAATCAAGGAAGCATCTGACAGTAGGTATTAATGACTCATTAATCACTGCCGTGATTAATGGGTATAAGGTCGAGGAAACACATCTATAATGGGTATATTATACAATAGTCGTGGATAAAATTATTTGAAATTAAATATTGTCACGGAATTTGCCCCACTCACACCCAAACCGACGACTGTGGTATCGCGAAATGCTAAGATTGCCCCGATCGCCCCTACACGATTCTGTTAAAGAAACAAAAAGCCGTGGATCGAGACGGGACTAGAAAATTAGGGAATCGACGAGAAGCATTCGAGTCGTTCGGGAAGATGAATTTAGAGATACTAGAATATACCTGGAATATTCGTTGGGTCTATAAAAGAAAAATAAACGGTCGATTAAGTTAGTCTTGTATAAGTCTTGTATTACAGTCTGAATTGAAGTGTTTAGTTGGAGATATCAAAGTGATTTAGATAGCGATTAATTAAATAAGTGTTTAGTTGAGTTCTAATTAGTGTTCAGTAGTGTACAGTTATGGATAGGTAAATCAACATGTACTATCATTTACCGCTACTAACATACAGTGTGAAAATTCGATTTACTTTGGACTCTTTTAAAAAAAGATGAGTTTAATATATATATATATATATACCTGTTAAGTTGTCACTTCCATTATGTAGATATGGCGTCCTGACTTCCGGGTGTTATCGTTAAAATATTTGAAAAAAAATTGCATATATATGTTTAGGGGAGTCTCAACATTCCGAAAATCAAAAAAGATGATATGAAGACACTTCCAAATATATATATATTCGAGAGACTAATGTGGCGTTGCTACTTCACGCAACATTGCCAAATCTCTGGAAGTCATAACGTAGTATTCTTAATCAGATTTTATATATACTTATATTACATAGGTATGTAATATAGGTATATGGACTGTCTGTGCAAAGCAGAATAAGTTTTATCTACATCTATAACTTTGTCGGCTATCGATAACATTCACTACAGCGGCACTGTATCTAATTTTAGTTTATACACTTTTTAATACAGTTTAAATAACGGTATTGTTTAGAAACTTTGATTCCCTGTATAATCGAATACAGCTTTCCAATAAAAATATTTTCAAGGGGCCTCGCCATCAACTTTTTTGTTTTACACGGAACGATACGATTTTTATTTTTGGATTTTCCTTGTCATTTTAATGAGACTTTCATAATACTTACCTAATCCTGGTGTTTTTCGAGATGCATCGAATACCATAAGAAGCAGAAATTAACTAAATTGGCACCAGATTTTCAACACCTTGTATGAAATTTGGCCACTTTTAAGTTATTAAAATGCCTAGAGATTCAACAGTTTTTGGTATACAAATTGCTTATTTAACTCTTATAGTATTCGATACAGTTCCGAAAAGGACAACGATTAGGTATAGGAAAGTATTATGAAATACTCATTAAAAAAACATGAGAATATTAAATAAAAATTGTACCATTCCATTTAAAATAACGAAGTTGGTGGCGACTTCCAATAAAACCGGAAGTAGCTTCTTAAAAATATTTGTATTGGAAAACTCGATTATACAGAGAGTCATATTTTCAAAATAAAATAAACAACTACATTTGTGAAAACCTCTAATGGTCAAACACCGTGAATCAGTCTATATAAATTGCATATAAAAAATATAGAATATCCGATTAAGAGAAATGTATTTTCCGAATGGTTTCAAGAAAAAAATGTAAACAAATTTGTGGACGCAACCATTTCAATGCAAATACTAACGAATGTTTCGTCTACAAGACTGAAGTACTCGCATATAAGTTTAAGGGCGCCGTATTCTTGATGTAGTGTTTTCTACATATACAAGTAATTTTAGACATTTAAGAACTGAATAATAGAGTTTGCCAAATAACAGGAATGTTATCTTATGCCACATGTGAATATTTAAATGTACCAAAGTAAAACGAATATGTAACAACAAAAAGTGAATAAACGAAACATCATTATTTTGTTTTTGGTATTATTTTTGCTCTAATTGTTTTATTTTTCGATATTTCTGGTCCTAAAAAATACCAAAAATTTGATCATTTTACGGCGAGAAATAAGGCGAGTTTAAATGAATTAATTATTAAGTTACTCTTAATAAAGTTTAATTTTGTTATTAGTTCTTATAAAAAACTAATTGCTAGTACGACATATTTTATATTTTAGATAAAAAAATAACAACAAACAACTGTAAACAGATTTTATTATTCTACTAGATATCTTTCCAAAATACTTTGATATTTTTTATTCGATTGAAATCTTATTCTCTTTTAACTTGGTACTTTAAAACAAACCTGAGTTTATATTCAGCATCTAAATAGTGCTTTTGTAAATATGTACAAGAGCACACAAATGCAATACATTTTTTGCAATTATTTTAAATGCTGAAATAAAAAATATATGCAACCAAGTTTTCATTGTTGTCTTTTAAACATAGAGGTTAAAATTTGCTTACAGTAATCTCAAGGGTTGCGAGCTGATTCTTAGAAAATGTCTCAGGTACCTAAATGGGCATTTAAACTTTAAAGGGCTTAAACAGATGGTTTTAATAGTTTTTGTTGACAGTGGAAGTAGTAGTTATAAAAGAGGAATACTGCTTATTTTATGTAAAATCGTCTAGTCTATAAAAGTCGAAAAATATTTTCAATTCATATTTATTATAAATTGTATAGCAAGAATGTTTTATTTTTTAAAGTGCTTTAAATACAAAAAATTGATAGTGGGTTAGGTTAAGTTTCAAATGAATGGGCCATAATAACCAGCCCTCCACTGGAACCATATTATAGTCTATTGTAGCTTGTCATAGTAGGACTATAAACTAGGAAAAACAAGTATCTCTCTAAATTCCATTACACTGCAAATTCTTTTTTTTTTTAATCAATATAAAATTAAAACAAACAACTTTTGATTTTAATATTTTCGAAATTTTTAAAAATAATGCGACTCATTTGTTTTCAAAACTTGACGACAGATAAGCACTTGATTCCATTGAATATTTTAGTCAGTGACTAAACAAAGTTTATATTCATAAATTCTTATTAACAATATAGTACCTACAATATGTGTCACATAATTTTCTAAAGTTCCAAAATACACTGATCAAAATAGATACAGGAATATTTAGTTTTTAGTTTTTTGGTCTATAATATTTTCTCTTAAAATGCTTACTGCTTGAGATTCAGGGGTTGAATATATTTTTTTAAGTTTTGGTAGCATAACTTTTTTGGTTTCATCTACCTATTCATATTAAAAAAAAATATATTTAACACCCTGTATATCAAAAACAAAACATTTCAAAAGAAAATGTTATGGGTCAAAATATTATTTTCTTTAGATGTATTATCGGTTCTGAAGTTGAAACTGATACACTCTGTATAAATCTAATTCGTGTATTTTAAAGTCTCACATTCTCAAAGACCAAATCAAAAGCATATTCTCCGAATAACAAATAATTAAAGAAATCAAGCGTTCCTGCAATTATTTTCAGTAGTGTGTTATGTCTTCGCTAATGCAGTAAATGTTGAAGTTTAGATTCTACTACTGTCACACTTCGTCTGCTGCCTGTGTTTTGCAAAAAATGTTTTATTCTCGCTCCTGATAGGTAATAGTTTTTCTTTAAATCTTTACCAAAGTCACTTTGGTTTCTTTTTCAGACCATCCTAAAAAATAACACTATTCTGTAATGACAGTGTAGTTCTGTAGTGTAAATAAAAAATGCATATTTCTTTTCGTAACACTTTTTTTGCTGAAATCATGTTCGCCAATACCTTTGATAACAAATCATCCTACATCCTATTTTGTTTATTTTTGAACAGATAGGAGTTCATGAACTGGTACATCTAAAATTATCATCTGAAAAAATATAAATTTAGATAAATATACAACATATTTTATTTTGAGTGGAAAATTATTTCATATTGTATAAATCTAATATTAAGCAAACATAAAATACTATTTGCATTTCCGTTAGAGATGCAACTGCATTAGAAAACAGAATAAGTAATCGTTCATATTTAAATTATTAAGAAAAATGTTATACCGTATATACTCCCGATGTCTTTTCTAAAAACTATAAATACTTTATTTTAAGATGAACAAAATATACATTTATAGTATATTGTTTCAAAAATACTAAGAAAAGTTTTCACCTTTTCGAAATATACAGGGCGGTCAACTTTCGAAAGCGGAAACTTTAGAAGCAGACAGAGAACCACAAAATAATATCAGTTTGTATTATAAACTATATTCGAAAAATGCTTTGTTACAAAGATACAGGGTGTCAAAATTATTATCAAAAGTTATCAAATTCATTAATATTTTAAAAAACTACTTTAGATATTTAAATGAAATTTGGAACCTTTGAATACGTAATCTAGATACATATTTTTACGTAAAAAATATTATTTTTCTCCACCAGTGGCGTGCATACTAACAGATCTTCGGCAAATTTTAATGAAAAAATGGTACGCCAATGTTTTCTTAGAAACAAAAACTATTTCTAGAATCCTTGTTCAATTTACAACAGAAAGAGGCTCCTTACTTTATTTTGTTTGACACAGGACGTTAAAGCAACACATTTTAGTATTAAAACTTAATATAAAAATTGTATTGTATTGCATATTTTTGTAAAATTGTATAAAATTTAACTTTTGGAAAGTGTGTTTAGCTAAGTGAACACTATGTATATGCTATGTCGAATTTGAATAGTTTCATATCAGTTATATTTTAAGAAAAACTTTTTAATTTTTTCCATAAATTTAATAATAAAAAGTTAGATACGCAGATACAGATATAATTACATATATTAGAAAATTTGAGTAACAACTTTTAAATATTTTTAAAAATCTACTTACGTAAATGTTCATATTTTTAATTTGACTGTTATTCTTAATTTGACAACTTCGTTTTATTTATTTGCTGTAAAATAATTACATAAACATTAAATATCAATTTATTCCAACAAATTCCAAAATCATTTATTGACTCACCCACAGATATGGCTGACTGATAAATTCTATAAGATCTTGAACTTATCATTGTAAATATATCACAAAAGAAACGGATAAGTTAAATAATAATCACCACCGTAGAGTATTAAGCGCTGTTGCCAAAAAATGGAAGTGTGAACGAACGGCACTATACACGGAAGTACCGTAGTAATATCAATATCTAAATATATACAACCTACAGCCGATTGCAGCGCCAGCGATATATAGCCGAACTAAAAAGCTTCACTACAGATAAATTTGTGACAAAATCACTTCCAACCGAAATTTGACCATAAGCCTGAGAGAGGCATCACTGGCATTTTTACCAAATTTCAATAGTTTTCCTTGTCACTTCCATCGACGGAAGTGGCGAGGTTATATATGAAGTGGTAACGTTCGTCACGTATCTACTTTGGAATTGACATAACATATATATATATATATATATTGTTACCCTTTTTTTTTCCTATACTACAAACTCAGGTAATATGAAATAGTATAAAAAAAAACACTACTTTTTATTTTGGCTAGTTGGAATTTCAGCGGGGGCGTGGGTTCGTATAATAAAAAGAATACAATAACGAAACAACAAAATGGTGTCTTTTGGGCGCCAAGTGATTTCCTGAAAGAGCCCTCAACCAAAAAAAACTATAATGAAGAAATCACTAACATTCAATATAAGTTTATTGCAGTGTGAAATTTCCTACATTTTGCGAAACATATATATATATAAATAAAATTAACATAAAATATAAAAAAAAATAAGCCAAAAGGGGCCTTTTTCTTGCAAAATTATCAACTAGTACAGTATCTCTAGCTTGACATACAAAAAAAAATATGTACTTATACTAATAAAAACTAGGTTTAGGTTTATACCAGATTTTTGCGCATATTACGTACAATACGCATTAATACGCATCAAACTTATCAGGTGAATCAATGAACGATGGTGATGTGATTATTAGGTACTTGGTACTTATCTGTTACGCCCTGTATAGCGGTAGAAGTCGTATTGGGTGATACTGGACTGTGGATGACCGTGCTGGAGGAGTGAATTGTCCTTAAATTCCTACTGCTGTCATGTAGATGGTAAAACTCTGGCATACAGGACTTACACAACAATCGTCCTCCCAAAAAGAGAAAAAATTGAGGAGGAACTGCCAACTTGCCTCCCAGGTACATGTACGGAAAAAAAAACGTCTAAAAATACAAGTTACGCATAAGTATCTTGCATAGTGCGGTTACGTAACGAGTTTAACACTTCAATGAATAAAAATTTATTTATTAAGTTAAAGTACGCTTACCTCCAATGCCGAATTCCCTAACAAAGGAGACGTTGCGGAAAGATTATGGCCTTAATTGATACAACTATAAGACGACGCCTATCTTCAAATTTCCCCATAAAAAGCGACGTCCTTTCTAGCTACTCGTGGCGTTTCAATCCGTATAAACAACGACTAAATTTCACCAAAATCATTTATTTGCTCACGTCCACGTTAGCTGGCCATTTTTATCGAATTGAAAAAGAAGGAAGAACTCAAAAAAAAACCGTTCGTTTTATCTATCGCGACTGAGACCTGTGGTCACGGTCTTTAAACATATATTTAAGAATATTTTTAATTTACGCTAATAGATGTCCCGCCATGTCCGAAAATACTATTTATTGATTGAAATTAATTATTATTTATGAAATTATGTGAAATGTACCTAATAAAAAAAAAAATCGTAACACCACCGTCACTTAAAAAAAAATAAAAAAAAGGAATATTAGTCCCTCTTGATATCTTTAACATGCCAAGATCCCACTGATTTACCGGAATAAAAATCTGCTAATTCATAAACATTCGGGGATATTTTCTTAAGCACTTTACATTTTACGAATTTTGGGGCCAGTTTGGACGCGTAATACTCCGCCGCATCCGATAAAGTATAGTTTCTCTTCCATACTACTTGACCAACGTCCAGCGTTACCGGCCTACGTCTTAAATTATATCTATGCGCAGAGTCACTATATACTTTCTGTAATCGTTGCTTTACTTCAGTGAAAACACTCTGAAATTCTTTGACGTGACTGGAAAGATTCAGTCTATTATCGAAACATATTTCGTTAGTATCGCCCGAAACCCCATGCATTTTCCCCGAGATCATCGGTACTCGCCCAAAATTTAAGTACGCTGGAGAAAAACCTGTTACATCATGTACCGCTGTCCGAAGAGCATAGCCTAATTTTCCTAAATTAACGTCCCAGGTTCTATGATCTTTATCGACGTATGATCTAATCATGGTCTTTAGTACTCTATTCACGCGTTCCGTAGGGTTTACGTGAGGACTATAGTTAGCATTATATACTATTTTGCAATCATATGATTGAATCATGTCCCTAACAGCTCTAGAAATGTACTGGCGGCCATTATCGCATACTATCTTCCGCGGAACCCCGTATATCAAGAAAACATCATTCTCCAAATGTTTAATAACGGAGGCACTAGTAGCTGACTTAAGAGGAAACATAAGTGAATACTTTGTAAATAGATCGGATATTACTAATATAAATCGATTTCTGTTGCGAGATAAAGGCAATGGCCCAACAAAATCCGTTGAAATAACCTCCCACGGGCGACTTATAAGTCGGGGTCGCATCTGTCCAAATGGCATCTGTTGCTCAGGCTTCTGAGCCTTACATATTTCACAGGCACGAACATATCTAGCTATATCGGTATTCATTCCCGGCCAAAAATATGAATTAGCAACACGCTTTTGAGTTTTAAAAATTCCTAAATGTCCTGAACTCGGATCATCGTGACACTGATATAGTACAGTTTTGCGTAAAGACTTGGGAATTACTAATTTCCAGTCATCTTCTTCATCAAAAGTAGGATGACCAAAATTGATGAATTTATAAACCTTACCATTTTTTACTTTAAATTTAACATATTTATCGGGGCGACTGAGAATAGTACGTTTTAAGTCGGTATACCACGTATCTTCATCTGCTCGACTAACATCAACATAAGTAACTGCCCTTGAAAGCGCATCTGGTACCACGTGAGCTTTCCCCTTCCGGTGAATTACTTCGAAATCATAACCCTGGAGCCGCAATGACCAACGAGATAACCTACCGGATGGATTTTCTAATTTGTACAGCCATTTTAATGAGTAATGATCGGTAATTACTTTAAATTTTGTCCCTTCTATGTAAGGTCGATACTTTTCAATTCCGAATAATACCGCAGCGCATTCGAGTTCGGTCGTTGAGTATTTAGACTCTTGAGGAGTAAGAGATCGACTAGCATAAGAAATTACACGCTCACCGTCGTCAAAGTTTTGGGTTAGCACACACCCGAGACCCACCTGAGATGCGTCGGTCTGTAAAATAAATTCTTTTGTGAAGTCTGGACAAGTTAAAATAGGTGCCTCTACCAAACATTGTTTTATGTCCCTAAAAGCAGCTTCACATTCAGAAGTCCATAAAAATTGTTGACTTTTACGAGTCAGCTTTACTATAGGGGCAATACGGGTAGCAAAATTAGGTATAAACCGCCGATACCATGATACCATCCCAACAAATCTACGTACCCCTTTAACATTTTTAGGTATCGGATAATTTAACATACAAGCAACTTTATCGGGATCCGTATGTAATCCGTTTTTATCCACGACAAAACCTAAATACTTTAATTCCGAACGCACAAAAGAACATTTCTCTCTGTTAACGGTTAGACCGGCCGATAGAAGTTTTTCGAAAACTTTTTCCAAAACTAACAAATGAGAGTCAAAATCGGGAGTGGCTATAATTATATCATCTAAGTACACAAATACCGATGGCTCTAGCTCCGCTCCAAGAACATTATCTACAAAGCGTTGCCAAGTGGCAGCCGCGTTATGCAACCCGAAAGGCATACGTCTAAACTGGTATAATCCTCGACCAGCGACTGTAAAAGCTGTTTTTTGTTTGCTATCTTCATCGAGCTCAATCTGCCAATAAGCACTTTTGATGTCGATGGATGATAAAAATTTTGCATCACGCAAGCGGTCTAATATGGAATTGACATAAGGTAAAGGATATGCATCTCTTTGGGTTACCGAATTAACTTTTCTAAAATCCACACAAAACCTATACTCTCCAGACGATTTTTTAACCATTACCACCGGGCTTGACCACGCTGAATTAGATGGCTCAATTATTCCCAATTTCAACATATTATCAATTTCGTCGTTTATAATTTTTCTAATGTACGGTGAAACATTATAGTACCGCTGTTTGATCGGTGTGGCATCGCCGGTGTTAATAATATGTTTCACTCCTTTTGCGCAACCTAATCCTGTACCCATCTTACTAAATGCAGCAGAAATAATCCCGTCCAAACGATCTGTTCGGCTATCGTCAACAATTTCCATCGACCAATTATTTAACAAACTTATTCCCTGCTTAAATTTCCAAGAATTATCCGAAAAATCCGAAATGATGTCCATATCCCGCCAAAAATCTATGCCCAAAATAATTTCCTCATCAATACCTAAAACTACCAAACACTGAATCACGCGAACTTTACTGTTAAGTTTAATCGGCAAATTCACTAAGCCTAAAATCTTACAATATTCCCCATTAGCTACCTTAACCGAACCATCAGTTAGTTCTAAATCTAACTTAAAATTACGCAATTTTTCCCAACCCAGGTTGCCAATTACCGATTGCGTGGCTCCTGAATCTAACAAACCGAAAAAATTTACACCGAATATGGATACGTTTAAATATGGACGAGGGTCCTTACCTGCAGAGCTAAATAAATTACTTATACGGGACTTTTTATATTCTACTTGTATAAAAGATAACCATGATTGCCACGAATCATTAGTAGGAACCGGATTTGCAGAACTTACGATCGGCGACCGGGAAAACGACGACCGCTTGATTCGTTTTTTGAGGAACACCCACAATTGTATTTCGTTACTCCGGCTTTACCACATCTAAAACAAAATGACTTCTCTCTAGGCTTCCTACATTCCGTAAATTTATGGCCTAAATCACCACAATTCCAACACGAAATACTATTTACGCTAAAATTTGACCTGCGATTCCTTGAAGTTGATGGTTGAGATATCTGAGTACTAGTTAAATTGCCTTCGTACGTTAGATCAGGTTCTAAAATATTAGCACGATTTCGGTTTTCTCGTCTAGATGCCACGCGTCTTGTTATCATATTTTTACTATTTTCCAAATTTTGACAAGTCTCCTGTAATTTATCTACAGTATTTAAATTTTTAATATGCAGCCCCATTCGTTCAATATAAAAAGAATCTAAGTTATTATAAATAATTTCGATTTTTTCTTGTTCGGTTAATTTTTTTTGCAAACGGCTGAAATAATTTATCATACATGAAAAAAATTCACTAACGGTTTCGTCCGGACCTTGCTCACGTTCTCTAATTTCTTTCATCAAATCATTTTGAAAATTAAACGGTAAGTAATTTCCCCTAAGCTTATCAACAAATTCCGGCCAACTATTGATGTTTCCACGCACCGACCTATACCAACTAAGTGCTTTTCCCGTTAATAAGTCGGTAATTGAATTAAATAATTCCGATTGAGATATTCCACGTGATATTCTAAATTCTTCAACCCTTTCTATAAATGCATTAACACTTAAACCTTCCCTGGCCCCCGAAAAACGAACGTCCCACTTATAAACAGGCACTGAAGGTGCACGAGAAGTGTTAGGAACTGCGGCGATTGGAGGTGGTACATTACGTGGCTCATTATCATCAATCCCATTTAACTTTTTATCCAAATTTTCTTCGATTTCTTGTAACCGATTGTTTAAATTAGACACGCTGTTTTTCAGTGCATCATTGGGAGGATTTAATCTGGTTAATCTAGCTAATAAATGCCTAAGTTTTGCATCTACATATCGCGACTCATTACTATTAGCAACAATTGTATCGTGATCGGTTAGATATGTCTCTAAGTCAGTTATCTTACGATTACATTTATCGATTTCCTCTACTATTTCGGGTTTAAACGTTTCTGATACAACTAACTCTCCAAACGATTCATCACGCATCAATTCTTTTAATTTTTTCCGCATGGACAAAATTGTTTCAGTACTACCAGAAAATCCGCGTAATTCCAGTTCATATTCTAATTCGTCCCTAGCTAATCGGCACAAATCCATATTTTTATAAAAGTATACAAAAAAGATTGAAATAAAAACAAGTAAGTTTGCAAATTATCAATCGCAATAAACAGTTTGCAACAAAATCAAATGAATATGTAAAATAAATTCTTAATTACCTGATAAGATAACAGTGATAACAAAACCTATTAGCTATTTTCTATATTCTTTTTTTTTTTTTATGGTTTACTATATGGGCACTAATATAGAAAACTATTGCTAGATATTTATTAAATTAAAACCTTAGTACTTAGTAGTTAAAGTACCGAAATAAATTTATACTAAAATTAAAAAGCAGATAACACAAATATCAATCAATCGTTCATTGATCAAGCTCACCTTAATTGCCAAAGTATATACGCAATAACATATTATACCATATTTATGAATACAGCTTAAAATCTATACATAAATTTACAAAATAACAAATATTTTATTATAAATACAAAATACAGGATGAAACATACAAATCGAGGCCCCTTTACGTTGGGCGGCAATAAAACTGTTACCCTTTTTTTTTTCCTATACTACAAACTCAGGTAATATGAAATAGTATAAAAAAAAACACTACTTTTTATTTTGGCTAGTTGGAATTTCAGCGGGGGCGTGGGTTCGTATAATAAAAAGAATACAATAACGAAACAACAAAATGGTGTCTTTTGGGCGCCAAGTGATTTCCTGAAAGAGCCCTCAACCAAAAAAAACTATAATGAAGAAATCACTAACATTCAATATAAGTTTATTGCAGTGTGAAATTTCCTACATTTTGCGAAACATATATATATATAAATAAAATTAACATAAAATATAAAAAAAAATAAGCCAAAAGGGGCCTTTTTCTTGCAAAATTATCAACTAGTACAGTATCTCTAGCTTGACATACAAAAAAAAAATATGTACTTATACTAATAAAAACTAGGTTTAGGTTTATACCAGATTTTTGCGCATATTACGTACAATACGCATTAATACGCATCAAACTTATCAGGTGAATCAATGAACGATGGTGATGTGATTATTAGGTACTTGGTACTTATCTGTTACGCCCTGTATAGCGGTAGAAGTCGTATTGGGTGATACTGGACTGTGGATGACCGTGCTGGAGGAGTGAATTGTCCTTAAATTCCTACTGCTGTCATGTAGATGGTAAAACTTTGGCATACAGGACTTACACAACAATCGTCCTCCCAAAAAGAGAAAAAATTGAGGAGGAACTGCCAACTTGCCTCCCAGGTACATGTACGGAAAAAAAAACGTCTAAAAATACAAGTTACGCATAAGTATCTTGCATAGTGCGGTTACGTAACGAGTTTAACACTTCAATGAATAAAAATTTATTTATTAAGTTAAAGTACGCTTACCTCCAATGCCGAATTCCCTAACAAAGGAGACGTTGCGGAAAGATTATGGCCTTAATTGATACAACTATAAGACGACGCCTATCTTCAAATTTCCCCATAAAAAGCGACGTCCTTTCTAGCTACTCGTGGCGTTTCAATCCGTATAAACAACGACTAAATTTCACCAAAATCATTTATTTGCTCACGTCCACGTTAGCTGGCCATTTTTATCGAATTGAAAAAGAAGGAAGAACTCAAAAAAAACCGTTCGTTTTATCTATCGCGACTGAGACCTGTGGTCACGGTCTTTAAACATATATTTAAGAATATTTTTAATTTACGCTAATAGATGTCCCGCCATGTCCGAAAATACTATTTATTGATTGAAATTAATTATTATTTATGAAATTATGTGAAATGTACCTAATAAAAAAAAAATCGTAACAATATATATATATATATATATATATATATATATATATATATATATATATATATATATATATATATATATATATATATATATATATACCGGGTGTTCCCTCTAAGACTTTCAGTGCGAATATCTCAGAAACCATCACAGCCAGTGAACGAAATTTAGAATACAGACACTAGATGGGGCGTAGAATCTGATGAGAACATCAATTTTTATACAGGGTGTTCCATTTTCCAAGAAATCGATTTAATTTTGATTTTTTGGTTGTGAGCCCTGCTAAAACTTATGTTTAAATTGAAATATACTTAATTATGAACACATTCTGATAAATAAACATTCAAAAATTTCAAAATTTAACATAAAAAAACGCCTCCAAAAAGTACCCAAATTTCATTGTTTTGTCATGTAAAATGTGTATAGCCTTGAGCCAGACTTACACAGAAGAAGCTAACATCGGTGAACGTCAAAACTATGAATTGTCATTGAATTGTCAAATATTAATGGCATAAAGTATTTTATTTTACATAAATAACGCTAAATAATGGATTTGATGCAATTTACGTATGCACAATGGTGTTATTGAGACTTATCGATAAAAATTTAGACTTGAGTTGAGGCTTTTGGAGCATTGGGGTCGCCGTGCCGGCGCAGTCTACCGCTACAGCTAAAGTTACAGCGTCAATATTGTATATTTAAATTGTTCCATATAATGTAATAAAACTTCAGTAAATTGTTTTTTTATGTTATTACAGTGTACAATAATAATTAGGTACACGTATTTTTTATGACAAAATAATTTACAAAATTGTGTAAGTACCTACCTAAAGAATATCCCTGTTTTCCAACTGCTGTAATAATTATTGATTACTTATTTAGCAACAAATAAATTCAAAAGAAACGATTTCTAAAACTTTTAATTAATGTGAACGTATTTGTCGTTGAAAGTCAGATCTGAACCTACCCTAGCCCCACAAAAGAAAATATTACGAAAGCATACCCTAGAAATGATTGATTCTTGTATCCACTAATTTTAACACTTTACTTATGTACTTATGTTTAAGAAGAACTCTACATCTGTAAAATAGTAAACAATGAACTACAATTTCTGTATTTCCTGATACAAAACTAAAATAAAGCAACTGGATTTTGCTAGGAAGAATCACCTGCAAATGTACTATACGCAGTAGGTAGGTACCTATCAAATAGTCATTTAAAGCAAGATAATAATTTGTAATTATTGTTTTTATCTTTCAGTGCTCCATGCACTCTGTGAGTGCGCTGCCATCTCGTCAACAAGAGAGTCCGTGTTGGGAGAGCGATGGCCTTCTATGGCCTACATTAGAGAGATCCCCCTGAGCAGCGTCACCACCTTTTTCTCCTTATTAGGTTGGCTGACGGCTCAGGTGGACTGATCTCCTAATGGGAGGAGGTACAATGGGCCCAATGGGGCCTAAGTGCTGTAGCCGTTTCGCTACCCTCCCCCTTAATTCCAGATTCCAGATCTTTCAGTTATGTGTGTGCAGTGCCACAAATTACATTAAAACAGACACCAGAAAGAATAAGCGAAAAATATTACACAGATATTTTCTTGGAAATAATTCTTAACATGAAATGATGGATAATATTATAAAGAAGTCTCTAACTCACATTCTTTGAAGAGTATTCTATAAGACATTAAATTCAGTTGTCTGTCGTGGGTTTTAAAATTTCTAAACGAATAAATTTAAGAAAAATAAACTAATTTCATAATTCTATGTACAGTATGAAAACATCTCGTTAGAATGTCTTTAAAATGTTGAAAGCTTAAGCATAAGTACAGTAAAATTGGGTATGTAGTATGATACGCAGCAATATTAACATAAATTTTAACATCTGAACTAACCTTAATATACTTAAACGCTTAAAAATGAATTTCCGCAAGTTCAATACTACCGTAAAATATTTAGGAAGATATTACGTGATATTACTATGTCCAATGTTCAAAAATTATACATAAACGTGCACACAAGCTTACCTGTTTGTTAAAAAATTAACTATTTAATCAGTAATCCACATTTCACAAGTTAAATGTCATTGTACACTGTTAGAAAGGGACACAAAACACAATTTCTTTAAGTTATTTTATGAAAAATAACGAAAAACTATGATTTTCACATATTAAATTTAATTTTAAATAACAAAATAAGCAGCTTGATGTATGTGTTTAATATCAAGAAAAAATGTATAAAATGCATACATTTAGACGGCAGATACAGCAAAGTAAAATATTTTCTCTCTAATGAAATGTGTTGTGGGTTGCCGGTACAAATGGGAAAGGGAAATATGCTGGACGAATTATTAAGAGGTCGATTTATTATGGGCTTTTCAAAAGGCGCAGCTCGAGACAGATTTCATGAAGATGTTTAAAAAAGGTGTATATCGCATATAAAAAAAACTGGTCAGAAAAACCATCAAGGTAAGTTTTCAGTAATGTGCCTACGCGCTGTGCCTACGACAGGTAGGTATCACGGGCAGTAGGCGGAAATGTCGAGCAAGCAAAACTATGCCTAAGGATTGACAGTCAGTGAGATTGTGATGAGGTTATGTTGATACCGATAAAAGAAACACAAGTGCAAAGACATCTAATATTTATGGTAAGTGATTTCATAATTCCACTACATGTAAATATAAGAATATTGGAAGCAATATTTATATAAATATATTTTACAGAGCACTGAGAAGACGTTCGATTTACTAGCTCAACTAGTTATCCACTAGGATACATTAAAATTCCAATAATCTAGTGACTTACCAGGATGATCAATGTTAATGTGCTGAAAAGTGATGGTGGATTACCCTTATTAGGAAGAAATTTTTATTATGGTTTTAAGTATTCATTCACTTCAAAACAGTTACAGTACTGACGACGATATACCAGATGTTGGTAAAATCTAAGGTAAGATGAAGTAAAGTGATGTATTATTTAAAATGTCAGTCAATATAAAAATGAATTTTCGACTAAATTAGGTGTTTTGTAGAGATACTGTACATCTGGCAGCTAAGGATACAATTGTACCCAAATTTTTTAAAGCATAGCCGTTTCCTTACGGAATTAAGGTTCAAGCAGATATGGAATTAGAGAGATTAGAGGGAGTTAATATTATTCAAATCCTAGAGTATAACGAATGGAGTACGTCTGTAGTACCAATTATTAAATGTGATGAAACTATAAGAATTTGGGGTGACTGTAAGGTAACAGTAAATACTATATTAAAAATTGATTCTTATTTGCTAACTAAAATAGATCTATTTAGTCAGTTACAAGATGGGTCGGAATTCACCAAACTATCTTAGGTTTATCGACAAATTTTATTAGATAGCGATTCATGTAAACTAACTGTAATAAGACAAACACAAAGGTCTGTTTAAGTACACCAGACTTTCTTATGGTTTATCGTGTATTCTTTCTAAATTTGTCTAAGAAGAGTATTAGTATTTTTAGATATACTTATTACCGAAACCAGTAGAGATGAACATGGTTTTAAAGTAGAAAAAAATGTATGCAGATTGTCTGATTAACTACTTTATTAAGTAAAACTGAATTTTTTAAAGAATTGGTAGTTTATTTAGATCATAAATTTAATAGATTTGGATTAGATTAGCGGTTAGTAATACTCCAATACCGATTAATCAAACACAACTTAAAGCTTTTGGTTAAGTATTATCCGAGGTATTATCATAAATTTATACCAAATAGTTTAATTATTTTGCTACCTATAAAATTTGTTAAAAAAATATATTTATTGGAATTTGTAAGAAAAATCAGACAGCTTTCATTTATATTGTTTTGTGTTCATTTCAAGTATTAGTACATCATAACCCAAATTTACCTTGGGGCTGTAATTTCACATGTTAAGGGATAACTCAGAAAGGCCGATTGCCTATGCGTCTCGGAGATTTAATAAAACACAACAGCAATATTCACAAATAGGAGATACTTTAACTATTATTTTTAGACTGTTTTAATGAGATATTGATGTAAAACAAATTAAAAATTAACAAAAAAATAGATGTTTTATTAAGTAATGAAATTTGTAAATGATGGATGGCCGAAAAAGTTTTTTTAGCTTTGTTTTGTACAAAAATAATTTTACTTGTAAAGATTGTCTTTCTCACAAAAATAGCCCACCAAAAGCTCAATTAATGCTATGAAAATTTCCTAAGATTGCTTGGGAACCTTTACATATCGATTAACTTGGACTATTTCATAGTAAGTTTATGCTAATTATAGTTGATACCTGTAGTAACTGGATAGCAACATTTGTGACTAACCAACTAACACTAAAACTTGTACAACCATTAATATTTTACGTAATGTTAGAACCTAGAACATACTTGGTATTAGTGCCAGAAATGCAAAAAATCTGGAAACGTCACTCAAATCAATGATCAAATCATAGATCATATGTTTGGCACTAAAATCAATATGGAAATTGAAAATGTAAATAAACCAATTGAACAAATTGACGAAAATATTTGTAAGGATAAGTTTGTAAGTAGTAGTAATAAAAAAGATGAAAATGTAATTATTGTAGATAGTGACATAATAAATAAAGAACAAGTAATTGTACTGTTAAGAAACCTAATAGACTTCAAATTAAAAATTAGTCTCAAAGTTTAAGGAGGGGTTGTTCTTTTAGGCTTAGTAAGGGCCACTGAAATGTAAGATATGGAATGCGTAAAGTCCATTGTGCATCCAAATAAAGGTACCAAACCCAGGAGCAGACAAAAGGAGGCACATGAAACTCAGCAAAGACATACTTCATTGATTATATATGTGGGTGCGAGAGAGACAACCATCTGCACGTACGATATGAATTGTGTTCTTAATTTCCCATTATTTTGTTTGTAAACACGTCATTGGCGTACAGTGTGGTTTCTTCTTTTATCTTGTATCTCGTTAGTGTTATTCTTTCTGTATTTTTGTGGGTGTTATTGTTGGAACATGTCATGTTTTATAAGGGACTGTAAAATTAACCAGCATATAGCAAATAATTCTTCATATCCAGAATTCAATTTCTTTCAATTCAGAATCAGCTAAGCCCTTACTGCTCCGCCATTGCTAGAGGCACAAAACAAAATATGGCGCTGATCATAAATAATCCATTCGCGCAGCTTTTAGCGCATTCCAGTCATCATAATTTAAAATTACATTTCAGTGGTAAGGGCGCATGCTCCAACATGGAAGCAGTTTTTTCCGGAACATGGCTTATATTAAACTAGCTAACTTGTATGGTATTATTGTAAGAACTGATTGACTACTATTAAAGATATACCCAACAATAATTGTTTTTCATTGTGAAAACAGGACCTGTATAGAGTTGCCTATTTGTATAATTCCTTAATTAAATATAACCGCAACCAACATGACATGATTTTATTATTAATTTTTTTTTTAATTAAAAATAGTTTAAATGTGCACAAAATTTGTTTAAATGTATTCAAAATTATTATGAGACAATAATTGTTTTTCATTGTGAAAACAGGACACCTGTATAGAGTTGCTTATTTGTATAATTCCTTAATTAAATATAATCGCAACCAACATGACATGATTTTATTATTTATTTTTTTTTTAATTAAAAATATTTTAAATGTACACAAAATTTGTTTAAATGTATTCAAAATTATTATGAGACAATAATTGTGTTTTTCATTGTGAAAACGGGACACCCGTATAGAGTTGCTTATTTGTATAATTCCTTAATTACATATAACCGCAACCAACATGACATGATTTTACACGAAATTCGCGAAAATGCACGCGTTTTTTATTTAAAATGGAAAAGTGTCAACTTTTAGCAAATTTTATTGCTATTTTCATGCATTATGTGGGCCCAAGTTTGACTTGGGCTTCCGATAATCTGTCATGACAGTCAATGACAGTTTGATAATAAAAATAATATAAAATGTTACAGTTGACGAAATTCGCTAAAAGTTGAGATTTTTTCCCACCATCAAATAATTCGAGCGAATATTCGCAAATTTTGCGTACATAACGACAAAATTTTAAAACTTGCTTGAAGCAAAGACATTTGTGTAACACTGGCGACACTGTGAACCACACGTTCAGTCTGCAGCACTATGACTGATAAAAGTATGAAAGGGTATGTCTAGGCCAGCGGTCCTCAACAAGTTTTCTGATGAAAAATTACGAAATTTATTTAAAATTTCACTTTTTTATTTCTGATTTTTTTGTAAAAAAAACTATTAATTATGTGTTCTACACACAAAACTATACAGCTGGTTAAAATATTTGTACTTATTTAAGATTCACCCTGTATATATTTTATTTATTTACTTACTTTTTTTGATATTAGAGATAATGAATTGTTTTGGGATTTTTTTTAATTTAAAATTTGACGTTTGGTGTAAAAATAATTTATGATGATTTTTTTCCCGTAAATGATCTACATACGTACGTAAGCCAATTAAACAAATAGATCTATTAATAAAAGAATATTGCTCTATGTAAAACATTTATTATATGTAAATATTATTTTATACACATGATAAATAAAATAAAACATAAAAGTTAATTGTACCTCCAAATAATAAGTTTTCTATTTCTGTTCTTTAATTTGAAATTTCTATTAATATATTTTAATGTATAATATAATCTAACCCTAGCATATAAACGCAAAATATATTCATACGGAAAATATTAACATGGCGGATTAAATGCTACAGTTTTAAATACGTTTACAAATTGTTTAACAATATCAGGTGTTGTTGAAAAAATTTCAAAGTTCTTTTGAAACAAAATTTCCAAGATTGTGATAAAATCAACAAAATTTTGAGACGGCATGTACAAATTACCAAATTTTTCCAATTCTGAGTTGTTATATGCTTTAGAATAGCAATATAAAGTGGTATCATCTAAATTTTCGTATTGTTTTGCATATAATTCACATGTTTCGCAAGAATGTTTTGATAGACATTTCTTTATTAGATATCCACAAATATATTTTGTGAAGTTAATTTGTAAAATATCTGATTTGTGATAATCGGTAGTAGAATAGCTATGCCGATCCTGCTCCACAATTCAAGATGGCGACTGGAGCAGGATCGGCATAGCTTTCAGCCGTCTACGTCACAATGTTTGGGAGGGGTTACAAGTGTGTAGATAGATGACGCTAAGCTATTTTAATAATAATCGTATTATACTCGTGCTGAGCGAAAGTGTTTAACACTTGAAGTTTATTGTTTAATCGATTTTCTTCTGATACAATGAGTGGCCAAAAGCGGGTTGTATTTAACTTAGACAATAATAAAACCATTATACTTATGGATCCTGATGGTTGGTTTAAAAAAGCAAGAAAATCAGATTGGATGCAGATGGCTAGAGATAGAGCTCGCTTTCAAAGAAGAATCAATGATGTCTCATTTATTATAAGTAGTGTTTTAGATAATAATCATCGATCACGTATTTACTATGAAAGGTTTTGTTGCATGTCTATTACTATAAAATAAAGTTTTATTTTCATCACTCTGTAGAAATATTATTTTGTGGATACCTAACCTGTTTAGTGTAAGGGCTGTTATAAAAGTATGTGACGCTCAGTTATTTTAATTATTATCAAATTAGAATTTGCTGAGCGGAAGTGTTATTAATTGCAATATGCCTGTTCCAGTAAAGTATAAGTGCATCAAATGTGGTGGAGATTGCGACCTGCCAAACAGAAAATGTTTTACATGTGAAACTAAGGATTATTTTGAGGGTGCTGATGGATCAAAACATGTTCCTAGTTCTTACTTTGATAAAAGTGATTCCAAGTAACTGTTGCTAGTTGTTAATTAAAGAATTACTGCATCTTACTTAATTTTATTACTTTTTATTATTTAAAAATTAAACACAGTGAAGTTTTAAAATATTTTATTTATTAAAACAATTGAATACAATTCAATTTAGCCTCTTTCTCTTCCACATCTGCAGTTGGTGTGGTTTCTCTTCTTGTTAACAGTGCTCTGTTGTCTATCAGCGATATTTTCCCGCTCTCCATCAAAATAATGATACAGTTATTTATTTGATGAGGGATATATACAGCTAACAGATACAACTTATTAGCCTCTCTATTATAAAAAGTAGGAGAGTAAATTATAATTCAAAATGTAAGATGGAGGGGGTACTAGAGAAATATGGGTGGGTGGGTAAAGTATATATATGCATATATGAGACTTATTTGAACAGTCAGTCTACTATATTCATTTATATTCAACATGGATCTGAAAAAGTTGAACAAGGCAACTTCATATAAAGAAATTAAGAACGTAAAAGATTTAGAAGTAAATCAAAAGTTTAAAATAGTGAAGCTGAGGTTTAGTAAAACCAAATATGGTGACAGTGTTGTGGCTGAAACTGAAAATTTTTCCTGCTATTTACCAAGAAGATTTTACATGCATTTTGAGAAGGAAGGTATTGAAAACTTTAACGATTCTTTAAGAAGTCGACCTGTATATCTGGTTAGTAAAGGAAAAATTGGTTTAACAACGGACATCACATTTATCCAAGACGATGCATGAAGAATTCATAAAAGGATTATTAATATCTTATATTCATATGTATTTGTCTACGGGTCTTATACTCCAAACAAATGTGTTATTATACCTAGTTATAAAATAAAAATAATTTAGAAATAAATAAAAAGTTTAAAATAGTGAAGCTGAGGTTTAGTAAAACCAAATATGGTGACAGTGTTGTGGCTGAAACTGAAAATTTTTCCTGCTATTTACCAAGAAGATTTTACATGCATTTTGAGAAGGAAAGTATTGAAAACTTTAACGATTCTTTAAGAAGTCGACCTGTATATCTGGTTAGTAAAGGAAAAATTGGTTTAACAACGGACATCACATTTATCCAAGACGATGCATGAAGAATTCATAAAAGGATTATTAATATGTTACATTGATATGTATTTGTCTACAACTCTTATATTCCATACCAATGTATTATACCTAGTTATAAAATAAAAATATTTGTATCGAATTAGCAATTATTCTACCTCGTACATATACTATAAATAAATCCTTGTATACTATATCTTCTGCTCCAGTGTATTACCGAAGCATGAAAAATTCATAAAACGAATATTAATATTTTATGTTGATATACATTTGAAGTAAACCTTTGTCTACAAGTCTTACATTTCAGGTGAATGTTTTATTGTACCTAGTTAGAAAATAAAAATATTTATATTGAATTAGCAAATTTATTATTCTACCCCGTACATATATTATAAAATACATGATACAGTGAATGTTTTGTCATAGTTTTTCTCCTGAAACTTGATCGAACCTTGTATATAGGTAGAATCTAACATTTTACACATATATTGTTATTATTATTTTATATAGAAAATGTAACACATTACTGAGAATGAGTTTCTATTGGACCGTTTTTGTTGCAAGCATGACCATAGGCTTAAAAAAGACAATTGCGTTTAGCATTGGTTACTTAAAAAATCTATAAAACAGTGCAACAATAACCACCCTAACATTTTGACATCTCATTTAGTTTAAAAACTTTTACTAAGTAACATATATTTTAAAATTTTTTAATATTTGAATTATAAACTATAATCCATTGCATTAATAATATTTTATATGATTCTGAAAAGCTGCTATGTAGCACATATTTTACTTCACGAGAAAATATATTTATAATTAAAAAACTAAATAAATTTGTTATTTTACTTGTAATCAAAAACTAAATAATTTCAAAATATGCTTTATTATTTATTAGATATTCAGGTTTGAATTGGTAAAGAAAACAAATGAATAGATAATAATACTATATATTTTTTAAAAACTATACTATAATACATAATTAAAAAAAACAAAATATAATATAAATATATACAAAACAACAAAATATATACAAAAAAGAAGATTATTTAATGAAATTAATAATTAATTATTAATTTCATTAAACTTTGCAGCGATGGCCTCATATTTTTTTCGAGTCTCGTTAGCAGAACGCTCCCTCTTATCGATGGAGCGTTCTTGCTCATCAAGCTGCCGAATCTGTTCCCTAAGGGTCTCTCTGTGTACCCTCAGTGATTTTCTTTCCCCTTTTAGCCGCGATATGAGGTCATCGCTGTTTTTAATCTTCTTTTTTATAGCAGTCATTCTTCCATCCATCCGCTGACGGAATTCTGCCCTCCGCTGCATTTCTTCGTTAATTGCTCCTATCCAATCTTCGGAATCCGAAGAGGAGGAGCAGGTCGAGGGCGTAGGTGACAGCGAGCGAATGGAAGATGAGGGCCGTCTAATATTTTTTCGAGCCAAACCCAAATTTTTGCCTCTGCAACAAAAAATAACAGATAATAATTCATACATTTTTCGATGATGTCTTTAGACTTTTTTAAAATTATTTTTTGAATATTTACCTAGAAGGAAGTGCAGGACTTTCCCGCGGAGGATTTTGGAATACGTCCGCGTCATCCTCTTGTTGAAAACACTTTCTTTTGGCAGCAGCCACCTTCGCTGAAATTGGGCTTGGCTTGGTCGAAGCTTCCAAGGAGGTAATCGCCTTTACTGCCATATTGAGTTCCTCTGATATTCTGTAAAAAACGAGAAAATAGTTTAACAAAACGTAGAAAAACATTAGAAAAAAACTTACGCCTCATGTATGGCTTCATCCAAATCAGGATTCTGCATTTGTTGCTGGTAGGTCTCCTGCAGCTCGAGACGGGCCTCTTCAGATAAAAACAAAGTCATTTTTAGAACTGAATAAGAATTATTTGTGAATCGAAGTTAATACTGTTACCTACTAATAGGTTTGTATAAGAATGAATATATTCAACGAATGCAGTATGCTTATATATCAAATTGTTGCAACTTACACAGTAATATGAACATCCGGTGAATTCCGTTGAACTGTACAGGTCACTAACTTTCTGTTGTCAGATAAAATTCAGTTTCATACTTATTCTTTGAAAATTGTAATCCGACACCATTTCCTGCTGAGTTAACAAAATATGTAATTTGACACCACGTTTTGAAATTTGACACCGCGTTTTGTAATTTGACACCTTATTTTGAAATTTGACACCGCGTTTTGAAATTTGACACCGCGTTTTGTAATTTGATACCGCGTTTTGAAATTTGACACCTTTGTTTTGAAATTTGACACCGCGTTTTGAAATTTGACACCGCGTTTTGAAATTTGACACCTTTGTTTTGAAATTTGACACCGCGTTTTGTAATTTGATACCGCGTTTTGAAATTTGACACCTTATTTTGAAATTTAACACCTTTGTTTTGAAATTTGACACGTTTGTTTTGAAATTTGACACCTTATTTTGAAATTTGACACCTTATTTTGAAATTTGACGCCTGTGTTTTGAAATTCGACACCGCGTTTTGAAATTTGACACCTTATTTTGAAATTTAACACCTTTGTTTTGAAATTTGACACCTTATTTTGAAATTTGACGCCTGTGTTTTGAAATTCGACACCGCGTTTTGAAATTTGACACCTTATTTTGAAATTTAACACCTTTGTTTTGAAATTTGACACCTTATTTTGAAATTTGACGCCTGTGTTTTGAAATTCGACACCGCGTTTTGAAATTTGACACCGTGTTATGTAATTTGATATCTATTTAAACAACACCAACAGCATACATATAAAATTATGAATTTTAGTTTCTTTTTTTTTTTTTTTTTTTTTTAAGTCGCTTATTTTTTTTTATTGCATTTTTGGAAAATACTTTTGTTCTACAAATTAAAAAGTAACATTGCAACCCCTCATCCTTATGTAAAATTTTGCGCTACCCCCACCCCCGATTTTCATACTAGTTGTGAAACCAAAATTATATCATCGTTCGATAGCTTTCTCTTTCCTCTTCATAATAAAAAAAAAACCAACTTTCTATCTCTTACAGTAATCAAGTTATAACGAAAAAACTGTTTAAGGGTATTTTGTTTTTTCACCCCTAGCCCTTAAACGTGACGCTTGACGACGAAGTTTGTATAAACTTTTTTTCTCTACTCAACCTCTAATATGACTTGCTAAAATTTAAGAAAAATTCTACGATTGGTTTCATTTTCAGATTTCAGAAATTTCTTTGAAAATGTCCAAAATTTTGGATGTGCATAGGATCTCTGTTATAGGTTTATTTTTGGGAAAATCTGATACAGGGTCAATTAGGGAATGTCAAATCATGTAAGATTTTTGTATATTAAGCAAAAAAATACGTGACCTTGACATACTACCTATTACGATTTCCAGAAAATAGTATTGGCCAAATTCATCTAATCTATTTCACTTCATACTATCTGCTATATACTTTCGTTTCATGTTAAAAAAAAAATCAAAAAAATTTTCAAAACTCAAAATTTTTTCAAAAATCATGTTTTTTTTCCAGACAGGTTTTTTCTGCTGACAAATTTTGAAAGAGCACCCTCGAAAACATAAAGATATACAGTTTCATATTTTCACCTATTCCATGCAAATAACTTTGAAATTTTAAATTTTTTTAGATTTGTACCTTAAGTTAGGCAAACAAATTTTTTCATATCTTCTATGTATTTAAGATGATTTAAAATCTTATGAAGTTATGTAAAGTGTTCCACCAAGACGTATTCAATAATGCTTAATGTTTCACAGACTCGTTATTCCTCCCACCACAATCATTATAAGCGCTGACTTGATCATTTAGAAAGTATATAAAGCAGTATCCTAGAGTTTTCAACCATATTACAGATATTAGTATCTGAACTAAATAGAACATTATATTTAAAGATCTTTCGAAAAAGATGACTTCCGACTGCGTGGTAGACATTCAGTGTTTCAAAATTAGTAACAAGAAGGATGACATCAGATGGGCTGTGAAGGAATTGGGGGTTTATAATGGTAAAATCTCCTACCATTATATATTTAAACCCCCTTTCCCCTTTAATCAGCTGTCACGGGAGCTACAAAAAGAGGCGTATTGGGTAGTCAACTTCCATCATGGTATTCCATGGAATAATGGCGACGAATCCCTCGAGGATCTTCCAGAAATCCTTAAGGCAGCAACCCAGACAGCTGGAATAATATATGTGAAGGGAAATCAGAAGGCTGAATTCCTCAGGAAATATGTAGACAAACCGGTGGTTGAGCTTCTGGAACGTCCAAAATTGAAGCCCATGGTTCCGGAATGTTGGCACCACAAACTGCAGCATTGCGCATGTGCGTTGGCAAATGTTTACAGTTTATATAATTTTTATTTAGAATTTACAAAATAAAGAAATAAATTATATATTTTTTTGTTTTATTGTTTTCCCTGTAATATAGTTGCTGCAGTATATTTTTTAAGAACATATCTTGTTCAAACTCTGAATCAAAATATACAAATAATTTATAAATTTTATATAAGTTTTATTAGGTTACCTGTAATAGAGCTATTGTGGTGTTATAGTTAAGAACATGTCTTGTTCAAAATAAATGTGAAGGAATAAGTTATATATTTATTAAGCGGTTGAGGTGTTACGTTTAACAATAGCAAATGCAAAAATGCAGATCTGCGCAAGCTCCAGCAGGATTGCGCATATAAATGAGTCGTACTCTTTAAGAAATCGCACAGTTTATATTTACACTTCTCATACTAATCTGGTATACTTGCTGCTGCTGCTGTTGTTGTTATTTTCCTTGATTCAGTGCTACCGTACAGTGACATGAATCCTGAAACCGTAACCTCTATTAGTTCTACAATTGTGAAAACTACTGAAGAAGCCGTAAAATTGGTAAAAACTAAAGAAGAGATAATAAGGCAAATAAAGTTAGTAAAAGGTAATGTGAAATTGTTGGAGACGGCGATTAAAAATAGAATTAACCGACAAGAGGATACTGAAAATCCTTTTAAGTTAGAAGGAAACTTAGCATTATTGAAATATTATTTAGCTAAATTGCAGCACTTACGATATACTTCTAGTAAAGTTGGAGCAGGCTTGGAGAACAATACTGCTGAAAAAAAACGTAGTCGAAATTTAGTTTGGCATTCGATTGATTCTTGCTTCGACGGACGAGTGTGTACAGGATTAATTGCAAATTTAAGTATCAAAGATCCATTATACTTCTTAAATAAGGCATTTAATAATTTTCAAAGAAAAATTAGATTATATCGTCAAAAATCAATGCTTAAAGTTAATGTTGTATTAGTATGTAATTTTATTAAACCTCAAAGTGGTGATATCGATATGAAAACGTTTTCTACAAAAAATCATATAATCGATATAAATACTAATTTAAAAACTTGGTACAGGGATAACGTAATCCATACTTTAACAAATAAATTAGAAGAATTTAGTGAAAAAGATTCGGGGTGGGCTCTTTCAGAGGTTTTGCACTTAAAAGTCAATATTAACAAATTTTCACCTTTAAAAGGGGGAACATCAACTTATGTGAGTTTACCAGGTTTTATATCACGAAAAAAAGCTGTAATAAATGTAGAAAATAACGATTCATTTTGTTTTCTGTGGGCTGTAATCTCCGCTCTATATCCAGCTAAAAATAAACATCCTGAAAGAATAACAAGTTATCCTCATTTTAAAGATGTTCTAAAATATGATTCCATCGAGTTTCCAATAAAACTTAATGATATAAAGAAGTTTGAAAAATTGAATAACTTGTCTATTAATTTGTATTGTATAGAAAATAAAAACGTTTTGCCGCTTTCTTTAAGCGATTATAGAAATAGTAACAGAGAACCCATTAATTTATTAGCGCTATCGACTGAAAATAATAATTTTACAGGATTCTCAAACGATAAGACATTTTTCCACTTCGCATGGATAAAGAGAATGTCAGCACTACTTTCAAAACAACTATCTTCTCATGGACATAAAACTTTCATATGCTATAGGTGCTTAAATCATTTTAGTTCTGATGATTTACTTAAAGGACATTTAGTTTACTGCAATAACATGAATAAGTGTGCCCTCAAATTACCAATGGAGTCGGATAAAATTTTAAATTTCAAGCATTTCAGTTACAAAGAAAGAGTACCTTTTGTGATATATGCCGATCTTGAAAGCATTCTTGAACCGTGTGAAACCTTAGGAGTGGAAAAGTGCAATTCAGTTAATTATCAAAAGCATACACCATTCAGTGTAGCATATTATTTGAAATGTTCATATGATAATAATTTATCAAGACTTAAACTATATCGAGGTGATGACTGTATAAAATGGTTTATTTCAGAACTACAAGATATTGCATTGAATATTGATAGTATCCTTAAAAATTCAAAAGAAATGGAAACTTTATCATTCGAACAAGAAATAAATTATGCTACCTCAACACACTGTCACATATGTACCAAACCATTTAAATCGAGTGATATCAAAGTTCGTGATCATTGTCACCTCAGCTCTAAATACAGAGGTGCTGCTCATCAAGATTGTAATCTAAATTATCAAAACTTATTTAATATACCTGTTGTTTTTCATAATTTAAGCGGTTATGATGCAAATTTTATAATGAAACAATTGGCTACCGGTTTTGCAGGTCCAGTTCGGTTGCTACCAGTTAATAAAGAAAAATATATTTCATTTACTAAAACGGTTGAAGGTACTGCTGTACACTTGCGATTTATCGACTCATTCCGCTTTATGTCTAGTAGTCTTGATAAATTATCTTCCTATTTAGAAAATGAAAAGAAAACCATTGTTAAGGCTTATTGTAACACTGATCAAGAATTTAATTTATTAATAAGAAAGGGTATTTTTCCTTACGATTATATTGATTCGTGGGAAAAACTCACTGAGTCATGTTTACCACCAAAAGCGAATTTCTATAGTCAATTGCATGATGAATGTATTAAAGATGAAGATTATCAGCATGCCCTTAATGTTTGGAAAACATTTAACATAAAAACGTTAGGTGATTATTCTGATTTATACTTGAAAAGTGATGTTCTCCTTCTTGCTGATATATTCGAAAATTTTCGACGAACTTGTTTATTAACATATGAATTGGATCCATTACATTTTTATACTGCTCCAGGTTTAGCGTTCGATGCTATGCTTAAAACGACTGGAGTACACTTAGAACTTTTAACGGATATCGACAAACTTATGTTTATTGAGAGAGGTATTCGTGGTGGAGTGTCTCAATGTTCCAATAGATATGCAAAGGCAAATAATAAATATATGGGAGATCTCTATGATTCAAGTCAAGAATCTGTATATCTAATGTATTTTGATATAAACAATTTATATGGGGCTGCAATGTCTGAATATTTACCATATGGAGAATTTGAATTTCTGAAAGAGAATGAAATTGAAAATTTAGATATAATAAATATTCCAGATAATGCAGAAGTTGGCTATATTTTCGATTGTGACTTAGAATATCCCACTTATCTACATCAAATTCATAGTGATCTACCTTTAGCTCCACAACACATGACACCACCAGTACCTTCAAGATCAAAATTAAAGAAATTATTACTAACATTATATCCAAAAAGTAATTATGTTGTTCATTATAGAAATTTAAAGCTGTATTTGAAGCATGGATTACGTTTAAAGAAAATTAACAGAGTTCTCAGATTCAAACAAGCTGCGTGGTTGAAAAAGTATATTGATTTAAACACCACGTTGCGTCAGCAAGCTAAAAATGATTTTGATAAGAATTTTTATAAATTAATGATAAATGCTGTGTACGGCAAATTAATGGAAAACGTACGGAAATATAGAGATGTCCGTATGACCACTAAATGGGACGGCCGTTATGGCGCTCAAAATTATATTGCAAAACCTAATTTCCACAGTTGTAGCATTTTTGATGATGATATGATTATTGTAGAAATGAATAAATTAGAAATTTTATTTAATAAACCTATATACGCAGGATTCTGTGTTCTAGATATATCTAAAACTTTTCTATATGAATTTCACTATGATTATATCTTGCAAAAATTTAAAAATAAAGCAAAACTTCTGTACACAGATACCGATAGCCTAATTTATCAATTGAATGTGCCTGATATTTATGAGTATATTAAAGAAGACAGTCAGAGGTTTGATACATCTGATTATGATCCTCATAATTCATATGGAATAGAACGGAAAAACAAGAAAGTGCCAGGTTTGATGAAAGATGAAAATAATGGAAAAATCATGCTAGAATTTGTAGGCCTTCGAGCAAAAATGTATGCTTATAAAGTTCATAACAACAAGATAGTTAAAAAGTCAAAGGGTTCTACATCAGCAAGTGTTAAGAAAATTACATTTGAAGATTACAAAAGAACTCTGTTCGATCATGAAATTATTTACAAGCCACAGCATCTAATTAGATCTAAAAAGCATTGTGTTTATACAATTCGACAACATAAGATGATTCTTAACCCTTACGATGATAAAAGAATTTTAAATTCTAAGAGCACAGATACGAAGCCCTGGGGTTACGAAAGAATTTCAGTTGACAACGATAACATTCCAAACAAAAGAATTTGTATTCGATAAAATTATGTGTGGCAATGTCTACTATAAACTGGATAGTGTGTTCGTGAGTCAGCAAATTACTGGTATATAAGTTGTAAGCTAACAGATCAAAATCAGTTTGTTTTTCATCTCTCCAACAAATAACATGACTATGAAGAATCTGTGTAGTGAGATGCATATTGCTTTGCATTATGCAACCGTTGAAGTTTACAATAAATTTATCGAACGTTGCATTATCGAGTGCTGTTACAGTGAAGAAAGATACAACTTATTAAAGAGTATCTTGGAAGAAGTGGTAATTCCAGAGGAAGCCTTTAAGTGGTTATCGGAATATGATATAGAACCTCCTTTACAATTCATTGAATTGTTGATGGACAAGAAAATGGAACTTGATGAGTTTATTCACAGCGTGTTGGCGGTGTGTCACAAAGAAGGATATGAATACGTATCCGTTAAACGATTGAATGATATTATACAAATATTACATCCCTCAATTAAAATATCATTCAAAATATACTTATTTCAATTGTTACTAGATGACAAATATTATCCATATCTTGACAATACCACTTTTCCACTAAGAAATATATTAAGTAATTATAAAACCATTGACAAAACGATTGATGAAGCCATGTGTAAAGCGGCATACTATGCCAGAAGCCGTACACTTCGCAAATTGTGCACGCTACAAGAGTCTAAAAAGTTGCACTGGAAGTTTCAGCCATCTACAAATTTTCATCATGGTAATATTCTTAAATGGATTGAGGATAATATACAAAAAGCTGAACAAGATTTAGATGCTTGTTTAGGATGGAGCTGTGGTCCCGATTCCGCCCCATGGCCTTCTACACATTTGTATGATTATAATAGAACTCTTTGTATATTAAATGAAATTAAGGAATAAAATGATTTAAAGCACTTTAAGACTTATTTTTATTTATTAAGTAATATACAATAATAACAAACAATAACAATGATTAATTATATGTTTTATAAAATCCTTACAGTACTAGTTAGAGGACTATATTTAACTAATCTATCATGAAGTATAAGAGCGTAACAACTTGTATTTGAAGGAATATTTTTATTAGTTTCGAATTCTAGTCGAATATCAACTGAACCAGATTTAAGACTTTCATTCTGATGAGAACAATCTATAACAATTAAAGGTGCATATTTCTTGAACTCTGCACGTGTATAAATAGGTTCATTTTCCTTTCCATAATACGATCGTTGAAACTTTGCATACATGTCATACAAGGTTGCTATCTGATTGTTGTCAAAATTTATATTCAAATTGTCATAAGGAAACATCTCAGAATTAAGATACAGTTTCATGTTAATTAAATTACAATGATCAAAGTGACTGAAATTTTTTTTCAATTTATTTTTACGGTCAGTATGGAAACCTACAATTACAAATCTAGGTTTCTCAAGTTGCGTCGCCGTCTTGATATTCCAGGTGTGACGTTGAGTTTCTTGTAGGAGAGGATACTCATGCAGTTCCCAACCCCTAAAGGGAACTTCCAATTCCTTGTTCCTAGCTACATAGTCAACTAATTTCAATCTTTCCACATCTGACACTGATATATGAGGCATTTTCCACAATACTTTATTTAATACAACTTTAACTGACTCGTTCTCTGCAGAATTTATTATAGCATTGGTATCCGAATTTGAGCGAATTAACACCAACTCCTGCCTCAAATTTAAAATAATTCTCTTAAAGTCTTCGCAAAATCCGAAAATGGTGGATAAATCGATTGAAACATTAAAATTTCCATGATCGTCAACTATAAGTGACCGTTCGTTGTTATTAAAAAGCCATCCACTATTTTGTAGATATTGAGTATCACTTGTGTTGAATGACACGTATCCTTTTAGAATGGAGGTTAGACCTGGATGACGGATGCGATCTATTACATATCCACCCATTTCATATCTGATTTCATCGAATAACAGCATTACACCGTTATTCGCAAATGTAGCAGTTTTGGAGGGTGTATTATCAGTTTTCAGTAATTTACCTTCAATATACAATGAACTTTCACTGGGTAATGTGTAGACATCCTGCTGTTGTATTGGAATGCGAATTTCATCATTATTATTCAAAGACGTAGATGCGTACGGTTGATGAGTATGTTTCTCAGAGTTAATAATAGTGTTGTCAAAATAAGCCCTCTCGTTGACATTTAATATATCCATTTTTATTATCACTTCTTAAAAATTACCTTAAAACCAAGAGATTCGAGAAACTTTCGATTTCTTACTGTTATTGGTTTGATGGTTCGTGTAGAACTGATGGAAGGTTTTAAATATATACCTCCTATATAGTTTCGACTACTAGAACCGCCACGTTTGTTGTACCTTATTACCATTGCACTTATTGATCACGCTTCCTTCAAATGTAGTCTTAATGACACCACCTCTCTTCCGAAATTGATGAGTTCACCATCTTGACTGACTATATTAACAACAATCTGATCGATAAATCGAGTGTTGATGGGTAAATAGACAACGTTACTTGGAGTCTCAACAATTTTGAAACCAGCTGGTACTGTAGGGAAAAATTCGTGAATAACGTGAGCTTGCCTGTCATTAATATAGGATCCACTCACAATATTGCATTCTATGCAAATGGTATTTACACTAAAAATATCGACTGGAAAATCTGATACATGGTAACCAAATGCAGCCAATTTTCTTGGTTTAAAACCAAGCAAGTGTCCTATTGAATCTTGTTTAGTAAAATCAATGTCCTCACTGCATTTGATTCTACACTTCAGAGTGTTATTGTTAGCTTTAATAGAAATGAGCTTTTGATGCTCCTTAACAATTCCCTCTCTTATGCTGTCATCATTATCATGCCATCTGAAGTCACCTAAGGCTCGTTGTAGATATTTATTTATTGCATCAATATCATAGTTACCCTCTGGAATTTCAATGTATTTACCCTTGGAACCATAATAAAATTTGTTGTTCTTATTTTTCTCGATATTTGGAATTGAATTGTAAGCCTCAAAGCTTATTAACCCTAAGACGTAGTCTTTACTATCATCTAATATAATTGGAGGAGTATACCTAGAAGTAAGAGTTGAGCTTCTTCCAGACAGTAAAAAAGAATTCGACATCTTCGGTGTCGTGAAATATACTATTCAAATACAGCACTGCATTTTTAATTATACAAAAATTTCAGACATAGATGACCACAGTTGAATGTATTAAATGTTTGTAACTGTTCATGATTATACAATATTTTACACGGTCCATTTGTATTTAGGTAATGTACCAATTCTCGTGGAGGCCTTAAGTTGCCATAGCTATCAAAATATACTGCTTTTTCTCCAGTTTTCTTATATGCAGTCCAGTGCGTCCCAGAGCCTCTTTCATTGTCTAGATTAATAATACCACATTCTTTATAATGCACCCGACGTGGTAAACTATCTCTCATAAATATGCCTCGAAAATGTTGAATATTTAATTTCTTAGTCAATCTTATTAAATCCAAATTAGTAAGAGCTCGTTTCGGTAATTTTATCGGTAACGCTTGGAAGGTTTTTTGCGTCCTAAAAAAAGACCAAAGCCTTGCTTGTAAGGTCTCATGTATAGTCCTTTACCCATAGCTATTTCTTCCATTGCAGCATTGTGACGTTTACTTTCTTCAAGCTTTTTCTTTGCAGCTTTGGCATCATTAACAGCCTTTGCAATTCCTGCTGCTCCACCACCTAAAGCACCAAGCGCACTTAAGCCTGCAAATAATGGAATTAGTGGTAGAAATCCTCCTGTCTTAGGTATTGGTATTACTCGGGCAGCTTTAATATATTTCTTCTTCTTAACTTTATTAACAGCTTTTAATGCAACTTTAATAGCATCTTTCATATTCTGCACATTTTTACCTTTTAGCGCTACTCGTGCTTGCTTTGTTACATCTTTAAATGCTAACGATCCACCAACCTTTTTAGATTTCGCTTTAGGTTTACCAGTTTTACTTTTATTTTTTTTAGTTTTTCCGTTAATGCATCCCATTCCTAATTTAACTTTAGCTTTCATTGCTGCTGCCACAGCCAAGGCTGCTGCCTTTTCTCCTATAGATGCGTTTGGTGATTTAATTCTCTCCACAGCCTTCTCACCCAAAATTTTATCAGCCGTATGTCGTTGCTCTAAGTTTTTCTGTCTGCTATAAGCCACGTCGTGTTGTTTACAAGCTTCGTCTAAACCATTAATACCCACATCACCTCTTGCTAATCTCTTCGCAAGTTTTGTACCAGGACCACAAAATTTATATCCTGGAATATGGAGCTCTACTGGTAAATTATTTATAGCAGAGTTCAATATACCTCTGCCAGATTTTCTTGTTGTTCTAAGCATTTGGCATCACGAACTACTCACGAATGATGATAATACCAGTATCACATCTAATATATATATACACACACAATCATAGACTGAGCTTTATTTATAGTATTGCTTCCGTCATGCGCATTATAAAACAGCCAATTGATTTACCTATTAACAACAATGATATCGCAGAAATAAAAATCTCGAAGAGACATGGAGAATTGTTACCATCTACAATCCGCTGCTTGGTTGTCGGTCCATCAAACTGTGGTAAAACTAATGTTATGATTAGTTTGATTGAGCATCCCAATGGATTAAAGTTTGAAAATATTTATATTTTTTCTAAGTCTCTCTATCAATCAAAATATCAGTATTTAGAAGAACTTCTAAAACCAATAAAAGGAATTGGATACTACGCCTTCAATAACTGCAACAACATTCTACCGCCTGAAGATGTAAAACAAAACTCAATATTTATTTTTGATGATGTAGCCTGTGATAAACAAAATGTTATGAGAGATTACTTCAGTATGGGGCGTCATAAAGACGTAGATTGCTTTTACCTTTGTCAAACTTATACACGTATTCCAAAACATCTAATACGTGATAACGCAAATATGCTGGTAGTCTTCAAACAAGATGATTTGAATTTGAAGCATATATATGAAGATCACATAAATAGCGATATGAGTTTTAATAAGTTCAAGGAAATTTGCTCACTGTGCTGGAAAGACAAATATAGTTTTATGGTGATTAATAAAGACAGTGACATTAATAATGGTAGATATAGAAAGACATTTGATCATTACATACATATATAAAGAGAAATAAGCTCTGCTAACTTTATTCATCATTATTAGTATTCATACTGAACTGCTCTTAACACTACGCTGTTTTAACTGTTAAGTATCTGTTTTTAACTGCCAGATACCTACTTTTTACTGCCTGGGACCTGATTTTTACTGCCAGCTACCTGTTTTTTGCTGCCAGCTATCTGTTTTTTACTGCCAGCTACCTACTTTTTACTGCCAGCTACCTGTTTTTTACTGCCAGCTACCTACTTTTTACTGCCAGCTACCTGATTTTTACTGCCAGCTGCCTGTTTTTTACTGCTTATTGAGGATCTATACAAGTACTACAATTAGGAGGAAGATTTGATGCTTTCAAAATGAATAGAAAGGAAGTTGAAGTAAAAAAATTGTTAATACAAAGGAGGAACATAGTAAAGCAAAAGCTGAATGCTCTGAAAGAAGGAAATATAATTCAAGAACAATCGTTTCTCCCTATCACGAAGCGTTTACAAACAATTGCCGAGAAACTTGATGGAGAGCCTAATATAAAAAGTGAAAAGCTTATAAAAAAGGAAGTGAAATCAAGGTTTAGCTCACCAAAGAAAAGCATAGCGAAACATAATAGATCGACGACTTCTGATGCACCAAGTTTCCTAGATACATCAGTTGTCGCAGAAGGAACTTCAAATGATAATGACATTGCTGATAGAGATAATGAGGGAAACAATGAGGAACTAGATGATAGTGTAAGAGATGCAAAAGAATATATTCAAGACTTTGGTAATTCGCCCGATATGATGTACTATTTAAATCACCTTGATCCCTTACCTAGAGAATATGTTCATAAAATGATTGGTGATGTTCATAATGAGTTTGACTTTAGGTATGGCGTTAGATATGATCCCGAGCATAATGAACTAAAAATTGGTAATGCATCTCTACAATTCGATGGTAATAATTTAATTGTAGGAGGGTTAAATTATACTGGGACTCCTGGACTCTACGAATTAATTTTTAAGAAACATCCAAAAAGTTTCACAGAAGGTGATAAAAAAACCTACTTAGACATTGTTAAACGAACGAATGCTCATAAAAGAAACTACTCTGAAAATGAGCAAATTCAGGGTAATGCATCTTACAAATATAAAAAAATCATCTCCGCATTGAGTATACAACCACTAACATCACGAAGACCTCGCATCATAGCACCCTCAACTCGAAAGAGGTTAGGCCTTGGTATGTTAATGGAAGCCTCGAATAATCCAATCGACTACGTATACTGGGATGATCCTAATGAGCTTGTTGATAGATTAAGGCTTTTAGTTGCCTCCCAAACCGCTGGCCATACAGGTCATTCTAACGAGATCGTCTCTATTATCGAAGAATTGCGTGAATCTAAAATTATTGAGTAGTAAGCAAAAACTTACAGCTAACTTAAAAAATGACAGTCGATAAATTTGGTAGACACATAAGTCAACCAAAGCATTCATCTGCGGATCATGATGATTTTGAAGTAACGTTAACAAGCATCTCAGGAAACATAGTGAAGAAATTATATTATAATATTGTTTTAACATTTGAGTCTACAACCTTTCATGAAAACAGTAAGAACTATTTAATATCTGATATAAAAACATGTCAAGTTTTCTTCTACGAAGCAGCTACGATTGAACATGCTACTGGTTACCCTACTGATATCATAACAATTATAAATGAAAAGGAATTTACTTTGGCAGAACTAGTCAACGTTATGCTACGTCGCAACGATAATATTTCATTTCGAGAAAAAGATCCGGAAACAGAAAACAAAAATTTATTTGTAGAAATTGTTATACGAGTTCCTGTGGGGTTAAATATATAGAAATTTGTTTTACATACTGTAATTTTAATTGGAATCCAATATGAAATATCTCAACAACTTTAACAAATATGCAACAAATGTAAAAGAAGATATTGTCAATGAATTACACAAGTCTGCCAGAATCAATTTTAAAAGACGTAGAACCGTAATAAAAGGTCTGAATGATTTAATACAAGCTGATTTAATTGACTTGATACCATATTCCAAGGAAAATAATGGATATAAGTATGTACTAATCGTTATTAATTGCTTCTCTAAATTTATATGGACAGAACCACTAGCGAGCAAATCAGCCCAGGATGTTACAATTGCAATGAATAGGATTTTACAACGTTTTAAAAAAATTCCGAAACATCTACAAACCGACATGGGAAAGGAATTCTATGAGAATTTCAAGAAACTGATGAAAAAATATAGCATTAACCATTACAGCGTTTATAGTACAAAAAAGGCTTCGATTGTGGAACGCTCCATTAGAACTATAAAGAATATGCTTTGGCGTGCTTTCAGCTTAGGAGGAGAATATAGGTGGAATCATATTTTAGATAAAATTGTTGACAAATACAACAATACAGTCCATTCTACAACTAGGATGAAACCAATTAAAGTTACATCAAGGAATGAAAGATCATTATTAAAATCAACATATACACATTTAAAAATTGCTAATAAAATAACAAAATTTAAAGTAGGCGACCATGTGAGAATTAGCAAATATAGAGAAGCTTTTAAGAAAGGATACACTCCAAACTGGTCTAGCGAGATTTTTATCATTAGGAAAATAAGATTAACCAACCCTACAACATATTTATTGAATGATGAGAGTGGTAAAGAAATAACAGGAGGCTTCTATGAATTGGAATTACAAAGAGTAAAACATCCTGACGCTCACTTAGTTGAAAAGGTATTACGAAAAAAAGGAAATAAAGTTTTTGTCAAATGGTTAGGTTACGATGACAAACATAATTCTTGGATTGATAAAAATAATGTATTGTAGCATGTTATATTGTATAAGAATTATAATAAATGATATACATTCTATATTCGATTTTTAATTTTAATAATTAACCCTATTAGTTACATAATAATGATAAGCAGGTCATCAACCCAGCTGACGTAGTCGACAGAAACCGACTATATACTTCCGCTCAGCACAAACGGTCCTCAACCTCTACCGCGCAGGTGCCAGCCGCTGTGACGTAGACGGCTGAAAGCTATGCCGATCCTGCTCCAGTCGCCATCTTGAATTGTGGAGCAGGATCGGCATAGCTATTCTACTATCGGTATCCAATATAACATTTATAAGTATATTTTCATTTTCTTGCACAATTTGAATTTGAGGTAAGTCTACTATCTTTAACAAAATTTGGTCATTATCCTTTTCACACTTCTCCGTTCCTGAATGAATCATATTCAGACAGAACCGTTTCTTAAAAGCTCGGGAAAACTGAATAGTCGTAGGATTTATGCAATTGTCACCTTGCTGACATATAGACCCGAAAAAATTTTCTATACAGTCTTGATTAATTATTGCGTTTATAGTAATTTTCCACCCTTTTATACATTTTATTGTTTTTGTTATATCGTTCCCTTTCCAGTTTAAGACTTTTAAAATATTAAAAAGTTTGTTACATTCAATTAAAAACTGCTTTTGTTCATCAGTACCTCTATATGCTTTTTGAAATTTTGTGAGCCCTGAAGTTGATGATGAATTCAGCATGTCAAAAAGATTATTTATTTGTCTGGAAGAACTGCAAATCTAATATATAAGTGTATACTTATAGCAACTGTATCACTGAAAATTTGAGCAGCATATTTAACTTTCATTACATTTTTCATAACATTTCAAATGCACTGGGAAATACATGTGAATTTGTTAATTTTGGTGCTGCTCTAATAGGGTATTCTTTATCATGATCATAAAAATTTTTAATAAATTCCCACAAGATAATATTTTCGTTTATAAGAAATTTATATTTGATTAAGTTATTCCTGAGCGCTTTTAATAAATATGGTGTATCAAATAGGAAAACAATCTTTTGATCGTTATGAAAAAAATATGGCGAATTTGGGGATATATTTAAAAACTTTGATAATTGTATATTGTTCGATCCCATATCACATACTACACCTACTATTTTGAGACCAATTTCATTGAGTTTAGATATCATAGTTAAGATGATATCTTTGAGTTTTTCACCAGGACATGTTGAGTTCACCAAATAGTATGCAATTGGTTGTTTCCAGTTTGTGCATAAGCCTCTCACCATAAAAACTGTAGCATTTAATGCTGGTATAAATTTTCTGTTTTCATCACCAAAATCTTCGAAACCAATAATTTTGTATTTATAGCATAAAATAAATTACTTTTTATACTCATTTCGTCAAAACACAAAATACATATTCTATCCAAATTTGAAAAATTCTCAACTTTTTTTTTTATAATTTCGAAAATGTTGGCGTTAAGTCCTGGATATATCTTTATATGTCTGATGAATCTTTGTAATATTGCTACACTAGGCAGACATAATTTTTTAACTAATTGATTTTTATATATTCTTGGGCCGTTAAGATACAGAGATAAACAATAATTTTTAAAATCACTGGAGTATCTTCTGCCTTTAGGATGTTTAAAACATTCAGAAACTTGAACATTAATAAAATCTGCCAATTCTGTTGATGGGCACAACTTGTACGTCAACTGTTTGTATTCATCTAATGTTACGTTTTCAAGAAAACTCTGCAAACGTCTTTCTAGTTTTTTATCTTTTGTTTTAAATAAAAATTTTCATTTTCCAACTTTATGTTTGAGTTTGTTTATGTGAGAAATTAATGGATTCTGTTATGTCTGGTACTGATATTAAATTTATGGTTTTGGGTTCAGTTGTTATAATTTCATCTAAAAGCAAGAGATTAAGAATTTTTAAATTATAATAGACAAGTGATTTTTAGAACAGAAAAATTATGTTTACTTATCTTTGAGAAATGTTAGGTTGGAGATAAAACTGGTAGTGTTTAACAGTTAAGTTGAAATTTAAAATGTTACTAATATGCAGTAAAATGTAAATTTGGAAAAAAATGTTAGAAATTAATGGATTCTGTTATGTCTGGTACTGATATTAAATTTATGGTTTTGGGTTCAGTTGTTATAATTTCATCTAAAAGCAAGAGATTAAGAATTTTTAAAGTATAATAGACAAGTGATTTTTAGAACAGAAAAATTATGTTTACTTAACTTTGAGAAATGTTAAATTGGAGGTAAAAGTGGTAGTATTTAACAGTTAAGTTGAAATTTAAAACGTTACTAATATGCAGTAAAATGTAAATTTGGAAAAAAATATTAATATTTTTTATTATTTTGTTTTGAGAAAATGAAAGAATTTATAAGAATATGTAAGTAAAAATATATCACAAGTCCTAAGTAAGTATTTTTCAAAAACAAAATAAATAATTACTTTCTTTTAATACATTTTAGGCACAACTTTAATACAACAAAATGTTTATGTAACAGATGCAGAGAGTTGCTCACGGTTTTGTAAACATGTACGGTAATACAACGGCAAACATCGAGTTCTAAATAATGTGTCGTACAAAATCAATGCACATGTTACAACCATTTTTTAGTCTTAGGCTTACTACTGACATTTCAGAACACTACATATATCTTTTGTTCTATTACATTCATATTTTCATTTAATCTTTTGTTAATGACAATTTGTTATAAAGTAATAGTTGATGTAATCATAATTTAAATATTTTCACATGAGCATACATAAAACTATTTTAGTCTTACTCTCGTTATAGTTACTACAAGGAATATGGTCATCTACATAATTTGAAGATGAGCCCTCTTGTGCAGGAAATATTGTTGTAATGGCCCCTTTGCGTAATCTATTGCGCGAATCGTTAGAAAACATATTATTTTCAAAATGTATTTGACAGAGTTTATATGAACTATTATTAATCCTGTGCAGCTTTTCTAATAAATCTTCTCTATTAGAGAAGCCACTGCCCAGACCTTTGCACTAAAATAAAAATTTGTATTTGTGAAAAATATAAATATGTATATTTTAAACCCCACTTTCATGAGAAGTATTTACGTATAGCAATAGTAGTAAAATGTAATTTATGTGGTTTTTACAATATATTATAGATTACTTACTTATTTATATCTTTAGGAAATTTAAAGAAACTTAAATTACTATTTGATGATGTGTTTAAACATCTAACAGCTGCGCAGCGACTCATTCCTCGATTTAGGCTCATAATGTTTCTTTAATACGGCTCTGTATTACCGATGTTCGCACTCCCAGCGTTGGATGTAGACTGACGGTAGCCGAGGTCTCTGCAGCTTGAAACGGATGCGCGAACTGCTAAGCGCGACTTATTGGTCGGTCCGGTAGACCGTATATAAGCTATATTTATGGAGAGGATTGGCACCCTCTCTGCAGGTATGGTAGGGTGGAATAATGTTAGCTTGGGTCAATGTGAGAGATTGATACCGGTTGATATTTGACTACCCCCTTAATTAATGAGGTTTTCCAGGTTTCCCTCATTCCTGCACTGAATAGTGGTTAGGGCCTACCAACGTAAGTCGTTCCTGGGCGCAAATGCGGCCTGCTTAATAATAATAATATGCCGCCCCCTCTCCCGCACAAGTCTCCGACTTCTGGGCTAATCCCTGTGATTAGAATGAGGGGTAGAGATATTATTATTATTATTTCGGCCCGAGTGTTTCTACTGGTCTCCTTATACTGTGATTTAATATTGTATAAGTATGTAAGTTCATTGGCTGCGCTGGTGATTCCTCAGATTCCTCTATTAATCAGCCATGGTTTTTTATCTTTTTAAGATTATTATTACAAAGTCAAAAATGCTGCCTAATAAACCTTTTTCCGCCTTTTAACAGTAGATATGTGTTATAGAAGTTTTTCCTGGTAGTTTAGAAACTGTCAACATTTCTTTTTTATTGAAATATAAGAAATTCACATCATATTGAAGTTACATTACTCAGAAAATTTATCGATAGAAAAGAGACCTAAGAAATTAGTAATGTTTGTTTTATTGTGTTAGCTTCATTGGTTCCTTATTTGGAATACAATCTAAAATCAATATAAACAATATTATTAGAGAGAGAAAATAGTATAGAAATTTATATTACAGATATATTGAATTAGCAAAGCAGTATTTAACTTCAATTTGTTTGTTGAACGCCCTGAACTGTGTTTGGCTAAAACCTTATTAAAATAATTAAGAAAGTTGTTTTTTAGAAATAACATATATTATTTAATTTCAACGAATTTAAAGCAATTTTGTATCACATCTGAATCTGTATAAGCCGCTGAATAAAAATATTATGAAATCTAGTGGAATAAACACTCAAAAATTAAAAATTCATGGTATTATAGTACTGCGTAACCCAGCAGTTTCACTCCATTATGCGTAGTCTAATCTTTTTCAGCTTGCTTTGGAGTTCTTTAGTTGCGAATCGGCGAATATGAATGTGGCTGTAGTAAAAAGTGTTCTATTAAAATAATAATATTCGTTATAATTACGAGTGTATACAATACAGTGAATGTAATAATAATAAAAACATAAATAAAATAAATAAATAACATATGCATTTAAGGAACAAATTATATATGTTATTAATAATTTGTGACCGTTTTCTATAACTACATTAGGTAGTTTGCTTTCCCTTGATTGCATTATTGAGAATATGGTTGGAAGTTCTTTTTGCTCAAATGTTGACAGCTATATACGTAGTATAGTATGAATTATCAGAAAATACAACACTTTTAAATATTCTCAAATCTTAATTATGAGGAAAGTCAACGGCTTTGGATCAAATTAATTAGGTGGTTTAAGCTGTGGTACTAGGCACGCAAGTATTTCAGCAGCTTATAAAGCATAGATATTAATGTTAAAAGATATTAAAAAAAATTACTTGATAGCCAAAAACGTCGGAAATATTTGCTAAAATTTACATATAATAGGAAATTTAAAAATAATTGCTAATATGTAAAACAATTGTCAGTCAACTTGTACCTAATTAATTAAATATTATTGTAGTATCTATACAGGTGATATTTATTAAATTGGGAAAGGTTTGCATAAAAATATTTGGCAAGCTAATAGTTTTATTTTCAAATAAATGGTATAACTAAGCAAGATGCTATATGAAAATAACAAAACGAAAATTGATTATCTTTAAATGTCTACATCTGTTATCTAATTGGACGAGGATATCGAAATATAATTACAAGAACAAACAACTTTCCTGTAGGAAGTTCGTTCTGAATTATATGAGATATACTCGTCCAATTAGATAAGTCCCACCCTGTAAGCCATCCCAATTATCAATTTTGCCTTTTAACGTCAACAGTGTAATGAATGTCCGGCTAGCGATATAAAGACAAGTTATGGAATCATTTTTTGGTTGTGATGATTCATCTTTTAAATGTGCTCGACAGAGAACACGACTGTGTACTACTACATGTGTTATCTAATTAGACGAGTATATCTCATATAATTCAGAACAAACTTCCTACAGGTAATTCGTTTGTTCTTGTAATTATACTGTCATCACGTCGATAAATATTTAGAAATCCTAGTATAATCTGAAATAACAACATGCAAATCAAATAGATGAATCACTGAGAGTAAGTCAGTTAACTCAGATGAATTGGCTCGAAAGTTAACATTGAAATCTCCCACAAGCAGCACCCTTAAGCCTACTTTACAGCACGTCAACAGTACTCCTAAATTTGACAAATAAATATCAAAATTCTTGTTTCTTACTGAATTACATGCTCTGTAAACTGTAATGGTTACTACATTGCAGTCAGACAATTTAACAGCACACAATTCTGAGTTTAGTACAGTAGAAAGATTAACAACCGATATTTCTTTAACATTTTATATGATTCTTCACATATATAGCCACACCGCCATGGATATTATTTAACCTACAGTAGCTAGTTGCCAAAGTATAGCTGCCCAGATTAATGTTTCTTAAAGCTTCTTTGTTTAGAATCCAGTGTTCCGATAAACATACGATGCCGTAGTTAAATTTATTGAGATAAGCATACAACTTGCTAGTTTTATTTGCTAAGCTTTGTATGTTTATAAGGAATAAACTAGTTACTATACTATGAGTCTGTGTATTGTCTAGATTTTTTTTATTAGAGTCCACTTTAGGTTTCATCCGTCCGTCGTTTCCTGTAGTGAAAAAATACGTTGGTGTGAGTGCCCTGCGGCCATTTTGAAGGGCACATTGCAAATTCTGCATTACTTTCATGTATAGTCACTTTGAATAAGGAATACATTTCATGATATTTGAACATTAGCTTTTCACTATCCTCTGGATAAAAAGATTTTAAGTAATCCAAAATTTCCTTTCCGGATGTATATGGATGTACTTTATACACGTGGAGAAATGCAGATTTTTTTATAGCTTTGAAAGGAGCCTGATTTTGTTCCATGTTTCCAATAATGGGACTATTTCCTCGATGTTTCCTTGTAGAATTAATATTTCCAGAAGGAGAAGATGAAGAGATTTTTGTATGAGCTTCCGCTTGCATTATAGTGATATGCCTTCCTTGTTAATTAGATTTGCTGAGTTGATGACTCCATTGCTTTTGTTTACATTGTTCTTGCCGTCATTTTCAGAACAACTGAGTGGCCCTCTTTGTGGCAACTGTCTAATTACAGATGGCTGGTATCGCAATCTTATCATGGGTCCTGATGTATTTATGTTTAGGTTGATTTTGTATTGTGGATGTGGATGGCGCCACCGCCACCAAATTATTATTAGTAGAATTATTGTTTACAATGTTTTTCAATAATATTATCAGGAGTTTTCCAACCCGACTTATTCTTTTACTAGAAAAACAATCCGTTAATTAATCACTTATCTTTATTAACTACTCTGTACACTACTGTACACTAATTACAACTCAACTAAACGCTATTTCACTTTGAAACTCCAGGAAATTTCCAACTAAACACTCCAATTCAAAACTATAATTCAAGACTGCCTGACTCGGCCGTTTATTCTTCTTTTATAGACCAAACGAATATTCCAGGTATTTTCTAGTATCTCTAGATCCATTTCCCGAACGACTCGAACGCTTCTCGTCGATTCTCAATTTTCCCAGTCGCGCCTGGATACACGGAATTATTTGTTTGTTTACCAGAATCGCGTAGGGGCGATCGGGTCAATCTAGCGTTTCGCGATACCACAGTCGTGGAATTGGGACAGACGTCTCAGATGGTCGACCTTCATCTTACTCTTGGGAGTTTTCTGTATCCGTTAAACAACGTCATTGATTTTTTTAATGACAGTATAGCAACAGTTCTATAGTTTAGGCGATTTTCCTTTCTTCCGCGTGGGGTTGTACAGCCACACCAGGACACCTTGTTGGAATGCGACTGCATTGGCCCGGACGTCGTATCGAGTTTTCATACGATCGCTCTCTAGTCGCATTCGAGATCTGACGTCGTGTACGTCTTCGTTCTAGCTCATGACTATAAGTGTCTGGCTCTGTGGGCTGTTCCGCAGGGCGACCAAATACCAAATCTGCTGGAAGGCGAAGCTCTCTTCCAAAGATGATCCTTGCGGAAGTCTTTCCAGTAGTTTCATGGGCAGCTGAGCGGTAAGCTAACAGGAAGAGTGGAATGAGCTTGTCGCAGTCTATCTGGTTCTCGTTCACAAATATCCTCAGATTGGTTTTTAGTGTGCCGTTGAAGCGTTCCACCATATCATCTGACTGGGGATGCAGCGGGGTGGTCCTGGATTTCTGGATTCCCATAAGCTCGCAGACTTTTTGGAACACGCCTGATTCGAAATTTCTGCCCTGATCTGAATCTAGTTCCACGGGTACGCCAAATCTGCAGAACAGGTTGTTGACTAGCGCTTCTGCTACGGTTGTGGTCTCTTGATTGGGAAGGGAGTGTACCGGCCATTTGCTGAAGTAGTCCATGGTTACTAACAGATATCGGTTCCCACTTTGGGTTTTCGGAAAGGGGCCAGCAATATCAATGGCAATCCTCTCGAACGGTGCTTCTACGATGTACTGGCGCATTTTGCTTCTGGAACGGGTCTTCGGACCCTTGATGGCTGCACATATGTCACATTTTCGGCACCAATCTTCTACATCCGTCCTACAGCTCAACCAGTAGAAACGCTCCCTAATCTTCTGTAGAGTCTTATTGATACCGAAATGTCCACCACCAGTACCTCCATGTATTTCCTGCAACACTTCTTTGATCCGGGACCTCGGGAGTAGTACTTACTTCTTGACCTCCGTTCCGTCATTGTTCTCCCATGCTCTTTTTAGGACACCGTCTTCCATCACCAGGGAATTCCATTGAGCCCAATAGCTCTTTAATGCTGGGCTTTTACTACTGACATCAGCCCAAGAGGGTCGGTTGTTGGCTTCTTTCCAGTCTAATAAAGGCTTGATGTCACAGTCAGCTTGCTGGTCTTCCCGAATCACCGCTGAACTCAATCGGTCTTCAGGTTGGGCAGCTACCACCTTGCAAGGAACTGATGAGGTATGCTCTTTTCTTTCAAGACTACTACAGTGTTTGCAGTTGACAGGACAGGGTCTCCTAGAAAGGGCATCTGCATTTCTATGTTACCTGCCGGCTCGATGTTCAACAACAAAGTTATATTCTTGCAGCCGTTTCAGCCATCTGGCCATCTGTCCTTCAGGGTTTTTAAACTGTAGCATCCATTTAAGGGAAGCGTGATTCGTTCTTACGAGAAATTCTTGGCCATACAGGTATTTATGAAAGTGTTCTAGGCTTTTGACGATGGCAAGTAATTCTTTCCGAGTCACACAATAGTTTTTTTCGGCTTTGGATAGGACTTTGCTGAAGTAGCCTACTGCTACTGCTCTTGGCCATCTTGTACTTGGGAAAGAACTCCGCCAATTACAATGTTGCTTGCGTCCGTGTCCACTATAAATGGTTGTCCAGGTATTGGATATGTCAAGATCGGAGTAGTGCAGAGGGCCTCTTTCAGGCTTGCTGGCATCTCCATTCGAACGGGATGTTGTCTTCTGTCAGTCACTCTGTCTTCTCCGGATCTGTTTTCACACCGTTTGAAGTAATAATGTGGCCTAGGTATCATCTACCCTCCTTCTGGAACAGATTGCACTTCTTCGGGTTCATGTTCAGGTTTGCTGCTTTCATCTTTTTGAACACTTCGGACACGTTCTGCAGGTGCTCCTGGAAAGAGCGTCCCAGCACCACCACGTCATCCAAGTAAATTCAGCATGTCTCCCAATGCAGGCCATGAAGTACAGTTTCCATCAGCCGTTCAAAAGTGGCAGGGGCATTACATAGGCCAAATGGTATTACATTGAACTGCCACAACCTATTTCCAGTAGCGAACGCTATCTTTTCCTTATCTTCTGGGCTGACCTCTACTTGCTAATATCCACTTTTTAAATCCAAAGTGGAAAACCATTGCGAACCAGCCAAGGTGTCCAGAGTATCGTTAATTCTTGGTAATGGGTAACTGTCTTTCTTGGTGACGTTATTTAATTTTCTGTAGTCCACATAAAATCGGGTGAAGCCGTCTTTCTTCTTGACCAGAACTACGGGAGAAGCCCAAGGACTCTGAGATGGCTCTATGGTGCCTTGGTTTTGCATTTCAATTAAAATCTTGTTAACTACTTCTCGCTCGGCTAGTGGAAGTCTTCGTGCTGGGTGGTTTATAGGAGATGATGAACTAGTATCGATTCGATGCTTCACTGCATTGGTTTTCCCAAAGTCGCTTCGTTTAAGTGCAAGCGCCTCTGCATTTTCACTTAGCAACTCTTCCAGTTGTTCCATATCCAACTCTGTTAATCTTTCCTTGGTTCTATCCACGATGTCTCTGATACATTCTGGTAGACTGGTCTTATTTGGTTCCTTCTCCGTTTCGTTGATTTCTTTGAGTGCTCTGACAATGGTAACAGGTTCACAGACTCCTACTTTAGTTCCCTTTGTAATTTTCTGTGGAAAGGTTTTCAGTTTAATTACCCGTACTATTGTTTTCTCAGGTTTAATCAGGGTACCTCCGGTGACTATAGATTTATTGAACAAATTCGGATTACTGGTTTCCACCACTCCTACACTGCAAAAAATTTCCCCATACATAACCATTCGGTCTGAGCAGGTAGTACCACATCTTCTTTAACAACGAGTCTCCGTACAGCGTTATTCGCAGTGGTATTCGTTAGCACTACTTCCTCACCCATTATCCGTAGCGTACCAGCATTCAAATCTAAGTTCACCCCCTTTGCCCGTAGTAAGTCTAGTCCGAGTATGACATTGTCCGATATATCTGCTACCAGGAATCTGTACTTGAACTTGACGTCTCCCAATTCTACTTCAAGGTCGCATTCCCTCTTGACTGGCAGTTGTTATCCATTGACTGTTGTAAGGAAATAACGTTTGGCAGGGTTCTTAATACGCCAAGCACCAATAATATCTGGCCGTACAATAGTTCTTGTCGCTCCAGTGTCGATTACCATAGGGAACATACGGCCACAAATAATGCCTTCCACCAGCAAGGAGTCAGAGTCCTGGAGTTGTGATAATGTAACTTCTTCTCGTGTGGTATGGTTAAATGATTCAGCCAGCTTTCGCCCTGCCAAACCGGTTGAACCTATATATATATAAATGATACTGCAGGAAACAACTACTCCGCGGACTAATGCCTCGACCGGCATTGAATTACTCCTGCAGTATCTCTGTGAACAGCCAAGAACCCTTGTCGGACACACCACCAGGCATAGATCGGTTTCGGGCTTGTTAACCCTCATCAGTATGCCATAGGTGAGATGACCGACAATTGAACTGCAGGAATCTAGTTTTCCTGTGTGGCGGCCCCTGGAAGTTACGCCTTTTTTGATTTGCGGCTGGGGCCCTACACTGCCTCTTCAGATGTCTTATCTGCTCACAGTTCCAACATTGAAGAGAGCGATCTCTTCGGCTACCAGGTTGTTCTCTCTTTGGCTTGGTTCAATGTTTTGATTATGTCTCCATTTTCCATATTATCGCTGTTATCACTGATGGCTCGAACTTTAACATGTCTACCGGATGCCATCTTTGCTGCCTCAAATTCCAATGCATGCGAAAGAGCGTCGTTTAACGTTTTAGGTCTGGCAAGTCGTAGTGCCTGCTGGGTTTCGCAATCTCTTAGGCTGTCGGCAAAAACTTGGATGGAGAGCTGGTCTAAGAATTCTGACGGTGCTGTCGGATAAGTCAATCGAACCAGTCGAGCAACATCGGTCTCATAAATTCTCTCCACTCTGCTGGTGACGAATTTTTATTTGTGCCTGGTACACTTGCTGCAGGTGCTTAGCCCCATGTCTCATTTCCATATGCTGTTTCAGAAGGTCATAGTTACTCTACTGCCCAGCAGGAACTCCTTGTAAGACGTCAAGAGGTCCCCCTCGTAGAGCAACTATCGGAGCAGTAGCCTTTTCACAATCAGACCATTCGTTTGCCGCAGCTGCTGCTTCAAACTGACGCAGACAGAGGAGACCTTGCCGTCGAATTCAGGAGGCTTCGTTTTCTGAGTTCGGATAACAGGTTCTTCTGATTTGATTACGCCCTCCTTTGTTATCTTGTCTAGCTTATGTCGAAGCCTGCTCTTCGCAGGTTTCTTTAATCATGTTTATTTCTTCGTCCATTTCCTTTTTTTTTGTGCTAACAGTTCTTCGTCGATTTCTTTTCTTTGTTCTAACAGTTCTAACTTACTGTATTTTCTAATTTTTCTAACTTCGTCTGCATTTCGTTTGTCTGAACTCTCATTTCCTGTTGTATTATCTGCGCATCTGATCTTCTAATTACTTTTCTAATTTCTCTTGCATCATTTGAGTCTGATCTTCAATTTTATGCCCTTGTTCTTCAAATTTTTCTTGCATTGTCTTCGTCTGGTCTTCCGTTTTATTCCCTTGTTCTTCTAATTTATCTTGCATCATCTTCGCTTGGTCTTCCATTTTATGCCCTTGTTCTTTTAATTTTTCTTGCATTGTCTTCGTCTGGTCTTCTATTTTATGCTCTTGTTCTTCAAATTTTTCTTGCATCATACGTCCCCGTTCTTGCATCGGTCGGATCATTTCTAACAGTTTCGCCAGTTGTGTATCCATATTGACTTGACTTCTAGTTACAGACTTTATTTCTTTGGAAAGTTCTAGAATGTCTACTAATGTATTTGTAAATATAATAATAATAATAAATGATTTTATTTGCAATTAGAATAGTTTATCACATAGTTAATATAGCCAAATACAAATAATAGTTAACAAATTGCAAAATGGCAAGAGTTCATGTCAAACCTGCTCTTCCACTCAACCAAAATAATATTTTGAACTAAAACTATCTATATCTAACAAGTACAATTATTACAATAATTAAACATAACAACAATAACAATTATTACGAATAATAGATATTCTACTGGTAGAAAAAATAATACAAAAAATGGTAATAAAAAAATGGTAAGACAGTGGCAGCATGAATATGATGTTTACATTAAAAAATATTTATCGGACAGCAATTACTTTTTTATCTTAGATTTAATAATTGATAATTTATGTTTTTATGAAATGGGATATTTTATTATAATAGTTAGTAATTTGATAACTAAAACAACTTTGAAATAAAGATGTTACATGAATAGGTACAGATAACACATTTTTAAATCTTATATTGTGAACATATGTTCTGTATCTAATTTTTTCATATAGATATGGTGGCGTTTTAAAACTTATAATTTTATGAAATAGACAGCAACTGTGAAGGATATGTCTCTGTTCAATTTTTTAACCAACCAATTTCCTCAATTTTTGGTGAAATATGCTCACGCCTTCTAACATTACATATTAATCTTACACAAGAATTTTGAATTTTTTGTAAACGTGTTTTATCACATTTTCTAAAAAATGGATAATAAACTGTATCACAATATGTTAAATGCGACAATACCAATGCTTCGCACAAGACAATTCTATTTTATTTACTGAGCACTTCTCTATTTGCAAATATTAATTTGAAATTACTAAAAGATCGCTTAATAATTATATTTACTTGTTCAGTGAAAAGTAAAGAAGTGTCGATAGTAAGACCCAGGTTTTTATCAACTTCTGTAGGTTGCAATTGATTACCTGATAGTTTAACGTCAGTAACATTTTTAAGTCTAATTCTAGCAGAACGTGGGCCAAATAACATAATTTTGGATTTAGATGGATTAATAGAGAGGCAGAATTTGTTAGAAATATTTAAAAGGGAATTTAAATCGTCAGTAATTCTCTGATTAGCTAGTTGTACATCAGGTTCTGCAAAAGAATAGTACAACTGGGTATCATCAGCATAAAAATGCGATTTGCAATATGATATGACCTTTTCAAATTGAGAAGTATAAATCGTAAAAAACAAAGGACCTAAAATGGACCCCTGTGGAACTCCACAGTTAACTACTTGATAATTAGAACAAATATTATTGTATACAAGACCCTGTGTTCTATTAGTAAAATAATTTTCAAGTAAAGAAAGTGAATCATTGTTAAAGCCAATGTAATGTAATATTGAAAGAAGTAGGTGGTGATTAATTCTATCCAAGCCTTTGCTATAATCCAATAAAATCAAGGCAGTTAATTTTCTATTATCAGTGGCTCTTACAATGTCATCTATCACTTGCAAAAGTGATGTAGAGCAGCTATAATTAGGTCGAAATCCAGATTGATGTTTAGGTAAAATTTCAAAACAATTCAAATAAGATCTTATTTGTTTACTGGCTGATTTTTTCAAAAACTTTTGATAAAGTAGGTAGAATACTTATTGGTCTAAGATCTGCAAAGTCAGTAACATCGTTTATTTTGGGCAACGGTATAACATTAGCAATTTTCCACTGATTCGGAAAAACATTTTTTTCAAAACAAAAATTAATTACATACGTAAGTACCGGTAGCAATGACGGATAAAGCTCTAATATCATACGCAAACTAATTTTATCCGACCCCACAGCATTTAATTTAACAGAAAGAAGATTTGAATATATTTCATCCTGTGACACCATTTGAAATGTAAATTGCCCTACATCATCTTTTACTGCTCCTAAGTAGTAATTTACACCGTTGACTTCCTCACAATGAAACGAGTGCAGTGATATGTCACACTTGGGTCTTTGTCGTACTCCCGTATACAGTTCTAGAATGTTCGAGATTATCCTTTGCACATAACACTGTTCAATTCCTTAAGTCACGGCGAGTGCGGTGATATGTCACGCTTGGATCTTGGTCTCACTCCCGTATAAAGTTCTAGAATGTTTGAGATTGTTCTACGCAAATAACACCGTTCACTTCCTTACGTCACGACGAGTGCGGTGATATGTCACACTTGGGTCTTTGTCTTACTCCCGTATTCAAGTTCTAGAATGTTCGAGATTGTCCTTTGCAAATGACACCGTTCAATTCCTTAAGTCACACGAGTGCTGTGATGTGTCACTCTTGGGTCTTTGTCTCACTTCTATATAAAATTTTAGAATGTTCGAGATTGTCCTACGCAAATACCACCGTTCACTTCCTTAAGTCACGACGAGTGCGGTGATATGTCACACTTGGGTCTTTGTCTCACTCCCGTATAAAGTTCTAGAATGTTTGAGATTGTTCTACGCAAATAACACCTTTCACTTCCTTACGTCACGTCGAGTGCGGTGATATGTCACACTTGGGTCTTTGTCTTACTAGAGTGCCCGAGATTTTCCTTCTCGAATAACACCGTCCACCCACGCACAGGGTTCCAGAAAGTTCTTCAAACTTCCACTTAAATCCACTTGCGACACCAAATTGTCATGGGTTTCCCAACCCGACTTTTCCTTTTACCAGAAAAATAATCCGTTAATTAATCACTTATCTTTATTAACTACTCTGTACACTACTGATTACTAATTACAACTCAACTAAACACTATTTCACTTTGAAAGTCCAGAAAATTTCCAACTAAACACTCCAATTCAAGACTGCCTGACTCGGCCGTTTATTCTTCTTATATAGACCAAACAAATATTACATGTATTTTCTAGCATCTCTAGGTCCATTTCCCGAACAACTTTCGAACGCTTCTCGTCGATTCTCAATTTTTCCAGTCGCACCTGGATACACGGCATTATTTGTTTGTTTACCAGAATAGCGTAGGGGGGATCGGGGCAATCTAGCGTTTCGCGATACTACAGTCGCCGAATTGGATGTGAGCGGGGCAAATTCCGTGACAATATAATTTGTTCCTGGAGAGATACATTTGTCGTTTGTTGATTTTATATTATAACGTCTTTTGATTCAACAGTTCCTTTAAATATTTAATTTGAATTGTAAATACCTTGTGATTATTGGAGAGAGTATCCACATTGTCAACACTTCTTTCCTGCTGTGTAATTTCATGGTCATAACAAATTATTGAGTAATTGTCAATAATTTTCACACTTTTAAGTAACTGAACACAACTACTATGATGTGATATTGATTCACATCTAACACATATTTGGGCCTGGTTGGGCAGGCATCATACACTTTTTACAAACTTTTGCAGTGACTACGTTTGAGGTCGGCGTCATATTAGACAAAAGGACATTATAATTCAAGAGCTACGAGATAAAATCACTCTGTTAAATGACTACATTAAAATTTTGAACAAATATTCAACCTGTGAAATTAAAGAAGATTTACAAAAACCTAATCTTGATAACCAGATAAACAAATCAGTTGCGACTGAAAAAGTGTCTAATAGAAATGATGGTAAAAACTCGGCTGGTAAGAAAAAAAATAAATAAACAAAACTTTGATACTAGAAATGAACAATCCAGTTTAATTACGAAAGAAAATTTGTCTTCTGGACTAAAACAAGTGGAGAGTCAATTAAAACTTCATGAGTATATTAATTTAACAAATGATGCTAAACCCTCAAATTCATCATCCACGCAAAATACAGAAGATTGGAGGAACGTCAACAGGAAAAATAAAAAAAAACGATCTGTTATAATAGGGAACAATGCTACTAATACATCTATAAAGGGTGTTCCTAGAACTATAGATCTTCATGTTTATAGAATAGATACGCAAACAACTGCTGCAAAGTTAACTGATTTTTTGAAACCTAATTTTCCCGAGGTAATTTGTCAACCTATACAGTCTAAATGGCCGGAGCTGTACACATCCTATAAGGTAGCCATCCTGGAGGATAATTTTAAGAAAGCCATGGATCCTCAATACTGGCCAAAAGGAGCTTGCATTCAGCGTTTTTTAGTAATGCGGAAGAAGCTGGAGGACACGCGGGTATAATATTTGATCCGAATATTCTTTTACTCAATGCTCAAAGTTTAAATTCTTTTAAAATTGATAATTTGTATTTGGAAATGTGTGATTTTAATAACCTAAATTTTTTATGTTTCAATGAAACGTGGGAGAATGATGAGTCAATAACTGCTTTGCATATTAATGATTTTAAGTTAGCTAGCTCTTACTCTAGAAGTGTTTTGAAAGGGGGTGGCGTTGCTATTTGGGTCAGAAATACAATTAATGTGACCACCATTGACTTAAAATTTTACTGTGTTGACAAACATTTTGAAGCCTGTGCTGTAAAATGGATACAAAAAGATATTAATGTTCTCATAATAAATTGTTACAGATCTCCATCAGGAGATTTGAATTTGTTTTTTAACAAACTGACTGATATTTTAAATTATTTATGTAAAGCTAATACTAATATTGTTTTATGTGGGGACTTTAACATAGATTCATACAATAGCGCTAACTGCAAAGATTTTAATATTTTACGTAATCTTTTGAGATGTTTTAATTTAAATAATATTGTTAAGTGGCCTACCCGGGTAACGGGCAACAATCTCAGTACTATCGACCATGTTTTTATTAATTTTGACTCGGAGGGGTTGTGTTGTGTTTTTGACAATACTTTGTCCGATCATCGAACTGTCTGGGTTGAGTTAAGTTTATTGGAAGTAAATAGCAATAGCAATGGTGTATCATTTTTTAAAAGAAATTTTAGTGAAAACTCTATAATGAATTTTACTACTGCTCTATGTAATGAATCCTGGGTCAACTTATATAACTTAAAAAATATTAATGAAGCATTTAATTACTTTTATAGAATTTTTTTACATTATTTTGAAATAAACTTTCCACTGCGAAGGTTTTATAAGGATGGGAAGGTTAATAAACAGTGGGTTAATGATAAGGTAAAAAGTTCAAGTATATATTTGAAAGATCTCTTTATTTTACAAAAAAGTATTCCTGAACTGTCTGATACTTATCGTAGGGAGAAAAATAATCATAAGCTATTGATTTTAAACACTAAAAGAAATTATTATCGCAATAAGATTTCTAATTCTGACAATAAATCTCGAACTGCCTGGAACATTATGTCAGAACTGTCTAATAAAAAGAAAAAAAATGCGAATAACATCGTAATTAATGAGAACGGTCATATGCACGAGGACCCTAATACAGTTGCATCACTATTTAATAATTTTTTTGCTAATTATTCTACAAATATAATCAGTCAGATACCGACTGTAAATAATTTACCCATTAGCAGTAAGTTGGTCCCACATATAAATTCATTGTTTTTAACTCCCTTTACCACGGAAGAACTGCTGAATTTATTAACAAATAAGCTGAAAAATAAAAAATCATCGGGGCCTGACGATATCCCTATGTTTATTATTAAGAGAGCTGTTCAGTTTATTATTTTGCCACTTAAGTTTCTTGTGAACTTATCATTTGAAACTGGATCATTTCCAGAAGATTTAAAATTAGGAAAAATTATTCCGGTGTACAAGAAAAGTGATCCTATGTCCTTGGAAAATTATAGACCCATATCACTGTCTCACGGATTCTCAAAAATTTTTGAATATTGCTTTCTTAAGCGACTATTAACTTTTATTGATAAATTTCAAATTCTCACTGATAATCAGCATGGGTTCAGGACCGGAAAATCTACGACCACCGCTATACATTCCTTATATGAAAATATTCTTCATTTTCTAGAAGACGGCGAATGTCCTGTTGGGATCTTTTGTGATCTCAGCAGGGCATTCGACTGTGTCAATCATGACATTTTAATATCTAAACTACATAACTACGGTATCCGTGGACCAGCGTTAAATTGGATAATCAGTTTTATTAAAAAAAGGGAGCAATTTGTCAGCATCAACTATAATGACCAGAACGGTGATTGTAAATAAAACTCTGAACGGGTGTCTGTGGCGTTAGGTGTCCCGCAGGGATCGGTCTTAGGCCCCGTACTGTTTTTATTATATGTAAATGATATCGATACTATCTCAGCTAATACTAACTTTACTATGTATGCTGATGATACGTCACTTATAATATCTAGTAAATCGGATCAAACATTAAAATTTAATTGTAATATTTTACTCAATAATTTAAGTGGCTGGTTTGCCCAGAATTCATTACATTTTAATGTCGAAAAAACTGAGGTACTTCGTTTTTGTACCAGTCAGAGAAGGCAATGTGACATACTGAATTTGGAAATTAATAATACTCCTCTTTCTTGTGATACTAAAACCGTAAAATTTTTGGGATTAAATTTGGATGTTCACCTTAATTGGAAGGATCACTGTAATAGTGTCACATCGAAGCTATCTTCAGTAGCTTATTTATTTCGAAATATTAGGACAGTTCTTGGTATAGATCAACTCCTCTGTTTATATTATGCTCAAGTCGAATCTAGACTGAGATATGGTGTTTGTTTCTGGGGTAATTCCACTTTTTCGTCCCATGTTTTTATAGCTCAGAAACGTATTTTAAGATGTATGTTCGGTGTTTCCAGTTCTTGTTCCTGTAGAAATATGTTTAAACAATTTAGGATACTTACTCTTCCTAGTCTTTATGTTTTTGAGATCTGTTTGTTTATTTTTAATAATAAGAGTAAATTTATACTGAATAATATGTTTCACAATGTTAACACGGGGCAAAAACATGATTTTCACGTACCATATGCTAAACTTAACTTAACTATTAATTCTCCTAACTTTATAGGACTAAAATTGTTTAATTGTTTGCCCATGGAAATAAGAAGAATAAACACTCAATCTTTATTTAAAGTTAAGTTAAAACAACATTTAGTAAATAAATGTTTATATTCTGTCTTAGAATATTATTCTTCTATGTGACTTATCTTTTGTAAATTTGACTATTCCTATACATATATGTTATGTCTGAGAGGAAAATAAATTATTATTATTATTATTATTATTATTATTATTATTATTATTATTATTATTATTATTATTATTATTATTATTATTATTATATTTTTATACAGAGTTATTCCAAATAACTCCTTGAAATAAGTTTTTTATTATTTAAGCACCTCTGGAAAAGTTAGAACCTCTTAAAAAGGGCTGAATAATGTAAAGATTTAATTAATATTTTTTAAACACTTGGAAATTAAGAATTTAAATTTGGTACGATATTTAGGCTGATGAGGCTTCTTCTAGGCAGGTATTTTTTATTGTCCTCATCTTATTATAAGACATTGAAATAGACTACTCGCTCTTCATTTTTTATTCTATTTTTTTTCTGGTGTAATTTTTTTCCATTCATTTTTTTTTAACTCCTCTTAAATTTAAACATTTTTTACCTCTTTCAATTGTTTCATAAGTTATAATAAATATCGTGCTAAGTTTCAGTTCTTATTACGGCCCTATACTGAAAGTGAACAAGTAAGTGGCACACTTTGTACATGCTTTTTGGAGTGTTCTGCTTCTTTCAGATTTAACTTGCATGAAGATGTTTTTTTTCCATGGAACAAAGTAATTTTCCTAATATGAGGGTAGAAGAATACCCTTATTACGGTCATACATAGAAAATGGGTAGGTGGCACATTTAGTACATGTCTTAAGTATTTTGGCATTTTCAGATTTAACACGTGCTGATGTTTTTATTCCCTGGAATAAACTAATTTTTAGAATATGAGAGCAGCATCCCTCCTCTAAATTAAAAATGAATAGGTAGCACACTTAGTACATATCTTTAGGAGTGTTTTGTTGTTGTTAGATTTAATATGAGGGTAGCAACCCCTTATTAAGGCCTAATATTGAAATTAGATGGGTAGCACAATTAGTACATCTCTTTACGGTTCTACATTTGTTCAAATCTCATTATTTTCTTTATTTTTATTCTCTACTATATTTTCCAAATATGATTTTAGAGAGAATATCTTGTGACTCTTGTAATTACTTTGTAGTATTAATATTTAATTAAAAATTAAGTATGTTGTATTTATTTAGTTATTATTTATTAACGACATAATGAAATAGACAGTGCTAAGCCTTTTCGTCCGCTTTTGATAGCGGATGCGTAAGTGTCCCTATGGGTACGTTCTGTGCATATCCGTATATTCCTCTACAACAAATTCAATTTTCCATTTGTGGTTGGAAATTTGTGTATAACTTTACTCCAATCTAATTGTTATAAAAACGATTTATTATATTTTATTATGCAGTCTTCAACGATTGAATTGAATTGAATTTTCCTATCGCTTTAAGTCAAAGTCTATCCATTTTCATGCTTTCAATGAGGACTTTTTCCAACATTTCAAAAAATCCTGACCGGAAGGCTCTTTGCAATAGTTTTGTGAGGGATCTTTTTTTCTACTGTTGGTATATGCAATGATGTAAGCTACAAAAATGACAATAGAGGTTTGGGAAAAATAATTCTTAAATTAATTCTACATATAAAATAACAAGGACAAATATGGTAATATGAATAAATTTTCTTAAACCCTTATTACCTTTCAATTTGACTGCATTGTATTACTATTCATTGGTGGCTTAAATGAAAGAGAGCATAGGCATCAATCATCGGTCCACCTGTCTGAAACGAGACTTAAGGAATTGCATGTATGTTTTATCTTATTTAAATATAGGATTATTGTTTGTCAAATAATGATTAATGATGATCATACAAAACAAGAATGAACCACATTGTTACCAGAAATTTTAGCCTACAGCAATATAGGAAGTATACAATAATTTATATTTATTTACAGGATTAGGAAAGGCTCGTCATGGATCTATAAGAAGTCCTCTGTTTAAAGGAGGTGGTGTAATACATGGACCAAAGGCCCCAACACCACATTTTTATATGTTGCCGTTTTATGTAAGAGTATTAGGGTTAATTAGTACATTAGCAGTTAAATTAGCACAAAATGATTTGCATTTTGTCAATAATTTAGAAATACCTACAGACGAAACGTTTTATATTAAAGAGTTAGCTAGAAGTAGGAATTGGGGTCCTTCTGTCTTATTTGTTGATAGGTAAGTTTTATTTTATCTGATCTTCAAACGTTAAAATTCATATATGGATGTATAGTTCATTTCATACCTATGTGTTGTAAAAATATTGTCGACAACGGTAGCAACCCAGTCGTAAATATTTATCTGCTTAGTAAAACAATACCAAACTTAGATTTGATTTTCAAACTTTAAAATTCATGGACGGATGTATAGTTCATTTCATACCTATGTATTGTAGAAATATTGCCGACAACGGAAGCAACCAAGTCGTAATATTTATGTGGTTAGTAAAACAGTACCCTACTTAGATTTCCCTTTCTATTTGAACTTAACAGTGCAACTTAAAAATTATTTGTTATATCCCGTCTATAACATATTTCTATGAAATATTATTATTTTAAGTAAATGACGATTCTGTCAAAATCTTGAATATTTTGTTTCTTTGAACTCGAATTTGGATATTTTTCTTGTAATCAGGAGTGATATGAAGCATTATCTAAAACAATAACACTATTTGGAAGTAAAGACAAAGCTCTCTCGACAAAGTAGTACTTAACTATTTACTTAACAATTCCATTTCTAAAGGTTTCAGTCGGTATTTCATTTTTATATTTGTCATAAATTATATTTCGTAAAAGTATTAACGTGAATTGATAAGAACTAGAAATTGTAATATATTGGATGAGAAAAAGGTACGCGAATTGATACAAAAGACGAGGAGAGAAATAATAAAGGAAACCAAAGAAATAACATGGAAAATTGGAATGGTAGAAGTTTACATGGAAAAGCATTAGAAGTAGAGTTTGAAAAAGCAAATTTAAATGTCTTAAAAATAACAAAGACTAAGGCTAAAGGGATTATTACGAGGAGTGGTAGTTAAGTTCCGGGAATTTAGTTATAACTCGGAAACTGGCAACACTGCATCGTTCGTCAACGTTTTTCTAGAGACGGTGGACCTTCATTTTAATTTCAGTCCAAGGTTGAAGTCGATAGATGGCACGTTTGGTTTGTGTTTTTTGTGTATTTTTTGGAAGTAACTTTTTTAGTGGCATCGTGAAAATGAGTACTCAAATTACAAGCAACGTGTTGTGATTCAATTTTTAATGAAATCTGGCGAAAAACCCTCGGAAATCTTTCGAAAATTGCAGGTGGTGTATAGAGACGAGTGCATGTCGAAAACACGCGTGTTTGAATGGGCAAAACGGTTCAAGGAGGGGCGTGAATCGGTAAAAGACGATCCACGTAAAGGAGCTCCCGTCAACTCTCGTACTAACGCGAATGTTGGCCGTTTGCGTGCACTGATCACGTCTGACCGGCGCCTAAGCATTCATGTGTTGTCTGACGAGTTAAACGTCAACAAAGAAACCGTTCGCAAGATGTTACACGAAAATTTGAATATGCGAAAGATTTGCGCAAAGATGGTGCCATATGTTCTCACCCGTGAACAGAGACATGCTAAAATCGATGTGCGAGGATTTGTTTTCCCGCATTCGGAGCGACGGTAGAGACTGAATGAGTCGGGTAGTCACTGGAGATGAGACCTGGATATTTGAGTATGGCCCCAAGACCCGTTTAACAAAGTCAGCAGTAGGTGGAAAAGGGTGCGACCAACGAAAACGAGGATGTCCAAGTCACGACTGAAGGCAATGTTGATCGTTTTTTTCGATATCCACGGCATCATTCATCGTGAATATGTTCCTACTGGCCAGACAGTGACTGGACAGTTTTATGTTGACGTGCTGGAACCGCCCGCGTTTTCCGTGTGCGAACCGAACTCGTCGAGAACGGCTGGATCTTGCACCATGACAACGCGTCAGCCCATTCCACGTTCATTGTGCAAGAGTTTTTAGCAAAAAAAAACATTCCAACGTTGCTGCACCCACCTTATAGCCCCCATATTACCCCCAGCGATTTTTTTTTTATTGCCCAAGATGACGTCGCACCTCAAGGGAACTCATCATGGCGGCGTACAGGACGTCAAAGAAACTGTAACCGTGGTGCTGAATGGGTTAACTGCGGAGGATTACCAAGGGTGCTTCCAATCGTGGGAGCAACGTTGGAATCGTTGTGTAGAGTTAGAGGGAGGGTATTGTGAAGGTTGATAATAAAATTTTGGCGAAATTTAATTTGTTTGCTTTTTCATTGATAAATTCCCGGAACTTAATTGCCACACCTCGTATATTAGAAAATGAACATGTACTGATATTTAGTGGGCAACAAAAATAAAGAAGTAATAGAAGACACAAAGGGGGTAATATACAGGGTGTCTTAGGTATTTCTGGCATCCTTGGAAGGGGTGATTATACAGTCAAAATAAATGTGATTTATCCAAATATATCTATATCTAAAAGTTCACCATTTCCAAGATACAGTTTAGCAAATATTTCGAAATTTGTATTGTTTTTTATTTTATTTACAATAAAAATAGCCACAGGGTTTCTACACCACTACTGACAATGGGGATTATTTAAACTTACTGAACAATTAGACCAAAGATATCTCATTACAACCTAGAATTATTGTTGTTTTATCATGAAGGATCTCCAAGTAAATAAAAATTTTAAAATCTTTTGACACCCTGTATCTCGGAAACGGTGAACTTTTAGGTATAAATATTATGAGTGCATGTGTAACTTTATATTGTGTGTAAGGTGCGTGCATGTCTTTAGAATTAAGGTGTACATACTGTAGTTTTTATTGAAACATACAAAGTTCTCACGATATGTATTAGTGTTGCCATCTTTTTATATACTCAAAGACCTTTTAAAATTTTCAATTAAGGACATCCTTCACTTTGTTGATAATGAGGGGAGGAAGAGGGTGTGTTTTTTACATTAATTTACTTTGTATTTATACACATTTTTTACATATTTTTGTAACCCGGTAATGTAAATGATTTTAATGTGAATCCATCTCCGCCAAGTAAGTACATTTCTAGTCAAAGTAACGGCTAAAGGACATGTGCTGAAGTAGGGACAGGTGGCAATCCTAATATACAGGGTGTAACTTTAAGTGGGGATCCTCTTTTGGGGGGTAATAGTACGTGTTCTCTAGAATGCTAATCTGAAATTAGGTTTTTCTTGATCAAATGTTGTCCCGAAATGTTCTGGGAAATTTTACAATTTTATGAAAAACATTCGGATTATTCAGAGCATTTGTTACTTCTGTGATGCAACGGCTAACAGATGGCTGACTTACAGCGAAATAAATATTTCCAACATCCAACTGATAGCTTCCTCCTGCGTAAAATCGCAAAGCAATTAGTACCTATATATATAAAAAATACCATTAACCACATTTTTCATCGACTGATACTATATAATTTCAGTAACAGCCACAAGAAAATAAAATCTATTAAAATTTAGGTACTAAAAATTACTGCTAATCTCAATAAATATTTTTTATTTGTACCTACAAATTAACCGGTCACCTTAGTTGTCACATCTAATGCTGAATTTCTTGCTTGTGGAGTAATATAAGGTGTCAAAATGTTGATAACATACTGAGTCGAAACATACTAATAAATTCCTCATCGGATAGCAACTGAAATGGATTATCCTGAATATGAAATCGGTTGCAGGGTATCTGGGGTTCTCCAATAATTTCCTGAAATATGAGAACAATAAAAATAAAATCACTTTTTGAAGTATAAGTCTCTCTAACCTCAATCTGTTCAATGTCCTGTATATACATCAAAAATGCCAAATATTCTCTGGGTACTTGATACTATGTTACACAGTAAAATTAATAAAAAATATAATTATAAATAGCAACCACTCATTCGTCAAACATATATGACATACCACTCTTTGTAAATCATTCGAACACTCGAACGCTTTAATACGAATACACAGCAATGCGAATAGTGAAGAATACCGATTCCCAGTATTCTTCGCACTGACGTCACATACGCTTACCTATGCGAATACGAAGGATTGAAGAATAAGATCCCTAAACAGAGGTGCTGCAGTCAAGCTCAGGTAGTTTGACTGCAGACCCATGTTTACAGTGTTGTCAGATGCTATCACGTATGTAAGTAAAGGAGCTACAAAAACTGCAATGAATAATCTTGTAAATACACTGCTGTTTATGACATTGCGACTTATCATTATGCTTGATGGATCTTAAAAACAATTTTTGAGAGTTGTAAAAATGTATTGTGATTACGTAAAAAATAAAAAATTTTTACCGATGTATTAATTAATAATTATTATATAACAATATCGATAGATGGATATATGCTACCTAGTAATTATTGCCAGTAAAGCATAATATTTTAAAATAATTTTTGTTGTTTTATAAAATGTACATAATAAAAAATAAGTAAATTATTAATCTGGTAGCTTTAAAATAGTTATGTTTTAAAGGTGCGTTTTCATTACCAAGTGTGTGTATGATATTATGAAAAAAAATATGTATATGAATTAAGAAAACACTGATATGGCAAAAGCTTACTTTTTGTCAAAAGAAGACGGTGACTGTAGGAAAACAGTATGCGATAGATTATGGGATTTTGTTCGACATATCGATATTGTTTGTTTCCGTGATGCACGTGGTTAAGTATGTAATTACCAGATCTACAAGTGTATTAGAAGTTCAAGTTACTTTAGTAGGTTCCTAATTATCTGGTCTAAATTAAACATTTGCAGTATTTTTGTAAACTGTAGTGTGTTAGTTGAGGTTTTCAATATATCTCTATTAAAATCTCCCGTACATATACAATGGTAAACACGTGGTATGATTTCACTACACATTTCCTCAATTATTTCCATTCTGTAAACTGCAGTAAATGTGGCATATAAATCGCATCAAAAGCAATTTTCTTCTTTCTCATATCTATTTCAATCCAATTTGTTCAATTTCACCTCCTTCTTCGTTTAGTCTTTCAATTAATTTCATTCTCAAGGATGTTTTGGAATAAATTGCCACACCACCTCCACGTTCTGTCCTGTCTTGTCTATAGAGTCTATATCCTGGAATGCATATATCATTTATTATATCTGACCTCAACCATGTCTCTCTTATTCCTATAACGTCAAAATTGTAGTGAAGCATATATTCTTTTAAATCAAAAAATTTTGGTAAAAGTGATATTAATGTGACCTACCGTCATATTTGCAATGGTATTATTTATAAAAAATCGGTTTTATTCTTTTTGATCTCTAAGTTTTTTAAGTATGCTGGGCATTCCTTACTCCAAGCATGATGATGAAAGTCAATATTTTTCAACTACAGTTTTTCAGAACACTTGAAACAGACAGGGATATCTACAGCATCATAAATAGAACACCTGTCCCATCCAATATTGATCATTCTAATTTGTAATGTATTTTCATAACTTCATCCATTTCTACGTACGCAATATTACTTATTTTATTTTTCTAGGGGCAACATGTAAAACTTTAATACTGGAATTTTGTTTTTTCAAAACATCTTCATTTTGCAAACAAATCAATTCTTCAATTTCATCAGGGACATTTGTTTCTGTGATACCCACAATTTTTACTTTAGGAAGATGATTGGTTCACTAATACCATACTTTTCTCCTATTTTATTACATGCCTCTGTTTTTAGCGTTTCCGCGGCCAATTTATTTTTGCATTCAATTATTACACCTCCATCACGTGAATTTTTCATTTTTCTAGTCTCATGTTTCTGAGTACTGCTTTTTGGCTTAATTATCACTACTGGTTCTGTCTTCCTCTTTTTAGCTTTTTCAGAATATGTTTCTACTATGTCTACTATGTCTTGTTTTGATTTCTTTACTTATACCACACTTTAGTTCATCATTCTTATTATTTATTGCCTGCCGACAGTGTTTCAATCATTTTCTTTGCTTTTCAAGAAATTCTTTCTGTTCTTCAATAGTATTTTTTAGGCCAATTTTATTCCAACAACTTTTACATAAGTATATTATAATGCACTTCTTTAAAGCAACTGCTCTAAATTCTGAAGTACTGAGACTTGTACATTTATGACACAGATAATTTTTACAAACAGGAAACCTTGAAAACTTTATTTCGAATATCTGATGGTATATTGAAAAAATACTGTTCAACACAATCTTTCCTTTTTGTAAAAATGTGGCACGCAACAATGTATGATTGTTTAAGTTAGTTAACACAGTAAACTTGACAATAAACTTTCTTTGTTTAATGGTGACTTCAACATTTGTTTGAAAAACGTTTTCTTGTCTTAAGTTACCATCTGCATAAGATATCTTAACATCAGAGGATGTAAACTAGTATTCAGTTTGTTGTAACACTTGGTATAAGTTATGACAGCGGTATTAACGTTCCGCTGAATTAGAAAATTCTTGATTTATGGTCGAAATTTTGTAAAACCCTAACGATTTTATGTGTACAGTTTCTTGACTTTGCAATTGTGACATTTGGACCGAATTACATCGAGTCTACCACACCCATAGCATACTAACTGAAGCGTTTGTGTTGTGTCTTGCCTTGTTGTGAGCTGAAGAGTCTGATCTTTTTTGACAATCTTCTTTATTGTGACCAAAAATGTTGCAATAACTAGTCTTTCTCATTAACCAAAGATGGTTCTTGAAGGGATTGTTCAATGAATCTTGATTGCTTAAGTAATTCGTTCAGCAATCCATAAATGATGTCTAACTGAGCTTCTTCAGGCAAATTATAAGGGTATTGTGCTATGCATGCACGAATATGACATACAAATAAGTCTGGTAGATTCCTTAACCCGTTGCTCGCGTGTAAATATTTCTCTAAATATAAGATGCGGAGGAAGTTTTTTTGAGTATGCATCTTTTAATAATGCAGTCGCGCTTGGCGAGTCATTAACCGTTTTCCTGCCCTCGCCGCGACACCATTCAAAAGCATTGAAAGTCCTCAAAGCATTCTCGTCGGAAATGTTAGAACAGTCCTTGAATGTTATATCTGATACTATATCTGAACAGTCAAATCGCGCTGTACACTTACTAAAGTCATCAGTACTAGTTTGTACGACGTTAGCGGGCGACAGAATACTTTCTCGGGCACTTTCTAGCAGTTCAGCATTGGATTGTCTTGCAGAATGGCGTCTTTCATTTATTAACATAAGGAATTGTTCATTCGTCATTTAAATAGCCATAGTTGTACTCTGTCCAGAAACACTTTCGTTTTGTGTTGTAGCACTACTCTTTTTAGGCATATTTTAATGAATGTTCAGTTCTAAGCTCAACAGTTCGTCACTAGTTTTACAAGATTCATGCAGCAATTTGAACCTAGTAAACCTTACGAATATCGATGCCTTTTCCTCAACAGGAGTTATCTTGGTAAGATACCAATAACACTTGTTGCAACAACGTGTTAACACATCTGTAGAACTTCCAGAACACACGACGGTAACTATATTGTAGAAATCGCGTTTACACCTAAACACAACACTATTTCACAGCATTCAAATGTCAATTCTGAGATCGAAACAACACGCGTAATGTCTTATTCGTCTCGAACACACACAGTTTTTTTACTACGTGCCGGTTCACACACACAACATATTCACTACGTTCATAGAGATGAACAGACAATAAGATATTATTCCAACTTGTGTGTTTGTTATCACTGCATTTGTTTGCAAGTTTTTTTTAAAACAGTCACTACATTTAATAATATGCTTCGATTATTCGAGGCCAACGTTAGGACGCCAGTGTAAAGTTATCGGCGCGGTTTCGAATAATTACTTGAATAAGTTTAATATAGTTTAGATTTATAGAAACTTAAATCAATTTTCAACAATAACCATAACAATTGCATAAAATAAAAATATAGTAACTTATTTGTAAGTAAAAATTTAAATATAAAAGTATTTGTTTTTCTTATATTCAAAATATTTCAACATTTAATAATAACATATCATGATGTAAAAACTGAATTTCTGAATTACAATAAAAAATAAATATTAAAAAAAACATTAAAACAAAATCCTTCCATTGAGCGGCGCCGTCACAGATGCTTTCCCTTTCTTCCGCGTTAGGTTGTAGAGCCACACCAGGTCACCTTATTGGAATTAGACTGTATTGGCCCGGACGTCGTATTGACTCTTCATGCGATCGCTCTCTAGTCGCATTCGATATCTGACTTGGTCGTGTACGGCTGCTAGTCTTCGTTCCAGCTCATGGGTATAAGTGTCTGGCTCTGTGGGCTGGTCCGCAGGACGCCCAAATACCAAATCTGCTGGTAGGGGAAGCCCTCTTTCAAATATGATCCTTGCGGGAGTCTTCCCAGTAGTTTCATGGATTCCCATAAGCTCGCAGACCTTTTGGAAATTTCTGCCCTGATATGGATGTAGTTCCATGGGAACACCAAATCTGCAGAACAGGTTGTTGACTAGCGGTTTTGCTACGATCGTGGTCTCTTGATTGGGAAGGGCTTATACTTCCGGCCATTTGCTGAAGTAGTCCATGATTACTAGCAGATATCGGTTCCCACTTTGAGTTTTCGGAAAGGAACCAGCGATATCATTGGCAATCCTCTCTAACGGTGCTCCTACGGTGTATTGGCGCAGTTTGCCTCTGGAACGGGACCTCGGGAGTAGTACTTGTTTCTTGACCTCCGCTCCGTCATTGTTCTCCCATGCTCTTTTTAGGACACCGTCTTCCAACACCAGGGAATTCCATTGAGCCCAAGTTCTTTAATGCTGGACTTTTACTACTGACTTCTGCTCAAGCGGGTTAGTTGTTGGCTTCTTTCCAGTCTAGTAAAGGCTTGATGGCACAGTCAGCTTGCTGGTCTTCCCGAATCGCCGCTGAACTCCATCTGTCTTAAGGTTGGGCTGCTACTACCTTGCAACTACAAGACTACTACAGTATTTGCAGTTAGGACAGGGCCTCCTAGAAAGGGCATCTGCATTTCCATATTTACTGCCGGCTCGATGTTCAACAACAAAGTAAATATTCTTGCAGCCATCTCGCCATCTGTCCTTCAGGAGTTTTAAACTGTAACAGTCATTTAAGGGAAGCGTGATCCGTTCTTAGGAGAAATTCTTGGTCATACAAGTATTTATGAAAGTGTTCTAGGCTCTTGACGATGGCAAGTAATTTCTTCCGAGTCACACAATAGTTCTTTTCGGCTTTTGATAGGACTTTGCTGAAGTAGCCCAGGTATTAGGTATGTCAAAATCGGGGTAGTACAGAGGGCCTCTTTCAGCATCTCGGAGTACATTCGAATGGGATGTTGTCTTCTGTGAGTTTATGAAGAGGCTTGGCAATGTCAGAGAATCCTTGGACAAACCGTCGGTAGAATGTGAATAGGCCGAGAAAACTTCGAACTTGATGTTTGTCTTCAGGAACCGACCAGTTCTTTATGCACTCTGTCTCCTCCGGGTCTGTTTTCACACTATTTGGAGTAATAATGTGGCCTAAGTATCTAACCTCCTTTTGGAACAGAACACTTCTTCGGGTTCAACTTCTTGAACACTTCGACACACTCTTCAGGTGCTCTTGGAAAGAACATCCCAGCACCACCACGTCGTCCAAGTAAACAAGCAGGTCTCAATGCAGGCCATGAAGTAGTTTCCATCAATCGTTCAAAGGTGGCAGGACCATTGCATAGGTGAAATGGCATTACATTGAACTGCCACAATCCATATCCAGTAGTGAACGCTGTTTTTTCCTTGTTTTCTGGACTGACCTCGACTAGCAATATCCACTCTTTAAATCCAAAATGGAAAACCATTGCGCACCAAGAAGGTGTCCAGAGTATCGTCAATCCTCGGTAATGTGTAACTGCCTTTCTTGGTTTCTTTCTTAGCCAGTATCTATTCGATGCTTCACTACATTGGTTCTTCCAAAGTCGCCTGGTTTATGTGCAAACACCTCTTTATTTTCACTTTTCCAGTTGTTCCACTTCTACCTCTCTTAATTTTTTCTTGTCCCTATCCACGATGTCCCCGAGACATTGTGGTAGACTGGTCTTATTTGGTTCTTTCTCCGTTTCGTTGATTTCTTTATGTGCTCTGACAATGGTAACAGGTTCACAGATTCCTACTTCAGTTCCCTTTGTAATTTTCTGTGTAAAGGTTTTCAGGTTAACTACCCGTACTATTGTCGTTTTCTCAGGATTAATCAGGGTACGTCCGGTGACTATAGATTTATTGAACAAATCCGGATTACTGGATTCCACCACTCCTACACTGCAAAACATTTCCCCCATCCATAACCATTCGGTCTGAGCAGGTAGTACCACATCTTCTTTAACAACGAGTCTCCGTACAGCGTTATTCTCAGTAGTATTCGTTAGCACTACTTCTTCACCCATTATCCGTAGCGTGTCAACATTCAAATCTAAGTTCACCCCCTTTGCCCGTAGTAAGTCTAGTTTGAGTATGACATTGTCCGATATATCTGTTACCAGGGCTCTGTGCTTGAACTTGACGTCGCGTAATTCTACTTCAAGCTCGCATTCTCCCTTGACTTGCAATTGTTGTCAATTGGCTGTTGGGCATAACGTTTGGCAGGGTTCTTGATACGCTAAGCACCAATAATATCCGGCCGAACAACAGTTCTTGCCGCTCCAGTATCGATTATCATAGATAAAATACGACCAAAAATACTGCCTTCTACTAGCAAGGAGCTTTCGTCCCGCCAAGCCGGCTGAACCTAGTTTTCCTGCGTGTGCTGCTGCTGCTATCTGGGAGTCGCGCCTTTGCTGATCTGCGCTGGGGTCCTACACTGTCTCTTTAGATGCCCTGTCTGTCCACAGTTCCAGCATTTAAAAAAGCGATCCCTTCGACTATCAGATTGTTCTTTCATTGGTCTGGTAGTTGGAGTTTATCAATGACCTCCTTCAGTGTCTTTATTATGCCTCAATTTGCCATACTATCGCTGTTATTACTGATGGCCCACACTTTAACATGTCTACCGGATGCCATTTTTGCTGCCTCGAATTCCAGTGCATGCGAGAGGGCGCCATTCAAAGTTTTAGGTCTAGCGAGTCGCAATGCCTGCTGGGTTTCACAATCTCTTAGACGATCAGTAAAAACTTGGATGGAGAGCTGGTTCTAAGAATTCGGATAAGCCAATCGAACCAGTCGAGCAACATCGGCCTCATAATGTTGTAAATTCTCTCCACTCTGCTGGTGACGATTTTTCAATTCTTCCTAGTACACTTGCTGCAGGTGCTCATCTCCATATCTCATTTCCATATGCTATTTTAGAATGTAGTTATTCTGCTGCCCAGCAGGAACGTCAAGAGCTTCCCCTCGTAGAGCAACTATCAGAGCAGTAGCTTTCTCACAATCAGACTATTCATTTGCCGCTTCGAACTGACGCAGATAGGGGGCTTAGTTTCCTGAGTCCAAATAACAGATCCTTCTGATTTGATTACGCCCTCCTTTCTCATTTTGTCTAGCTTATGTCGAAGCTCTTCGCAGGTTTCCCTAACCAAATTTATTTATTCGTCTATTTCCTTTTTTTGAACTAACAGTTTACTTACTTTATATAACTGCTCTAACTTTTCTTCTAGTGTATTCTCCAATTTTTCTAACTTTGTTTGCATTGCTTCTGTTCCTGTTCTTCTAATTTCTTTTGCATCGTCTGTCCCTGTTCTAATTTCTCCTGCATCGTTTGGGACTGATCTTCGATTTTATACCCTTGTTCTTCAAATTTCTCGTACATCGTCTTCGTCTGGTCTTTCATTTTATGCCCTTGTTCTTCTAATTTCTCTTGCATCGTCCGTCCCTATTCATCTAATTTCTCTTGCATCGTTCGTCCCTGTTCTAATTTCTCTTGCATCATCCGTCCCTGTTCGTTTGCATCATTTCTAACAGTTTCGCCAGTTGTACATCCATGTTGACTTGGCTTCTAGTTACAGGCATCCACTCTATTCTCTTTGGAAAGTTCTAGAATGTCGACGAATGTATTTGTAAATGTCACCGTTGACTTCCTTAGAATGATACGAGTGTCGTGATATGTCACACTTGGGTATTTGCCTTACTCCCGTATAAAGTTCTAGAATGCTCGAGATTGTCTTTCGCAAATAACATCGTTCACTTCCTTACGTCACGACGAGTGCTGTGATATGTCACACTTGGGTCTTTGTCTCACTTCAGTATAAAGTTCTAGAATGTTCCAGATTGTCCTTTGCAAGTAATACTGTTCACTTCCTTACGTCACGACGAATGCGGTGATATGTCACACTTGAGTCTTTGTCTCACTCTTGTTATAAAGTTCTAGAATGTTCGAGATTGTCCTTCACGAATACCACCGTTCACTTCCTTACGTCACGACGAGTGCGGTGATATGTCACACTTGGGTCTTTGTCTCACTCCCGTACGCAAACCTAGAAAAAATATAGACTGTGCCAGTGTCATATTGCCGGCGACCGCTAATTCATGGCTGCCCTAAAAGGTCCAGAATCACTAAAACTTGGTTTTTATGCCAATTTACGTTGGTTGTCTTCTAGCATGAAGCTCATTTGTTTATTGTGATTACATTACGATTTATCCTGATACCCTAGAAAAATTATGAAACTTTGAAATCTTAAATGGTAACCACCATTTTGTATTGCAGATTCTGATTTTACGTGTAAAACTGTATTCAGTACCATAAAAATAACCTACATCGATCCGATGTAAATTTTGCGAAATATTCGACCGTCCCGCTTCTTTTGGTACCCGGTGTATACCTAGAGGTTACAATCTTTTATAGAGATTTTTTTTTATTTCTAAAACTAGACTGGAAGCGCACAAAATTAATTTTAGATTCGTGTTCAGTACTCTCGAAAATAAGGAGGTAGAACTTTTTTAAGATTGGAGAGTTCTACGCTATAGTAAATAATTTCGTATATGAATTTTGTTTAAAATGTTTCCGACATCAATATACAGGGTTAACTATGACTAAGTACAAAAATTTTAACCACGTGCTCAGGGAGCCCTGAAAGACAATAAAAAAGTTATTCCAGAATTTTAGCTCGATATTTAAAAAATGGGGCAAAACCTTTTTTTCCTAGGGAAAGTCGGCGCCTATGATGAGTATTGACCGATGGCTTATGACTTAGATCCATAGTTGGCATTACATCTGTCAACAACTACCATGCGGTCGTTTGTAGTGTTTCTAAATGCAGAAACGACAAAAATTATAACATTCTTATTAGTAATACCTGATAGGTAGATAACAGTTAATCCAGTTAGCTCCAGTATTTTGCATTCCTTTTTCATTATTTAGTTACAAACTGGTAAAACTACATTTTCACTCACTACCGATAAACACACTTCCCGTAAGTACAGTTAGATACAATGCCTATGTATTATAACAAAATCGAAGAAAGGGATGAGTAGGTAGGTTCTAATAGATAACAGAAAACGTTTAGCACCCGCGGCAGTCTTGTCCCATAACCTAGAAAAACAAACCGGCGAACTATATTGTGGGAAAATATCTGTACCCGACACATATTCCTTTATTTATTAACTATAAAACGTTTAAAATTAAAATAAGGCACTAAAAACTGAAGAAGAACACAAAACTACAACGTAAACACAGGAATTAAATTATAACATGACAGCGAACCGACTCGACTGGACCGACTGCCGACTGTTGCATGACGGGCTTACTGGTTGCATACTCTGATTCTCGCATTGGCGGTGTTAAATAAGGATTTAATATAATATCGAAAAAAATTTTTTTCGCTTTATAAATAAGTTTGGAAATTTTTTGAAAGGAAATTCTGTTAATTCTTATTTTGTTCTATCCCCTCTTAAAATATTTGTACTTAGTCATAGTTAACCCTGTATAAGCTACCAATCTTGTATTTTGAAATTTACCTAAATTTAAGTCTTGAATATGAAGTTTGTCTGTGTATGTGAGTTTACATGCAAAAATGGTGTAAATCTAAACTTATCTGGTTCCTGTAGTTAGTTCGGATGGCAGGAGAAATTTCAGCGTAGACATTTCACTGACATCGGGCACTTTTAACTTATTGACATCGATACTCATTCATTTTACTTAGTATGTACTGAGCTAAAGGATGACTTCCTTGACATATTCCAGAGGGGCGTTGTATAGAATAACTGTGATGATGGAATGCACAATCTTGTTTTGGGACATAGCAGGTAGTCACAGAGCACATAGTTCAATATTATAGATTCGCACATATTTCAGGATGGCTTTGTTGAAGAAAAATGTGTTATCTACCTTTCCCTGGGAATATTTTGTAATTATGGTGTAATTTATTTTATTGAACGATATTGACGTGTGGACGCTGTCATGATACTATAAATAGCGAATTGGCGAGATGTTCAAAATTCTTTGAAAATGTGAATGTTTTGTAGATAAAATAAGCTGTGATATATCATTTTACACTGGTGGCGCCGTCACGTATGAAGGAGACAAACTTTTTTACGAATTTCTATTTACGCCTACGACCCATGGGATGCTAAAATGTATGTAAGTCAGCGCAGGTACACTATCTAGCTGCCTTCCACGCAATCTGTAACCATTCATCAGGTATTCATGCTACAACTGTTTGATTACTAAGAAACTTACTCATGGCATCAGAAATTTAATTAATGAAAACCAACAAGGCTTCACCTCAAGAAGATTCACTGACACAAATTTGGTTAGTTATTAAAATTTTCTTTTAAACAGAGGAAAGGCACCAGGTTAACTGGATCTATACTGACTTTGCCAAAGCATTTGATAGAGTCACTTTTCGAACTGGAATCGGATCTTATTTCTCAATGTGTCAAATATGCTGCTTCTGTGTCATCAGAAATTTCTGTAACATCTGGGGTTCTACACGGATCCCATATAAGTCCACTGATATTTTTGTTATTAATGATTATCAGAAGTAATACAATACAGCTGCTGTTTGATGATTGCAGATGACTTCAAACTATAAGATCATTCACAATGTATGCGATATTGAACTGTTGTAAATAGATTTGAGGAACTTGTCCTGTTGGTGAGAAATAAACATGCTTCATCTAAATATAAACAAATGTTATCAAATTACATTTTCGAGAATTAAAAATCCAATTCAATACTCTTACCAAGTGAAAAATGTTAATTTGTCAGTGGTTGTTAGCGTCGAGATTAAAAAATGAGGATTCCGGTCTATACAGTTTATTTCGTGTATACATATAATCGTTCATATCATATCATATTTTTGATTGTTTATTTACATCGAGATTCCTTGTATTTACCTACTCTATCCCCCTCTTACTCCCTCTCTCTCTTTCTCTTGGGACCTCATAACCGGAATTCTCATTTTTGAACACAGAAAAAGGTGACTATATAGTACTCCAACTCACCTCCACGCATACATGTCTCCATAATCGGTCACTAAACACGCTCTTTTTTGATAAAAATAACCCGACTCCTGAAAACCCAGGTGCCGACCTTGTATGCGCCGTAGCGCAAAATCCTGACGGTAGATTTTTTGTGCCCATTAGCTTTTTTCTTCAGGATGTTGAGAACTACTTTTTCCACCAAAAATTGGACCTCCCGACTGAAACCACTTTTCCGTATAAAAAGTGCGGGGTGTTTTAATTGAACTCATTAATCTGAATGTCAATCCCAGAAGAACAAGAATTTCAGAACTGTGTATGGTTTCTCATTATAGTACGAACTATGACCAAAATGAGACATCTATGTATTCATTTAAAAATCAAATGAGGCACATTAAGTTGTAATTTAGTTTTAGTTGATTATGATTGTATTTGTAGATAAGGTAACGTAAAAATTGTCTCTTAATACTTATTTTGTTGTAAACTGGTACATCTGTATATCTATATATATAAAACAAAGTCGTGTTAGTTAGGTAATTTTTATGATTTTTGTGTTTTTCAATTTGTCTTCATCGGGAATAGGATAATAAGTATTAAAATATGATATTAATAAAAAGAAATCTATATATATATATATATATATATATATATATATATATATATATATATAAACAAAGTCGTGTTAGTTACACCGTTTATAACTTAAGAACAGCTGGACCAATTTTTATGATTTTTGTGTTTTTGGATTTGTCTTCGTCGGGAATAGGATAATAAGTATTAAAATATGATATTAATCAATAAAAAAAGAATAAAAGAGGGAAAACATCAGTGATAATAGTGATAATTATGTTATAACAAAACGCAACTGGCAGTTCACGTAATGTTGTCTATGGTTTGTTTTAAAGATATCGCATAAGTTGACAGGTAATGTGTTTGTTTTATGTATGAATTCAAAATAATGGTTTTGTGATATTACTATTAACAATGCCGCGACCGAGAAGATCTAATCTTTCCCGACAAAGCCGTAATGGAATTAGGATTCGAAACATCGCGAATGAAACCAATCAATCACAAAATCAATGTGAAGCAGCCTGCGAAACGGCTCGATTGGCAATGCGAAATCATCGAGCAAACCTCAGAGATCAGCAGCTACATAATTTTCGATGTGCAAGAAGAGATTATTCACATATTGATTTGAATCGAGCAGCACTTTGATATGATTGCAACACTGATTACAGCTCGCATGCTTCCGTTCGCATTGGACGTTGTTTGCGAGCATTGAAGTATTCGGGAGAAACGCCAGGATTGTGCTGCCTTAGTGGCAAAGTGAAATTGCCAGTATTGACTCTGCCGCCTGAGCCATTGCATTCATTGCTTCGTCGCGAAACATCAGAATCACAACAATTTATAGCGAATTCCCAGAAATACAATGGTTGTTTCCTAATGACTTCATTTGGGGCAGACATTATCGAAGAACCTGGATATAATCCGACATTCAAGGTATTAATTTATTTATTAAAGTAATATTAATTTATTTATTATAATAAGTAATACTGACTTTGCTTTTGATTTTATAGATAGAAGGACAGATGCACCATCGATTTGGATCATTGCACCTCTCGAAGATGTACAGCATAAATTTTTACAAATATACTTCATGGGCATGGTCGTGATCAGAGCGGATAAAATACCAGCTGGAACACACGAACGCACATTTAATGCTCCAACAATAGATGAAGTGGCAACCCTCATTGTTGGTGAAAACTTGGAAACACGCGAAATTGTGCTGACACGTCGCGATGCTGGGCAACTGCAACAAATCTCTGAAACACATCGTTCATGATTAACATATCACAAGGCCAATCCTTGGATGTTTGTGGTCTAAATCTAGAAAATGCATGTTTTTCTCATGGTCAATTGTACGTAGCATGTTCACGAGTCGGAAAACCATCTTCTTTATTTGCTTGATAGCAAAACGAAAAATGTCGTATATCACAGGGTGCTTCACTGAAGAGTGCAACCCACCAATTCCCATATATTTTATTATACTAATATAATAAAAAATTGAACTTAATAATTTTGTATTAATTTTAAAATCCTAAATCTGCTCATTCATTGACTGTTAGGCGGAACGAAGTTCACCGGGTTCGCTAGTAAATAAATAAATACAAATAAAATATTTTTTTATTTTTATAAATTCCAATCTATTAGACCATGATTAATATGGCAGTTTTATTAAGTGACAAGGAGGGCACTAGTTATGCTATTTAGTCTAGAAAAAGTTGCTAAAGTTGTATGCATTTGAAATTCGCAAATAAAATGTAGCGCCCAATTGAGTACCTACATGACAAATATTTTTCAAAATGCACTAGCAAGTGTTTATTTCCGGCATGGTGTTTTACAAAAATCTCAAGTTTACTTGAATTTCTTTAAATTCCATATTTTATATTCTGCAGCAATGCATAGCACCAATTGACATGTCGTTTAGTTTGCTTTAACTATTATCATAACTACCTTTTCTATTTCATGAATTTTCGAGCTTGCGAATGATAATAATATAATTTAAAAAGCCTCCTTTTTTATGCATAATAAAAGTGTGTTTCGAGTCTGATAATAAAAAAATATTGAAAAAAATTAAAACAAAATATAGCATAACGCATAATTAGCATCCTCTGTGTCACTTGATAAAATTTTTATAAGGGTGACCCTTAAAGTATATTATAAACTTTGGGTGGTGATAGTACATAAAAATATATTACTAAAAACTCTAATAAACACCCTTTTCCAGTTATAGACCTTAAAAGGTGCAACTACAAAAGTCATTTTCATGAAGTAACTCTATCGGAAAAAGAAAACATAATAAAATTTTCAGTGAGTAGTCAGCTCTAGGAACCCAATAAATAATGTGGAGATGAAAATCAAGAAAGCGAAAGGCTGTCACACATAATTACCAATAGTAAGTTAAGCTGACGCTGTATGAACCTAGCACTATTAGTTTAGGCTCTTTACTTTTTACAGTTAAAGGTAATTTACTAAAAAACGTCACTAAACTGTACCATTACCATTGGCAGGCTCGAAAATTATTTTTCTTTGTGTTCTTTTGAACCCTTCTCAAGTCGTACACCTAAGGAATATTGACTCCTGTAACTCAGTAAGAGTCTTACTCATCTAACTACTGTAACTTACTCACTTTCTACTATTTTGAAACTCGAATATAGACAATACTGAAGCTAGAGCACTCATCCATCTACATTTTGTAAATTCACTAAAACACTAAACATTTTACATAACAAATACAAGAGACAGAAAAATTCTAAATTCAATAGTCTTTCTAAAAATCTTGTGAAATTTGGTGTACCTTTGTAGATTTCTTTTTAGCAGAAAATAGTATATGGGGTGTTAAAAAAACATATTTCTGCTCTCTCAATTTTATTCGTATTCACATTACCTATTGGCTTCCTAAAAGCTGACTACTCCCTGAAAATTGTTTTGTTTCATTTTTCATAAAAACTACTTTCAGTTGCACCTTTTAAAGTCTAAGGGCCATTTTCATAATCAACTTTAGCACAACTTTAATATTTTAAGTGATTGATGTAGTTTCATAAACAACTTTAACCACTTAAAGTCACATTTAAAATAAAGTGAAGGGTTACCTCACTTTTGTCCCACTTAAAGTCACATTTAAAATAAAGTGAAGGGTTACCTCACTTTTGTCCCTTTAAAGTAGAAATTTAATCTTGGTGTCGCGTCGCAAAGAAACATTTAGTGAAAAGAAAGTGAAATAAAAAATATCAAAGAAATATAGCTTATTTAACATCAGACTCCGAGTTTCAGTCAACATCATCATCCTTAGATTCAAGTTCAGATGATGAGAAAATTGATATTATTATTAAACGACCAAAAATTTATAAACCAAGAGTTGTTAATTTTAATATTTGATCAGATGAGGATTTTTTTAATAGATTCCGTTTAAGCAAATTGGCTGTGGCAGAATTATCACATCGAATTAGAGCAGAAATTGAAAAAAATTCTAATAGGTAGGTAAACTAAAACATTCATTTTATTATAAATAGATACACAATTTGTTATACCTACTACTCACATATTAATTCTGAATTTTAGAGGAGGGAGTATCAGAGCTGAAACCCAAGTATTATTAACTCTACGCTACTATGCCACAGGAAGTATGTTACTTCCTGTATCAGATTTTGTAGGAGTCTCTGTAGCGTCTGCAAGTAGAATAATAAAGTCAGTAAGCAGGGCAATAGCAGCTTTACGCCCTGAAATAATCAATATGCCTGAGACAAGGCAAAATTTAGAAGAAACTGCACGTTTTTATGAAATTGCTCATTTTCCACGATGCTGTGGCGCTATCGACTGTACACACATAAGAATAATTTCACCGGGTAAGCATTACTGTTGAACTAGTACCATAAAGACACAGTACAAACCAAAATTGGAAATATATCTAGATATTTTTGTTTTAGGTGGAAATGATGGCGAAATATATAGAAACAGAAAGGGCTATTTCTCACTGAATGTGCAGACTGTTTCGGATGCCAATCTGAAGATAAGAAATATAGTTGCTAGATGGCCTGGAAGTTGCCACGATCAAACAATTTTTAACAACTCTAGATTAAAATTTAATTTAGAAAATGGACGCTATGAACGTTTTCTTTTAATAGGAGACAGCGGTTATGCAGTAAAACCTTATGTATTGACTCCTCTGTAAAATACAAACACCGAACCAGAAAGATTGTATAATGAAGCTTTAATTAGAACACGTAATGTAGTAGAACGCCAGTATGGTGTATGGAAACGAAGATTTCTAATATTATCTCGCGGTATTCAGGTAGATGTAAATACAAGTATGGTTATTATAATTCTCACCACCGTTCTATACAACATTTGTATTGAAATGAATGAAGATGTACCAAATAATGTTGATGTCCTTGAGGAAATAGGAAATGAAATCTTACCTATCAATGAAAACGAAGACAGTAAAAATGGTCATCTATTGAGAACAATGTTTATTAATGCAAATTTTAATATTTAATATATATGTATATATTATGCATAATAAAAGAAGTTTAATTAATAGCTTTTCTTATTTTCTATTTCGATCTGTAGCAATTCCATTTTATTTTCGTGTCTCTATTGCTTTCTTATATTTTCTTGTTTTAAGTTTTCTGTCTTTTGCTCTAAATATTTTAGTTTTAAGCCATATAGTTTTTCTTCTGCTTTTTGTGGATTATATTTACCGTTCACTTTTAATTTTTTGTGTTTCGGCTCCCTTAACATTTTTGGTGTGTACGACTCCCAACCATGAGTAGATACAAGTTCCTATACAGCTGCAGTGCCTATATTTATTGATGGTGGGGGAATATTTTCATTTCCTACGTCTTCATATAATAATAATATATATCTCTACCCCTCATTCTAATCACAGGAATTAGCCCAGAAGTCGGAGACTTGTGCGGGAGAGGGGGCGGCATATTATTATTAAGCAGGCCGCATTTGCGCCGAGGAACGACTTACGTTGGTAGGCCCTAACCACTATTCAGTGCAGGAATGAGGGAAACCTGGAAAACCTCATTAATTAGGGGGGTAGTCAAATATCAACCGGTATCAATCTCTCACATTGACCCAAGCTAACATTATTCCACCCTACCATACCTGCAGAGAGGGTGCCAATCCTCTCCACGAATATAGCTTATATACGGTCTACCGGCAGCTGGGCGCGAACCAACTCCGATCTAGTCACCTCGATTCAAGTACTGACGCCTTAAACCGCACGACCACTGACCGACTATTCTAGAAATTATTTTTTATTACTTATTACTCTGTGATGCCACAATGAGCCAATTCTCCATATAAACTATAATGCTTCGAGAATCAGAGCCGCTCATCTGTTGGTATTTCTCTCAAAGCATAATGTTTAAATGGAGACTTCCAGCTCGCCACCCTGTGACGTCATGGAAGTGGCCAGTCTAGTTTATGCTGTGATTGTGAGACGGGACATAAAATTGATCCCTATCTATTATAATATCTTCTGAAGATACAGAGGGCAGCATAATGTCGAATCTTGACCTCTTTCTTCTGTTACGCTATTTGCAAATGCATCGTCATCATAACTATTATAATGTCCTTCAACGGTTTTTTTATTCAGTATATCTAATACCACCTCAAATATATTATTTTTAGAATCTTCTGTGGATGGTCCACGTCCTGTGCCATATAAACTTCTCTTAATATTCCCGGCATACTTTCTAGTTGCTGTTTTTAGGTTATCAAATTTACTTTTTAGTTGTGACAATGATCGTACGGCATTGCAACTATTAAATTCTAATAAAATTTTTTGCCACGCTTCCTCCTGTAATCACATACATTAACAAAATATAGGTATTTGGGGTGTTAATATTATATTACCCTTTGCCCGGGAGAAATTAAGTTGGAATTTCTGCACTCTATGATATGTTTATGTTTTGAAATTAGTTTCACAAGATGAAGTTCTTCTTCTTTGGAAAAATTCGTTGTTCTGGACCTTGTCGGTTCAATTTTTCTCTTGTTGGATTGCATTTTTAAATGGGAAATGACACTGAACTCTGAAGCTGCCCCTAACTTTTAAATAATAAACAGACAGACACCTAGAGAAGGTATTCAAGATTCGTAAACTAAATTATCGGTCTTGGAAGGGTTAGTTTTAGTACTGATTATGCTGACTACTGACACAAATGACATAAATGAGGGAACATAACCTCAAAATGTTTGTTATAAAGTTAGGTTCAATTTATGCCAGTGTGACCACCTAGGTAGCTTCCTTTTAAAAATAAACTTTAAGTAAAGTAACCATATCATGCGATTATGAAATTCATTTACTTTAATATATTCTTAAAGTGTTAAAGTGACTTTAACTAAAGGAACTTTAACACAGTTATTATGAAAATGGGTGTAACTGGAAAACACTGAGTTTATCATGTGTCATATTTTTTTTATGTCACAAAATAAAGTTTGTAAATACTTTACGGGACGGGACACCCTATATCAATCATGTTCAGATAAACTATCTACAATCAGACACCATATTGTGTTAGAACAACAAATAGGTATTTCCTGCACCCTGGGACTTTATAAATCCTATTTTTTCCTAGAATTTTTCATTTTCCCAGACAGGCCATATAATATAAATATTACAATAGTTAATTTGTCTAATTACACTTTTTCTTCATTTATTTACATAGGAACAATTTTTATGATTGAGACCCTCTTAAAGATGATTTTCAAAAAATGCATTGACGTTCAGGGTGCACATATTCAACATTATACTTAATAGTTCCTTGTTTTAATAATTTATTACTTTTGTTGTATACATTTTATTTTTTGAGATTTCAGTACCTAAAAACACCCCAATTTTAACAATTTTTGGTGAGAAATACGACAACCTTAAGAAATATTACATATTGAATAAACAGGTTCCAGGTTCCTCCATTCTTATAAATCTTTATAAATGGAAAAAATCAAAACACTCAAGACTTGTGAATAGTAGTCAGTAATAGGCTATAAATTACGTACCTACTATACCATTTTTTACACTTGGCAGGGTGACAAGAGTGGGTGATTAAATGGTATTTTGAGTCTTGTCTTTGTCCAAATTTCCCGCTTGAATTTTCATTAAATTTTTATATTTTGTACATGTGAGTTCAAATTGTTAGAGTAATAATAATAGAGTAGTACTAGTTTGAGAATCCACTGTATTTTGGAATTGTAATCTTATGCACAGTAGGAGAGACTGGGGATTATGCAACCATTTTTCAAAATTTAAGTTTTAATTTCATAAATTAAGTTAAAAAATTGTAGTTTTTGGCACATATGCATATTTTAAAATATATTAACATTTTTGCTTCGCATGATTTAAAAAAGGAAGGGTTAGATAGATAAAATGTTTTTATGAAGATGATTCAACCACAGAAAAAAATAGTTTGGAAAGAGAGTAGTACTTATTTGAAACGTTCAAAATACGTCAGCATTATAATTTAAAAACAAGGGACAAAAATGTGGGTAATACAAAAATTATAAATTATTATGAATGGGATGTGCGTTAAGTTATTAAACTATGCAAATCCTAGCCCTTAAAATTAAATTTGTACGATCTTTTTATGGATTTGACTAAATTTTCTTTCTTCAATAACTGGAAACACTTGGTTTACTGAATATTTATTTTGGAATTTTCTGTTCCTCGTCGAAAATTCCCGAGTCTGATGATTTAGAATACATATCTTCCTTGCTGTTTTCCTTTACTTCTTTAACTCCGGGCATTAGGATTTTTTTTTTTGTTACTGTATTGCTTTGCTATTCCCTAAATAGATATTTTTACCTCCACAAAATTTGGTTGAATATACCCCATGATGAGAAAATTTTGCTCAAATCAAAATATTTGTAGCACGTGAGGTTATGTTATGCAGGGTGTCCGGTAAGTATATGGCATATTTTCGTGAGTGTATGGGAGATCAAAATAATACTAGTTTGTCATAAAAATTTTTTTCTTAAAGTACCCATTAACAGAGATAGTCCCTAAGGGGTACCCAGCGATTTACCTTTTTGGCTTAAACTTTTGAACCGACCTGTATAATTTAATGAAATTTTACTATTGTATGTAGGCCATAAAGGCTCATAAAACCATACTACAGTAGATGTTTTACACTCTCGAGGAAGTCAGGAACGGACTGGCCACCATACTCGTTGGGCCAAAATTTTGACAGGTGTTATTTTATAAAGGTGAAAACTGAATTTTTAAATATTTTGGTCATTCCTCTTTAAAAAAGGTACTCTACATTTGTTTCGATAAAATTGACTGTTTTCGAAAAAAAAGTTTGTATAACACGTCATTGAAATAATACATCAGAATAGGGACTGCAATAAAACGCCAGTTGTTTTTATGACATTAAAAATGTGTTATTGACAACACTAGTCAAAATAATTGTCATATTGAGGTACATGCCATGTCTCCCGCTGATTATCCTGCAAGAGTCAATTACGCAAATTGGTTTTTACAATGATTTAAGCAAAATCCAAATTTTACAAGTATTGTTTTGTTCACGGATGAAACCAGTTTCACCCGAGACAGAGTAATAAATTGGCATAATTTGCATATCAGGCATGAAGAAAATCCTCATGCAATAGTACAGACAAAGCACCAACAAAGGTTCAGGGTTTACGTATGAGCGGGGATTATTGGGAATCATCTCATTGGACCGTTCTTTTTTGAAGACAGATTAAATGGTGCCATGTATTTGCAGTTTTTACAACAAAGCTTCAACGGTTTATTAGAGAATGTGCCCTTAGAAATTAGAAATCAGGTGTGGTTTATATATGACGGTGCACCGCCCCATTTTAGCAGTTCATACCAGGGAAGACCTAATAAAAAGAATAAGACACCATTTCGACGAAATTCGAGCCAATCATGAGATGTTGTTTCAAGTTCAGCGAGAGAACATCCGTAGGATAAGGAAATGTATAGAGGTACAGGGTGGCCATTTCGAAAATCTGTTCAAGTAAACAAAAAGAAGCAAAGCTTTCAAAAGTTCTTCGGTGCGGTAAATGTCGATTTGGAATTGTATCAGAATAAATTCTTGTCTAAACATACTTGCAGAGTGCTTGTCCATAAGTTAGATGCATATCAGCATTAATGTGATGAATAACAAATTTTATTATGTTAATATGTATTATTAGTTATTGTGTAAATAGCGTGTTAATAAACTTGATAATTAAATAAATTTCGAGTCAATGTTTTAACGTGTTATACAAAAACTGGTTTTTTTCGATAACAGTCAATTTTATCGAAACAAATGTAGAGTACCTTTTCTAAAGAGAAATGACCAAAATATTTAAAAATTCAGTTTTCACCTCTATAAAATGACACCTATCAAAATTTTGGACCAACGAGTATGGTGGCAAGTCTGTTCCCAACTTCCCTGACAGTGTAAAACATCTACTGTAGTATAGTTTTATGAGTATTTATGGCCTACATAAAATATTAAAATTTCATTAAATTATACAGGTCGGTTCAAAAGTTAGAACCGAAAAGGTAAATCGTTGGGTACCCTTTAGGGGCTCTGTATCTCCGTTAAGCGGCTTTAGGAAAAAATTTTTATGACAAACTAGTGTTATTTTGACCTCTCCTATACACTCACGAAAGTATGCCATATACTTACCGGACACCCTGTATACAGGAATGTCAAGCAAAATACAACACTTATTTAGATAGTTCCACCAAAAAATATATGTTTAAAAATCATAACAGATGCCAATTTTCATTGTTAGTTATGCACAACAACGATACACTAAAACTAGTGTGAATAGTAAAACCGCCTGAAAAATTCAAACAGATTAGGAAATACAGCGGCTGGTTGAATCTTCCCCACAGTTGAATTATCCCCAATCTCTCCTACACTTGCGGTTTGGTAGATTAAGATATTTTTAGGTTGCATAATGGTAATGTTCTTTTTTAAAATTTTAGCACTGATGTCATACCAAGAAATTTAGCAGCTGCAACAGACGTTATTAAGCATTTTAATGTGATGCCGCTTTATGGATTGAATGTATACTCCTTGTTAAAACATGATACTGTGGTTCTGACAAAATCTGCATTAGATCTTTTAGAAAGTAAGTTACTAACACATTTACATAAAAATGACACAAGAGCTGTCATGACCAAATTCAAAATAGATCAGAACTAATAAGTGTGTAATAATTTATAGTTGAAATAAAGTAAATCATCTTTACCCCTTTGTTATTTATCAACTTTTTTATGTCATACCATTTTATCAAACTGATTTTTTTTACACTTATCTTAAACTATAATTTACAAGGTGTTAAAGGATCAGGTAAGTTTAATAATATTTAACACATAGATTTTTATTTTTAATTAACCAGTCATATATTTTTCTGTATGTCAAATATTAGCAAATTTGTTGACGTTTTTAGTGGTTAATAATAAATATGTTTGTCAAATTAATAATAATAATAATCTGATTTATTCCCAGAGACAATATGTACAATTGTATAAGGATGTGTCAAAGAAAACCTAAAAACTAATACGACAAGCCATAAATGCACATATAAGTAAAAAAGAAGTCAAAATTGGCACACATTTGCATTAATAACTGTTATATTGGCAAAATCACTATGAAAACGGTGTAACATTGAGAAATAGTGGAAACGTTGTCCCGCTGTTTACAGTGGATTATTCCCAGGGACGTTGAGCAGTTTGGGGGGACAACGTCCAATAAAACACACCATTGGGTTGAGACTAAGCGGCTTTATTTCGTTCTCCCACCAGTGGAGATTTCACTATAAAAATACAGAAATACAAATAGTACAAACGTCAAACAGGAGACGTTGCTAGGTTTAACTAATTAATGCATAGCACAGATGAATACAGAAAAATGTTAACAAAAAATAAACCCACGTGCTCGGGGGAACTTTTCACCAAACTGGCCAAATACCACATGAAAATATGACTGATTAACACAAGTAACAATAATAAAGTATATATTAAAGGATAAATATAAACCTATAACAATGCAGGCCCAATATGCCAGGATGCACTATTTTTTTTATGTAAATTCCACTGATGGACGCCCGTTGGGTCAATCAGAGGTCAACCCAATAACTAGACCAGAATATCGAAAAGTAAACAGTAAATATAGGCCACACACCATACACCCTAGTGCATGGTGGTAAACCGGAAAACAAAGTATCGCCACAACAGATATGCCAATCTAAGTGTCATCACTAGTTTACAGAATAGACAGAACAGCACAGCACGTAAAACAAAAAGCTAGATACCTTTATTTAATAAAGTCTAGCAGTATTTATTTCCCAGTAAAACTCCAACCTAAAAACAGCAGTGGAGACAAAGAAAACATTGGTAATAAAAAAACTGAATAGAAAACAACCCTGAGTGCCACGTGGTATTCCATCAAAATGACATGATGATAATGAACAAATTGATTGATGATGATGATTTGTCTGGAATGAGATGAGTGACGGTTCTACTGTGAAAGCCTGAATCAACATTTCTAAATAAATAAAATTTCCAAAGCAAAAACGAAGATGGTAATTTTACTGAGTTTAAAGGAAACAAAGGTAGATTATTTATACAGGGGTGCAGAAACTAGTGGTCAAAATAATAGGGCATACAGGGAGAGTCAAGGGTTTAGAAATTATGACTGAAATTTAATAATTAACTTCTTACTTTTGGAAGCTTTGTATGTAGAATAAAATGTATATGAAGTTCTGACATTATTTTGACTCCTTATATATGCTATCATTTTTGACCACTAGTTTCTGGATACCCTGCATCATATAGTAATCCTTTCCATGTGACAGTGCTGATAACGTTACGACATTTTTTTTTTGATATTCCGAAAATAGATGGAAAAAGACTTAAAATTTATATTTGACAGTGCAGCTTCTATTTCAGCCTATTATAAAGAAACCTACAATTTATTGCAATAATAATGGCACTCCTTCAAATCAGTTTTTGAATTATTAGAAGTTCTGGGTAGAAACTTCATTAGATCTCTATTGGTGAATGGAAATAACTAAGAACTAATGTTGGAAATTGAATATAGATTTCAATACAAATAGGTTAGCAGTTCTAAATAAATCGTGAAATTTATTTTAAAGTGCCATTATTATTTCAATAAATAGGTTGTACACTAATTTTTTAATTATAGGTTACACTAAGACAGTACAATTTTGACAGATTATAATAGGTTACCAGTGTATACCAGTAAACAGGAAATTAAATTGTTTGTCATAAAAGAGGAGGAGAGTCAAATTTGTGGGAAAATATTTTATACACATTTTTCAGCCAAAAGTTAATTTAGTAAATAATATATTTTAAAAATAAAACAAAATGTTGAATCTGTATTTTGAAAGTTCAAATCTGTTCCGTAAGCATATAAGCAAGCCACTGGAAATGATTTACATTAGAGGTATAATAAAATATAATAACAACTTTCGAAAACAGTGATTGGGTGACACCAGTCCTAAAAACGTCAGATGAGATAAACATAAATAAATGTTTGGATGAGGTAAAATATCCCATACCCAGAACATGTGTTTTGCTAAAAACTTGTTAAGATTTATAGTTCTAATTATATTAAATGACACTCATAACGCATGAAACGTGCAAGAGACGCTCATCTAAAAAATTTACTGTTTAGTGTAGTTGTGCATGGATGAGATAAATAGTGAGGATAGAGGAAGAAGCCAAAAAAAATACCATTAGCTACTAATCAAAGGCAGAGGCTGCCAGAAAGTTCAGCCTTGTTCGTAGAACAGTTGGAAACTGTTTTCAACTGTCAGACATATGCACATTGTACTTGCAATGCTCACATAAGATTCTAAATGCAATGTTTTAGATGTAATACTTTTATTGATCGATAGATTTTAATTGTGAATTGTGACATATTATTGTACATAAACTAACAAGAAGGGTTAGGTCAGGCCCTGGACATATAGGTATAGGTAAAATCATTTAGACCTGCTTTAGGGTTATTGGAGCCCATTAAATATGTCACTGTAAAACAAAAAAAGTAAACATTTTTTGTGACCTCTATTATTGTCTATGTTAAATTTCAAATTAATTAATTGATCTACTTTATCAGGGATAACATGACTTTATTTCAAAATAACAGTGCAATGTACAAAACAGTGTAGTTTACACCATCAGATGAAATAGTCAAAATCAAATAATACTACAAAATAACAAAAACAAAACAAGGAAAAGAATATAGATGTATTATCAACGATACATTAAAGCAAATAAATAACAATGAGATTAATTTTGTAAATATTCATTGAAACTGTATGGTTCCAAATTTAATAACATTTTATGAATATATTTTTTGTACTGAGTTAAACTCTGGATATTTTTCACCTCTTGAGGAAGTTTATTATAGAATTTTATACAAGTATAATGAACATTCTTCTCAGTCAATGTTAAATGATGTATAGGAAAGATTAAATTTGTATTTCTAGTGTTATAAAAGTTAGTTTGAAAACATTCCCTAAACAAATTCTTATTTTTAAAAGTGAAAGTTAAAATCTCTTGGATATATACAACAAAAACTGTTAATAAACCATTTGACCTAAATCTTCCACGGCAAGACACACTTTGTGAGAGACTTAACAAATGCCTCAAAGTTCTTTTCTGAGAAATGAACAACCTATTATTTTACATTCCCAAGAAATGAAGATGTTATTTTGAAATTCTTAGGTAGTAGTAGTGATGTGCGGGCGGCATCAGCCTGGCAATTAGACCACACGTGGGCCCTTTTTGCCTACCCTAGCATCCCATCACCTCTCCACTATCCGCCCTCGGCCTTTCTTGAACCTACCCGACGCCCTGATGAACGCCAGGATTTTGGTCCATGGTAGGCCCCTCATCTCTTCCCTTTGCAGCTCCTTGGCGCCAAAGATCCTATATCTTAGTCTTCCAAGGGCCGCACAATATCTTAGAAAATGGATAGGGGTCTCCTCTCCACATTCCGAACATAAGGGACTCTCCTCTATGCCTATCAAGTTCAAATGCCTTCCGAGTATGAAATTCTTAGGAATAAGCACTCCATTTGTGAAGAGCATTTTTATTGTATAACAGTTTCAGACAGAGGAAAAAAGAGAACTTAATAAGAATGCAATACCAATGTGTGCCTACTTGAATTAAATTAGTACAGTGTTTTAAATTAAATTAATGTATAACGAAAAATACTCAAAAACAAACATTTCATTTTTAAAAAGTAACAAAAACATAAAATTAAAACATGAAATTGTTTCACTTAATATACAGGGTGTCCCAAAATAGAAGGCCATACCATTAACCACATATTCTTTGGACAAAAATAATGCGACTTTCCTTATGCCATTTTTTATTTGGACGTCCCTGTTTCAATATACAGGGTGTTAAAGTTGCATTTTAAAAAACTATTTTTGTTAATAATTCCATTGTTTTGTAAGATACATACTTGAAATTTTGCACGTACTTTTATGTTATTCCGGTATACTTATCATGTAATTTTGGTGAAAAAAATCGAACGGCAAATGGAGGTAACTGAGGGATGCAGTACCATTTATCCCCTCCAATTATTTCTAAGTATGCCTATGCAGCTTTTTCTTGAAAAATCAAACAGAATTTTCTTCTGATCATTTTATCTCTTGTAATTTTTTGTTTAAATGCTCCGTTTGGGAGAAAAACGGCAATTTGTAGTGCCCATAATTCTTTAATTCACAATCATTTTCAAATGAAACTGAAATTTTGTGGGTATACCTATCTTTACAGTACCTTGGCAACTTAGCAAATCGTAATACTTACTAAATGAATATTTGCTATTTCAAACAAAATGGATAATTCTAAATTTTATAAAATGAGGAATATTTATGAATTGAAAAAATAATATGGCATTAAAATTTGTAATACAGTTCTCTTATCAACCAAAGAGACATCCATAGTCTCATTTAATAATAGTAATAATGAACGATCAACATAATAACTTTTTAGTTAAATAACATTAAATAAAATAATTAATTAATTACTACTAATTTAATAAATGTTCTACTTGCCCACGCTACTCATTAACACATGTACGTGCCGTTTTAAGTAGCGAAAACCTTATCTTTGGAAAGATATTGTCCTTTTACCTAAGTTCATCTGTTGCCATTACTATTCTCTCTCTGAGATGGTTAACGTCATTTATTTCTGCAGCATAAACCATATCTTTCATAGCACCCCAGAAAAAAATCCAATGAATTAAGGTCAGGAGATCGTGGTGGCCATTGAATAGGTGCGTCTTGTCCTCGACCAATCCAACGATTGGGAAATAGATGAGTATTTAAATACTGCCGGACGTTTCTACCATAATGTGGTGGAGCACCATCAAGCTGCATCCACATACCGTCCCGTACGATAACAGGTAAATCATGTCAAACATCTCGGAATTCATTTTGCAGAAAATTTTAAAATTATGCTGAAAGTAAATTATTTTGTATGAAAAGGGAACCCAACAGAATATTATCCACTATTCCCGCCCAGACATTAACCCTGAATGTGAATTGATGGTGTTCTAAAATGGTTGCATGGGGATTCAAATCCGTCCATACGTGGCTGTTCTACCAGTGCTAAGATTTGTTACTCTTGTTAAGGGCTTAATTTTCTATGTAGGCCGTAAATTCCGAACTTCTGATCCATAAACTTTCCAGTTTCACAGAGATGTCGTTCCAAATTTAAGAAAATCTTCCTTGTGATCTGTTGGGATAAGGGAGCTCACTATTTTTTCCTAGCATTCATCGGCCACTAAGACATTTGTAACCCATCAATACATGTCGTTTTTCTCCAAAACGGAGCATTTAAACAAAAAATTACAAAAGAAATAAAATCAGAAGAAAATTCTATGGTTGATATTTCGAGAACAGCTGCATAGGCGTACTTAGAAATAATTGGAGGGGATAAAGCGTACTGCAACCCTCAGTTACCACCATACGCCCTTCAATTTTTTAAACCAAAATTACATGATAAGTGTGCTGGAATAAGATAAAAGTACGTGCAATATTTTAAGTGTGTATCTTACAAAACAATGGGATTATTAACAAAAATAGTTTTTTAAAATGTAACTTTAACACCCTGTATATTGAAACAGGGACGCCCAAACAAATAATGACATAAGAAAAGTCGCATTTTTTTTGTCCAAAGAATATGTGGTTAATGGTATGACCTTCTATTTTGGGACACCCTGTATATATTCTAATATATATACACACTCACAGTCAACAAAATATAAAGCTGCATTTTTTGGTAAAGTAAATAAATAAATAAGTAAATAATAAATATAAATAAAAAAATAAAAGAAATTTAAAAGTAAATCTACTAATAATCCGGAATTTAAAAAAGTAAGTAAGTTAATATATATCATCAAATAAAAACATATAATATTGTAGCAAAATTTTGATATTCAAACAATAATGCAATAAATCCTATTTGGAAAAGTTCTTGTCGTAACTCGCCATAAGTCAGCCAGTACAATGTCATTATATACAATATATTTTTTTATTATTTAAAGAAAATATACATGTTTCCTCCTCTCCTAATCGCCAAATTAATGTATTGTCCTATTTCTGAAAACAAACTCTGCACTGCAAGTATCTGTAGCAGGAGGTAAGTACATTCACAATTAAATTTCTTGAAAACCATTAACATCTAGCGAAGTAAACATTTTTAAAAAACTTTTTTATACTTTTGACTATTTGACTTGATATGAATATAAATCAATTTTCAATAATTAATATAACTCTGCACATAGTGAAGTTTTTAATGCACAAATTTACTGGTGCCGTCTTTGGAACTGATTCTTTCGAAAAGGCTGTAAGAAAAGGCAGAAAAATGTGAACATAATTGTAAAGTCGTTAATTTACAAGCGCATTTTATGTCACTAAAAACATAATTGTCAAATAAGGTGCGAAGCATTGAAAATTTGATTTTAAAAAGTCCGTTCCTACTAAATAAAGTTATATAAGTACATTTTAGATGGACAAAATGGTAAACATTTCATTTGGTTATACCTGAAATAAGAGAGATAGCGAAGTGGTTACTTCACTACAAGTTACAACGCAAACTCGCAAAGTGAGAAAGTTAATTTTGAGCGGCCCTACTCAAAAAAACTGGATTCAACCTGTTTATTCTTGTTTGAGACAAGAGAAAGAAAAACGGGATGCGATCAAAGCTTATGCCGCATCAGTGTTGCCAACCGTACCATAATTATCGTTTTCATACCATCATTTTAGGGTCAAACGATAATCCATAATTGATGGAAAATTTACCATAATTGCATATTCGTACCATAAAATGTGCCGCATCAACTAATTCAATAAATCTAATCGATTTTTATTACCTACCTGCGTGTGTGCAGATTACTCTGTGGCAACCGGACAAAGACTTCAAGGTCTATGGGATTAGGCATGGGCGGGGCTATGGGTGATGTCAAAATTATCAAAATCGGACTATTTGCTATGCGCAAAAAATTATAAATTACAGTAGTCCGCTTTTTCAACTTCACTTGAAAAATTACTATTAATTACCGTTTAACCAGTTGTAGTAATATATATATATGGTAATTGTAAACAAGCAATTATTTGATGTTGAAAAGACATTTTGCTACTGCGCATGTTAAATAGTCCGATTACTGGAAACTACTGCTGTTTGGAAAGAACCTATAGTAAGTAGGTACCATAATTTCATTTAAAAGTTGTACCATAATTTCTAAAAATATCCCATAATTTTGAGCAACCTGTACAATAATTGGGAAATGAAAGGTTGGCAACACTCTGCAACATCCACACGCTCGCCGTGACCCTTTTCTCTAGCAGCTTGTGCCCATTGGCGTGTGTCTACTCTGCCTATTGGGAATTCAAATTAAGATCGCGCGTCATTACGGATTATCCGCAAACTAATACATTGTACTAGAGATGGGCAAAGATCACGGATTTCTTAAATTAAACTGGATCGCTAATAATATAGAGTGGGAGAAATGCGAAATAGCTGCAACTACGGAGTCGCCATACTGTGCTAAAATTTAGGGATTTTGATTACAGGAGTGGTAAAGATTGAACGAGTCTTTCATTTGAACGACTCTTAAAAAAGAATCGTGTGAATCGACTCTGTATTTGGCAAGCGATTCGTTCAAATGAATCGTCATGCACTATTTTGCGAAACAAAAATGAATCGTGAATCGTAATGACATCGGGTCAATATTTAAGAAGCAACTCTTCAAATGAATCACCACTTGTCAGACGATTCGCGAGTCGCGAAATAGTATAGAATATTTATTTATTTAGCAACAACAAATGCTATTTACATTACTATACATACACAAAAACATACCAACAAAAGACAATGTTTACCATGCCCTATCATTACGAAAAAAATTAGTGACATTTCTTACAAATACTTTTACATTTACAGATCTTTTTATTTCTTCAGGCAAAGCATTATATAAATGTAATCCTTCATTAAAGAGAGACTTTTTCAAGGAAGTTAACTTAGTATATTCAATATTGTATTCTCCAGTAGACCTTATATTATACTTATGCAAATTACATCTCTTAACTAAAAACTCTTTAAGATAATCAGATACCTGATTTCTTACTACTTAACATATAATTTATTGATGTGTAACGATTACAGTTTAGTTTAATACGCATTGCTTTATTTCGTAACACTTGCAATCTATTAATATGCGCTTTATGCAGCCTATAAGTAATGAAAAACAATAATTGAAATGTGGATAAATGATCGAGTTATACACTGTCATCTTGGCCCAAGATGATAATTCATGTAAAATTCTTCTAAAAAAAGATATTTTCTTACCTATTTTTACATAAAAAATTAACAGGACAATCAAATGATAATTGCTGATCCAATATTACGCCTAAGTATTTAATTTGTTTTACAAATTCAATTTGACTATTATTGATGTGTATATTTCTATTAACAGCAAAGTATCTTTCACAATTAAATTTAGTCCCAACCACCATACATTTAAATTTATCAGTATTTAGTTTTAACTTATTCATACATAACCAATTATATAACTTATAAAGCTGATTATTCATCCTTTCAGTTACTTGTGAAAGATCCTTTCCTGATACAGATATCAGCGTATCATCTACAAACAAATTTACATATGAATCATTTAAAATATTATTTATGTTGTTAATATACAGTATGCGCCAAAAGTATGGAATAAATTTAATAAAAACGAAACAATTATTTTTTGGGAAAAATCCTCGAACAGGTCGATTTTGAATTTAAAAAATACATATTTTAGCGTAAAATGCGATTTTCAAATGTCATTTGTTTTTGAATAATGACGTCATCGATTTTTTTTTAAATGGCAACACCATATTTTTTTCCTTGATTCTGAAAGATCGTTTAATTCTCGATCAGACAGTACTAAAATTTTGCTCTCTTACATAGGAAAGTTTTCGAGTAAATGACGATTGAATGTAAGAAAACGTAAATTTTATCCATAAAAAAGTAACAATTCTGAGGTATGTAAAATAAAATACAATTGATTAAATTTTATACTTAAATTAAATGTTCGAATTGCCATCCACCAACTTCTTGACAATGCGCAAGTCTGTGAAGAAATTCTTCTTGCACATTATGAATGATTTCTGGGGTAACTCTGCGTATTTCGTCCCGAATGCGATTTTGAAGTTCTTCAAAATTACGTGGTTTATTAATGTACACCTTTGACTTCAAGTATCCCCATAAAAGATAGTCAAAAGGTGTAAGATCTGGCGATCTTGCAGGCCATTCTATCGGTCCGCGTCTGCCGATCCACCTCCCAGAAAAACAGTTATCCAAAAAATCTCGAACAGGGCGCGCATAGTGCGGAGGTGCACTGTCTTGCTGAAACCATATGGTATCGTCAGGAATGTCAGGGTAATTATCGTTAGGAAAAATTACTGCAAGGACTGGAACAAGGTCATTTTCTAGAAACTCTAAATATCTTTGTCCTGTAAGGGTTCCTTCAAAGAAGAAAGGCCCTACTATTCTGTCGTCAACTATTCCAGCCCACACATTTAATTTCTGAGGGTGTTGGGTATGTGTCTCTGCCATCCAATGAGGATTTTCCCGACTCCAATATCTGCAAGTTTGACGGTTTACTGTACCATTCAGACAAAATGTGGCCTCATCTGAAAAAAGTATTTGCCGATGTAAATTTCTATTTCCTTGACATAAATCCATTAGAATTTCGCAAAAGTGTAAGCGGCGATCGGGATCATCTTCATTGAGTTCCTGCACAAGTTGAATTTTGTAGGGATGATATTTTTCCTTCTTCAAGATACGTAGCAACATGCTCTGACTAGTGTCATTGTTTAATGCAACCAATCGTGAAGAATTATGAGGATTATCCACCATACTTATCAAAATGTTCTGTTTCTGATTTTCATTAATGCTTGGACGTCCAGGTTTTGGAATATTTACAACATTGCCAGTTTCTCTAAATTTAGACTCTACCTTACTGACTGTTGATTGTGTTGATTGGCTGATAGGGCGATCTGGATATTTTTCATTAAATAAATCGCAAACTTCCTGCTGAGTTCTAGTCATATTCCCGCATCCGATAAGAATTAAAATTTCAATTCTTTGAGTAACAGTTAAATGTGCCATAATACTTTAAATTGAATAATAATTTCTATGTCGCTTACAATACTTATTAGAAAGTCGGTGTGACAATGACACTTTGCAAAGATTTTCATCTACGTGATCCATAAAAGAACTATGGAATTCGAAAAACTAAACTTGATAACGTTTTTGCTTTATTTTAATTGATTTACGTTTTCTAACATTCAATCGTCATTTACTCGAAAACTGTCCTATGTAAGAGGGCAAAATTTTAGTACTGTCTGATAGAGAATTAAACAATCTTTCAGAATCAAAGAAAAAATATGGTGTTGCCATTTAAAAAAAACGATGACGTCATTACTCGAAAACAAATGACATTTGAAAATCGCATTTTACGCTAAAATATGTATTTTTTAAATTAAAAAATAATTGTTTCGTTTTTATTGAATTTATTCCATAATTTTGGCGCATACTGTATATAGGTATAAGAATCAGAAGTGGTCCAAGGGCACTTCCTTGTGGTACATCGTACACGCTCGGAACTGCATTTGAAATGTTGTTTTTTATCTTGACCTTATGACATCTCTCCACTAAATAATGTTTAATCCAAGACAATGCCGTCGCTGTCACTCCGTATTCACTTATTTTTTTAATTAATTTAAGTCGATCAATTGTTTCAAAAGCACGTTTCAAATCCACAAAAACATTTAAAATTACATTACCTTCATTTGTATCTCTTCTCCATTTTGCACAAACTAACAGCAGACTTGTTTCACATGAATGTTTTTGTCTAAAACCCGATTGAACTTCACTCAACAGTTTGTTACTTTCGAAGTAATTTCGTAATTGTTCAACTATTATAATTTCCAATATTTTATCGACTATATGAATTAAATTTATTGGCCTGTATTCACTTGGTTGACAGAGATGTTGCACTTTTGGAACAGGAATTATCACACTTGTTTTTAAGTCTTTTGATATTTTATCTTGGATAATCGATGTATTTATTAGATTCAATAATGGATATCCTATGCTATCAAATATTTGTTTTAGCAATTTACCAGTCAAAATATCATCTGCACTACTTTTATTTTTTAAACCAAAAATAACTTTTCTTAATTTATCCAAACTTATAGTACTAAACTGACTCAATTCTGTCGTTCCCTTTATTCCATCTTGGGTATTTTCATGCACAGAAATATTATCTATACTATTCACAATGTCTTCAATACTACTTGCATAGAAATTATTAAAATTTTCTGATATGGGAAGAGTGCTATTTTGAAATACTGTATTTCCAATTTCATGTTCTTTTTTATTCCCTACCAACTGTTTTATTGACTGACACATTTTTCTTGTATCATTCTTATGCATATCTATTTGTTGTTCCAAATATATTTTCTTTTCCCTTTTAATCATATCTATTACTTTATTTCTATTATGTTTATAGTGTGTCCAGTCTTCTTCAGTACGTGTCAACTTAAATTTCTTATATGCACTATCGCGTTTATTTTGAATCGTAGTGTATCGAGCCAATATTTGAAAAGCAACTCTCGTTGAAATGAATCGCCACTTGCTATGTGAAGATTCTTGAGCCGAGAAATGAATCGTAGTATGTATCGGTCCAATATTTGAGAAGCAACTCGTTCAAAGGAATCGCCATTTGCCACATGATATAAATTATTGCATTTTTAATTATTTCGCGCATCTCTTGTATTTATAATTGACAACAAATATTCGCTTAAAATGAATCGTAGTTAAAAGATGGAATACGAGTGTTTATCTGATTTTTTTACACATTTCTCAATGTTTTGTAGTAAAATAATTAATATTAGGTAAGGATAGAATTTTGTACTTTACAGAACATTCCATTTAAATGTAGATATTAAGTTTTACCAAAGTTCATATATACCTAGTTATCTGCTCTCGTACATTATTTTACCGTCCTCTGAAAGGACGGCAAAATCGATGTGTGTAAAAGCACGTTGGACGAGAAACGGGTATAGTAAGTTAGGGTAAGAAAGTACAGCTTTAAGAGTGAAAGAGTGAGATTGAAGGCGGAGTTCTAGGCGGAGCTTGTTCTAGTCTGGAAGTTCACGTGCCGAATTATGCGTTTTTTTAGATATAGCGAAATAGTGCAACTTAATAAGAGTTGAGAATGGAGAAAGCGCAGTATAATTAGTAGATCAATCGACTTACCTGTAAGGAAGTTTGATCATAATTATATGAGCAATTTCGTCGAAGATTATAAATTTAACTACTTGTAGTTTACACTTTTCAAACTCACCCGGTACGTACTTTAAAGACAAAAAAAACCCTTATCTCTGTTACCACACATTTCCAACACGCTCTTACTATCATTGTATTTTTCTATCTAGATCGCCTAGGGTGGGAATTTTTGGACGGGAATTTATAATTCTTCGACGAAATTGCTCATATAATTATGATCAAACTTCCTTACAGGTAAGTCGATTGATCTACTAATTATATTTCGCAATTTTGTCTCAAATTATAAATTTAACTACTTGTAGATGCTGAAAGAATTATAGGCGATCTAGTGTGCAGACATAAACTTTATATCCTGCATCTTACAATATTGACCAGTTATCGTTCTTTTGATAACTAAAACATGTTTATGCTGCTATATATGTATATTCACAAATATACATGTATTATATTTCCAACATATATTTATATTTAGCATCTACCTGCATTTTTAGATATATATTAATGCATAAAATATATATTGATTCCGTGGGACAGTAAATGCATCCACAGTATTAGAATGCGGGGATTTGATTTCTACGATCATTTTTACATTTTTTTTTATTATTATTATTAAGGTGCATTGCAATTTGCAAACACGTCTATTTCAGGCTGTTCGAATATGTTACATAATATTTCGAATACCCGTTTGAACGTTCAGTTTCTATTCTTAAACACCGAGATACTGTTATTGTATTTTACTATTTTATATTTATTTGTTTTTTCCGGGTACACTAAAGGAAATATGTTTTTGCCTTTAATAGACATTGGTTAATCCCAACAAAATATCTGCATTAAATAGACTCAACTGGGACCCATTATTTTATTACAATAGTTTTGCAACTTTTGACACTAGCAAAAATGTATATTGCAGCTGACAGTCTTTCATCCTAGATAACTTTAAGTCAGTAACTGTATAGCTAGGTACTATTATGAATTCTAGTTCATTTATCCTTTATCTTCAAATTTTCATTTTACTTTACTATCGAAGCAAGTGTTCTCACTTATCGAGTAGATTGTGTGTTATTGTTTATTATGAATAAATATTATTATTATTATTATTATTATTATTATTATTATTATTATTCTGTAAAGAAGTTACAATCATTGGTTATATAAGTTATATATAAATCAATGGCATGGTAGATATATGGAAGATACCTACAGTTTGAACAAACTCGACTACCACTCGCTCTTCATTTTTAACTTTTTTAAGAGCAAACAACGTTAACGTTGATAGCTAATGAACACTGTAGGCATCACATGCACTATTCACACTCTCTCATGTATCATGTATATATTGTAAGCATAATGTATACATATCACAAAATATTGTTGGTTATATTACCTATATTGGTAATAATATATTTTTTAAGGTCTTGTTCAGTCCGTTCTTCCTGTTGTAATGTTAAGCATAAAATGGCTATGCATTCGTGCATTTGTAAAGACTAACCACGACGCGCTAACCAAATATAGCTTTGTTACACAATTCACCGTTTCAAGCCTTTCAGCTATAGGTATTATTGTTATTTATATATATATATGCATATACATATATATCTATATCCTTCAACACACCTATTTTAACCGTTAATAAATAGACATCATTTAAAGTAATTTACCTACTCATTTAATTATCTAGTTGTCTTTAGTAAAAGCAGTGATAGAAAATACGTATCTATTTAACCTGAGAAAGTCTATTGTTTTAGCAAAACTCCGACTTAATGTGATAAAATCGGGTAAATAAATGAATTATTCTTGGTACATGACATTGCAGTACTAACAGAATATTCCAACGATGATAAAGATTATCTTAGCAAACTTTTTTATTGGTCGATTTCCCTCAGTGTATTGATGTAGAATGCATATATCCCTATTTGTCTTATTTCACACCCTTCTCATATCTCTTTCCCTCCGTTATTATTAAGCTTTACCTTCTACACAGTCCCCATCAGGTTATTACACGAAATAGCAATTGTGTTATCGATCTGCAATAACTAACATTTTTTGAAAATTATTTTAGAGCATTGAAAAACTGTTAATAATTCTTGTGACAATATGTAAAGCCCATGTTGTCTTCACCTCCTGCTCCCCCCCCCCCCTCCTATAAGGGAGGCATCTGAATAGATTTCTAGAGTTGAATATAGGATCATTTTTTTCTCTCGATAAAAAGATATTCGTTATATTTATCGAAATATCCTCTATTATATATTTAAGAGCAAAATATTTTTCTCTTTCGAAGGCCTTACCTTCCATCCAGAACATTACTGCAGAACGAGCTGCACGAACGTTCCTCCAAAACCTAACCATTCTCTAATTTTACAGCAGGTGTGATTTCAAATTTTTTATTTTATTTTATTTATTCATTTTATTTTTTATATATTCTTTGAAATGTCCTCTCTTTCTGTCTGTTAAGTGTAAAGTTATTTGTATTATAAATAAAGCTTAAAACCTTACAATCCCGATTAGGTACGAGCGAAGCTTTACTATTTTTATTAATATTTTTATAGTTATAAAATAAACATTCTCTTTGATATTTTCCATCTACTAAAATATCATCAAAATATTATTTGCAAGTAATATGTACCTAAGACCTTAAAGGTATTAAGCATGTCCGTACACATAAGGTGCCGTACAGAGGCGAAAAGTTGTGTTGGATGTGAGACAATTAATGTTGCAAAAATTTGAAAAACCTTGTCTTGTCTTGAAGAACAAAACAAAAGTTTCTATAAAGCCTTGTTCTTGCTTGATTTTACAACATTATGTGTTATATTGTCTTCCGAAAGGTCTCGCAAATTTGCATGATTCTTGTGAGACTTTTGCATACAAATCAGAAACATGAAACTTTATTACCAATCTGATAACAGTGGTAGTTACTTTCGGTCGGACATGGTGCCGCTCGGAAGTCACACTTAGCTCAGATATTGGTCGATTGGTAAACGTTAAGTATAGAAATGGCTAGTTTTACATAAAAAAATAATAATAAGCAATGGACGACATAGGCGTGCCAAATCGGAACCCTTTCAGTCAAGTAGCAGTATAATTAGTTTTATTCAGCAGAGCTACACCTAAGCTCCTTAAATTTTAAATGCTTAATTCTTTTAAATAAAGAATATGCCTACATTAGAAATGCAATGTGTGTTTACTTATTTATTTATTTATTTCAACTAACGTTCACTTAAATTTCAACTCAGACCTTCTAGCAATATTTCTTGCCAAGTCTAGTCTTGTCTTGCGGGACCAAGACAAAATCAAGGAAAATCAAGACCAAGATGCCACTGCTAGCCAAACAGTTACATTAATGTTTCTGTTTTATAGATGTTATATAACACTATGCGTTCTTGAGATCATTGCTTTAGGATTTATTTTTAATATTGTATTTATTTTATTTTTAAGACCTCACGTGTATAAGTAAAATTCAATATAGAGTGATAACCCTCTAATCTGGTGTGGGGTATTTAAAGATTATAAACCTAAAAGTCCCAACACTCTTTTTGATGGCAAATATGAAGAAATAAATTCACCTCCTGCCTCCAAAAATTGGTTAACAACTTCTATCTAGCAGTTTCACTATTGTTTAACTGCTTCAGCTTTACTTGGATCCTCACTTTAATATTACCATTACATCAGCACTTAATCCAGGTGTATGCCTACACCTCAGATTCTGCTTTGGAACTCCTCCATGTGGAAGTCGTCCTCTGAGGTTGAATCTAATCGATATGTGTATAGAAAATATGAATATGTATTCATCTATAAACAACAGTAACAACAGTCCAATAGACGTTGTGTCTAAATGTATGTATAACTCTATACATTTCATTAGACAGATATTGAAGGTTAATTAAAATTATGTGTGTTGTGTCTAATTGTGTTTATTCAATTGCAATATTAGCTTTTATTATTAGCTATGAGTCATATCTATTTTTCTTGATTCACCCTATATTATATGATTATTAATAGTTTTAAAAACTTTTATGAGAATACTCATATTTTATATTTTTATCGGTACAGTAATTATTAAAAACTATTGGAGCAAAAAACTTGCGAACTTGACAAAAACTGTCAGTTCTATTTACTTATTGCATTATTGAATCCTTATATTTAACATTTGGGGATATATTATAACTCATATATAATTTTACATTTACTCAGTAGATTAACCCTTGAATTATTTACTTACATGCCAGGATACATATGTACAGGGAGTTAGAAAGTATATGCAAGTCATGTGACTGCAAATTAAAGTTCATACACATGTGGAACGTGAGAGTTCATGTGAACCTCGAACACCAGAGAGGAATATATATATATACATATATACACACACATATATATATACATATAAATACACACATATATATATACATATAAATACACACATATATATACATATATCCTTCTATAATTCTTCTTCTTTAATTCTCTTCTTCTATAATTCTATCCCCGATGCGTGTGTAGAGGGAGTTAGGAAGTATGTGCAAGTCATGTGACTGCAAATTAAAGTTCACACATATGTGGAACGTTCTTTCGTGTTATGTGAGAATTCATGTGAACCTCGAACACCAGAGAATAATTTATCCTTCTATTGACTGATTTCTGAAAAAAAAAGAGAAAAACGGAAAATCTACATACTTGAAGAACTTGAGATGCATTTTTCTAAATTTCCCCTTCGGATTTTCACTTTTATGTCCATTTATTTTTACAACAGTGTGTCATATAATAACGGTGGCAGAAGCGTTATATTGCAACTTCAACCATGTTTTCCTGCGAGATTTCTTAATTCGCAACACTTTTTCACTTTGTCTCTCTTATTTCACGTCGTAGCCGGGCAGGTACGAAAAATACAATGATAGTAAGAGCGTGTTGGGAATGTGTGGTAACAGAGATAGGGTTTTTTTGTCTTTAAAGTACGTACCGGGTGAGTTTGAAAAGTGCAAACTACAAGTAGTTAAATTTATAATTCGAGACGAAATTGCGAAATATAATATGTAGGTATACGTATTTTATTTAAGAACGAGTTGACGAGGGAATAAATACAATTTTTTAAAACACAGTACATGTCGGACATTTGCAAGCGATAAATATTATTACAGATTTCCACACGACCAGAAATTACCATGTGAATGGATTGTTCGTTCTGGTACTAAATTAAGTTTACAATGCATGGTTTGTAAACAACAATATAATTCTAATATTGCTTTAAATAGTAATCAATTTAGGGCCCGCATCCAATTTAAATTGATAGGTACCTAATATTATTTTTTTTTTCCATTTGTGAGGTTCTCAAGTGTTTCAATTAGTTTCTCTCTTCTCTAAGTTTTTTTCTGATGTCGAATTGTTTGAATGACGTGCATATAATATGTTGAGACATTCATAATAATTTTCGATTTAATGTCTCGTGTATAAGTACAGTGTGATCTGAAACAACTACTCAAAGAGGAAAAAATATACCTAGTTATATTCAATTACCTATTTTCAAAAACTAAAAACGGTATTCCCATCAGTACTATATTTTTTGAAAATTAATTCTTAATAGAAAATCCATCATGTGAAAAAATTCATTTTTTTTTCATTATGATGTTAGACCTTTCCATTTAATTCTTTTTATTCATAAATGACAATAAATAGTTAGGAAGGTATGGTTGGTCAATAACATTTTTTATCGAAAAAATAATTAAACATAGGTACATTTTTTGTAAAGCACAATATTTACCTGAGATATTTTGTATACAATTTTATGTACATGATTTTTCAATAATAATGATACTCCCTCAAAACAGTTTTTGAACTGCTAAAAGTTTTGAGTATGTATTTCATTAAATCCTATTGAAGAGGGAAACAATTAAGAATTAATGTTAAAAGTTGAGAGTAGATTTCATTACAAATACGTTAGGAGCTTAAAAGAAATTGTAAAATTAATTTTAAAGAGTGTCATTATTATTGCAAACGATTGTACATAATTTTTATCTTAAAAACATGTTAACATTAGCTACCTCCCTAATGTAAATTCAAATTAAGTTCCTCAAATTTGTACAAATATGTATGCGAAAATTTATCACAATACTAACCCTCTGTCCCATTTTTTCTGTTATTGATAGGTAAGTACTTAAGTAACTAAAAAATATGTATTCTGAGAGTACAATATCTAAATTTCCTTGTTTTTTTAGTGTCCGTAATAATACCTTCTATATTTGAATTTTCGCAGTTTACGCGAATCCATGTTCTCAAATTATTTTAAACCCTGGTTGACACTGAATTATTTTTAAAGTAGAAACAGTGATATAACAGTTTTTACCAATTTCGAGCCGTTAGATAATAAAAATTGTAAGAATTATTTCAAAATTTAAAGTTTTTATCTTGTCAATTACCCAAGGTAGAAAATAATAGAACGTGACTAACTCACAACACAGAGATGAGTACGGAAGGGTAAGGGTTCATACCACTCTTACCCTTCCGTGCCACTTGAGAAGAGTTAAAGCACACAAAATTATCAAAAATAAGTTGACGTCGGCACATTAACAATTTACTTTAAGTGTGTCCCTGTTCTTATGGACGGCGATTGCCCACTACCACCCACTTACACCTACCTGATGCGCACTCCGCAGATAACACACTTAAGCCTTGCCCTCATCGACGCGAAATTCACGGATTTTTGCACTAATTTTGCAACTTCTGTTTTAATTATTTATGGCGGGAAAATCTCAACTTTTCACAATTGCAATTTGCGATACTTTCAAACACTACAAATATTAATGCCCCTTTCATTATTATGTGGTGTTAATAAGTTTGTTTTGAACTTCTGATAATATACCATGGCAGTTTCATGATGAAAATGGTAGAAAATGTTATAGGTAGTTGACAACATTTGTTACAAATAGAGATTTTTCTACCGTTAAATAAATCGCGCAAATATTTGCGAATTCCGCATTGAAAAGGACAAAAGGCTTTAGAATACATACACATTATTTACTATTGGTTACTAGGACTGTCACTATAACGGTCACACATTAACACTTATTATATCATATCGTCCCGCTTTTCGTATGACCTTCATACGCCCATGTTTCGTCAAAATTTAATATATTCTTCGATCCAGATTCTTATTTTTTAATATTTATTTTAATTAGTTTCTTCGCCATATCACTATTTCGTCCTTTCTGTCAGTATACTCTTTTCGATTTCATTTATACGGACTAAGTTTCATCTTGTAAGATATAACAATAGAATTTTTATTTGGAAAACTCATTTTAAAAATATATACTGCCATTAACCTCTATTTGCAACATTGCAATAAATGCAGTAGCACGGGTCAAAGATCCTATACATCCGCCCGTCGTCAAATGGCAATATATCTTCCCTCAGCAAATTTATATTTATTATGTAGATATTATGAAATAAAATTAGAGTCTAACATGAACCGTGTTTCAATTAACACCTTTAGAACTACATGGCGATCCTGCCAACTAAAAAAAAATACAATAAAAAAGTAGTGAAAGTACAAAATGGGAAATCAGAATACAAAAGAAGAAATTTTAGTAAATCAAAGTAATAGAATCACAAGTCCATAAATTTATTCTGCGATCATTATTTCTGGAACAATACTCTTAATATCACTTTTAGTGATCTGCTGCTTAGGAATCTTCTTCTGCACAAAAATGTTTAAAAAACGAATCACCGCAAGTGTTATCAGAGACATAAAAGCACAGGCAACAACATCAGTTTAAAAATAAAATTTAAGTGAAAATAATAATATGTGAAAATTAAAACTTAAGTGAAAACTAACACAAAAATTAATTAGTGCAAACATATTAATCTAAATAAATTAAAAACTAAATATAAAAGTTTAAATCACTGCTATAAATCGTTACAAAAACATTCTCGCATCGAATTTTTAAATAAAAGTTTCCAACAACAAACGCAAATTGCTGCCCACCCTGGGACCACTGCTAGTTAGCAGCCTTCGACAAAATTGAGACCACCTCCAACCAGGCCGAGTAAAAAACCATCTCCGACGAGACCTAGAGAAAATTTTCTTCTACCAGGCTCAGCGACCTCATCCAACCAGGCTCAGAAGACTCTCCAAAATATGTGTCAAGTGAAAGTGTAAGTTGTATTGTGCATATTTTTTATAAATGTCTAGTTATACCATGTAATAATTAATGACTTTTTATCAATCTTTATTATCCATTTTAGCAGATACAGAAGTAATTAATAAGAATTTAAGAAAACAGCCTAATAGAGTATATAAAGAGTCGAGTCTTTTGCAAAAATTAAATCAAATAAAACTTCTGCATACAAATTTTGTTGAAACATATACTTCTCTAGAAAAAACTGTTAATTTAGCTGATAAATTAGTAATTAATGACATAAAAATCAAATTTAAAACATTACTAAATGACTGTAATAACCGAATTGATAATTTGTCGCAAATTTCTATTAAAGAACCTAGTTCAAGTAATATATCATTTGAGCAATCATCTAGTTTAAGTAAAACTAATTTAGAAAACGTATCTGAAGAGGTAATTATCAAAATGGAATTTGATTTTAAAGTAGCTTCACATATTATACCAGATTTTTCAGGTGAACCTGACAATGTTGTTGATTTTATTGATACTGTCGAATATTACAATGATTCATTAAAAGACGAAGCAAATAAAAAACAACTTTTAACTTTTATTTTAAGAACTAAAATTAAAGGTAAGGCAAAAAATACTTTAATTTATGACCCCGAAAATTTTAGCGAATTAAAGAAAACTATCATCGATCGTTTTAAGGGCAAAAAAATCAAAATTACTCATATAGAGGTAGATATCCTCATCGTGGACAACATTTACAAAGCCGACGACCCTACCAACGTAACACTCGGTACGTTTACTCACAAAACACCGAACTGTCGGAAAACTACCAGGACCAACTCTCTCGATCAAATCAGAGAAGTGTGAGGGAGTTGGATACGATAACCGAAAATTAATATTTTTAACTACTGGTGAAACAAATTATATCGAGATATTTTGTGAAATGACAGGCAAATTGACAACTTTTCTAATTGATACCGGATCAGATATTAGTCTTTGTAAAATCCCTTGCATTAATCATCATCAAAAATACAACCCCCAAAATAAATGTCAGATAGGAGGTATCACAAAATATAAAATTGAAACTTTTGGCACTACTGTAACTAATATATATAATAATAAGCAAAATAAATTAACACACGAATTTCATTTAGTAAGTGGTGATTTTCCAATTGTAACAGATCGTATAATAGGTAGAGATTTTTTGTCAAAATATAACTGTAAAATAGATTATAATACTTGGACTTTAAGTATATTTTTTAAACACGAGGAACACGTTATTCCTTTAAAAATTAAATTACCTTACACTAACAAAATTGAGATACCTGCTAGGACAGAAATTGTATGTCCTATAGACAGATATTTTTCTGAAGACAGTTTAATTTTAAATCAAGAAATAAAAAAAGGAATATTTATTCCTAACACATTAGTTTCAAAATTTGGCATACCTCATATTAGATTAATTAATACGACTTGTAATTATGTCGTAATAGACAATTTAAAACTGCAAACACAACCGCTCTCAGATTACGAAATTTGTAAAACAGCTGTAAATAAATACGACACTCAGGTTAGTCATAGAATAACACAGTTATTTGAGGAACTGAAATTTAATAACGTAGACACCGATGCTTTGGAATCAATCAAAAATATTTGTAAAGAATATAATGACATTTTTTACTTAAAAGGTGATAATCTTTCTGCTAACAATTTTTACAAACAAAAAATTAGAGTAACAGATAATGATCCAGTATACATAAAAAATTATAGATTACCACAATCGCAAAAAGACGAAATAACGAGACAAGTACAAAAATTATTGAAAAATGACACAATTGAACATTCCACAAGTCCATATAACTCACCCTTATTAGTAGTCAAGAAAAAGTCTAGTACAGAAAAACCAGATTGGCGATTGGTAGTAGATTTTAGGCAATTAAATAAAAAAATTATTCAAGATAAATTTCCACTACCTAATATTGAAGATATTTTAGATGAATTAGGTCGAGCTAAATATTTTTCTACAATAGATTTAGCTAGTTCTTTTCATCAGATAGAATTAGAAAAAGAAAGTCGTCCACTAACAGCATTTTCTACAAATTCAGGACATTATCAATATAAAAGATTACCATTTGGACTCAATATTTCAACAAATAGCTTTTCTCGCATGATTACGATAGCAATGTCAGGTCTCAAAGAAAGCGCTTTTATATACGTTGATGATATTATTGTTTTTGGATGTAGCCTTAAACATCATAATACAAATCTTATTAATGTATTCGAAAGATGTCGAAAATATAATTTAAAATTAAATCCAACTAAGTGTAATTTTCTGCAACGCGAAGTAAATTATTTAGGTCATTTAATTTCTGACAAAGGAATTAGTCCTGATCCAAAAAAATATGAAGCTGTAAAAAATTATCCAATTCCAAAAAATGCGGACGATGTCAGGCGATTTATTGCTTTATTAAATTATTACCGTAGGTTTATACCACATTTTGCCGATATTGCATATCCGTTAAATAAATTGTTAAGAAAAAATCAAACATTTAATTGGTCATTAGAATGCAGCAAAGCATTTAATATTTTAAAGAAAAAATTAATCGAACCGCCCATTTTACAATACCCTGATTTTTCAAAACCATTTATTTTAACAACAGACGCATCAAACTTTGCGCTGGGATGCGTGCTGTCCCAAGGCGAAATAGGACACGATCTTCCAACAGCGTATGCAAGCAGAACTTTGACAAAACATGAAATAAATAAACTCGTTATTGTAAAAGAATTATTAGCAATATATTGGGGAATAACACATTTTCGTCCATATTTGCTAATAAAACCATTAGTCGGACTTTTTACTCATAAATCTCCATCTTCAAAATTAACAAGAATACGTTTAGATTTACTGGACTATAACTTTGAAATACGATACAAACCAGGAAAAACAAATACCAATGCAGATGCCTTGTCACGCATAAAATTAGATCAAATAAACATCTCGGAGGACCAGTAAATAAACAAAGTAAAAACGTTAACGTTCGAAATATATGACACAAAAAATAAAAATAGTTCAGCGCACGTAAAAACACAAATAAAGAAAACAGAATATATAATTGAGTGCGATAAAGTTATAAAAATTACATTATCAAGTGATAATCTAGAGCAGAATTTAGAATTTGCACTGGAGAAGCTGATAAAAGAAAATGTTTACTCTTATTTATGTTTATCAATGCAAGATGACATATTTAATTATATAAAGGTATCTATATTCAAGAAAAAATATAACGCACTATATGATAAATACAAGTCAAGATTAAAAATTTTATTATTTACACCACCAAAAAAAAATAAATGATATTGACATTCAAAATGAACTTATAAAAAATTAACATAACACGTTAATAGGAGGACACACAGTGTGGAAAAATATGTCAAAAATGGTAAAAAAGCATGTATTAAGTTGCGAAGAGTGCAATAAAAGCAAAATAATTAAGCATACTATTGAACCACTCGTAATTACAGAGACTCCTTCAACAAGCTTCGAATCAATTTCAGTGGATACCGTAGGTCCATTGAAAATTACAGAAAATAATATGAGATATATATTAACCATACAATGTAATTTAACAAAATTTATACAAGCTATTCCGCTAGAAAGTAAAGATGCAAAAACCGTGTCTAAAGCGTTAGTTGAAGAATTTATGATGAAATTTGGTATTTTTAAAATTTTAAAAACAGATTTAGGAACCGAATACGTAAAAAGCGAACTACAAAAATGAATTAATAAATTCTTTCATATAAAACATAAAATCAACAGCATACCACCATGAATCATTAGGTAGTATAGAAAGAAAACTAGAGTATTAAACGAATATCTTGTTTCTAACTCAGCTAATTCTAATTGGGATACATTCTTACCTTATTATGTATTTGTATATAATATAACTCCTCATACAGATATAAACTATTCGCCATATGAATTAGTCTTTGGCAAAATAGCAAATTTACCATATGAAAATGTAACCAAAAGATCACCAATATATAATATAGAAGATTACTCAAATGAACTAAAATTTAGACTAAATGAAGCTCACAGAAGAGCACAAGAATTTTTAGAAATAGCTAAAGAAAAACGAAAACTACATTATGATAAACATATTAATCCATCTAATTTTGACATAAATGACCTAGTGATGTTAAAAAGAGGTCAAAAGCAAAAGCTAGAAACTCCATACACAGGTCCATATAAAGTTGTAAATAAAAGTGGCGTTAATTCCACAATTATTGTAGAAAATAAGCGTATTACTGTAAACAACTATAGATTAGTTAAGTATAGAAATAATTAATCTGTATTTTAATCTGATGGTACCATAGGATAAAAATATATATAAATATAATATTCATAGAAATAAAATATTTGTTAATTGTAATAGATTACATTGTGAAGGGGAAAGGTGTACTGCCATTAACCTCTATTTGCAACATTGCAATAAATGCAGTAGCACGGGTCAAAGATCCTATACATCCGCCCGTCGTCAAATGGCAATATATCTTCCCTCAGCAAATTTATATTTATTATGTAGATATTATGGAATAAAATTAGAGTCTAACATGAACCGTGTTTCAATTAACACCTTTAGAACTACAAATACAATCTTCCTTCCGCGAGTTTCCATCACTTTCCGTTTCACAGTTGTACTTCTTTACCAGTTCTTTACGAGCATTAAATATCAACTTTGAGGATGTGTGGTTTCAACAAGACGGTTGTCCTGCTCATAATGCACGTCGAGTAACAGCATATTTAGAAACCACATTCTCTCAGCATCTTATTAGTACAAGAGGCACTATTCCATGGCCCCCCAGATCGCCAGATTTATCGCCCAACGACTTATTTCTTTGGGGGCATTTAAAACAGGCCATTTACGGACATTCACATGATAAGCCACGTAATTTAGTCAATTTACAGGCCCAAATTGAAGACGTCCTACATAATATTTCCCCTGAAATGCTATAACACGTAAGAACCGAATTCTATGACAGATTAGGGTATTGCGAGGCACAAAGGGGGGTCATTTTTGAACAACTTATTAGTTAAACATCAACATTAATTTTTTTCTTTCGTTTTTACTGCAATAAGTTTTAAGTTTATTTATGTTTTAGAGTTTTAGTATTACTTTCTGCCAGAGCGGCTATTAAATAAATATAAAAGCGGAAAATAATTGCAATTATTTTCATACACCGTTAGGTGGTAGGTTTATGAAATAATTCTATATAGTTAAAAGTACGTAAGAATTTGCTTTGTTTTAAGCAAATGCGTCCTACTCCGCACATAGAAACATCGGCACTGAAGCTGCCAGCTGCCTGAAGCTGACAGAGGCTTGGCAGGCCAATCGGATGCGCTCGGTTAGAAGTGGGAGCGACTGCTCAGATGTTATTCTAATTTATAAAACGTCGTCAATATAGTCATCCTTATCTATCGCACGGATTTTTATGCTTTACTTTGTCGCTCTCGTGTAAACTCAGATAGACCATCAGCGTTTTCCGACCCTGTATATTTTAATATTAAAGGGTGCCCGAATTAATGAAACGAGTTATTTGTACTAAAAGTGTTTAAAATTACTAAGGTGCGTATACTTATGGTTCAGGCTTGACATCAAATTCATTAGAGAAAGAACTAATAAGATCTTCGATAGAAAAATATAAAAAAATCTACTAAAACAAATATATTATCGTTTTTATTTAGTGTCAAGACCCAATTCATTAATCTAAAATCCTCTAAAAAATCGCATAATACGTCAAAAATTCCTCTATTCGCAAACGAACATTTTGGTCGCCAATAAGCCAAATCACAGCTGAATCTAGCCAACAGCTCTATCCAGATATAATACCAGTCTACACTGCACAAAACATGTCGATCTTTTACTATAAATTTTGCATATATGGGTTGACATTGTAATCGATCTATTGGTAGGCAGTATATGTAGAATGTATTGCAATAATATATGACACTTCCTCATAATTGTTTTTGAACTATTGGAAGTTCTGAATAGAAATTTCATTACATTTCTTATTGGTGAGTGGAACAATTAAGAACTAACGCTGAATGTTGAAAGTAGATTTCAATACGTTAGCGCAATTCATAACAGATTCGTCCTCCATAAGGTTGAAAATCCAATGTTTTAGTTGGAATGCGCACGCTCCGGACGATTGGAAACTAATTTGTGTACTGTGCGAACAAAGCTAATTATTGCAATAGATTATACTTCCACTTTCCCACATCATCTGACATTGAGCGGTTCACAAAATCAAAATACATGTAATATTTACTATGTTCTACGTATTCTTTAAAACTAATAACATTTTAACTAAATATAACATGTGTAAATTTATGAATGGAAATGGCATATGTATATACAGTGTGACCCATTTCAAATGAAAAATGTCCTACAAAAATGGTATTTATATTATTCGGTTTAATTCGTTTTTTTTTCTAAAAAAAAATTGAGCAATTTGTTTTCCATATTTTAATAAATGTTATGTTTTATAAATACTGTTTAGCGATTTTTTAACTACAACGTTAAATTCACAATCCCCTAAAATAGTTTTATATCAAATTTGGTAAATAGATATTAATGATTACCTATTTTTTAATACCTAATTATTATTAACCGTCAATTATAATTTTTTACATTTATGTGACGTGTAATTAGAAGTGTAAAATTAATTTCTCACTTTTTTTATTTATTTATTTTTCATAGCTAACATTTTTTTTTAGAAAATTATAAATGTATTTAATAAATACGAAGCCTACATTAGAATTGTTAATATAATATAGCCTTTATTAATAATATTGTCACGAAATTTGCCCCACTCACACCCAAACCGACGGCTATGGTATCGTGAAATGCTAAGATTGCCCCGATCGCCCCTACACGATTCTGTTAAACAAACAAGAAGCCGTGGATCGAGACGGGACTAGAAAATTGGGGAATCGACGAGAAGCATTCGAGTCGTTCGGGAAGATGGATCTAGAGATACTAGAATATACCTGGAATATTCGTTGGGTCTATAAAAGAAAAATAAACGACCGATTTAGTTAGTGTTGTATAAGTCTTGTATTTGGGTCGGTCAGTGGTCGCGCGGTTTAAGGCGTCAGTACTTGAATCGAGGTGACTAGATCGGTGTTGGTTTAAGCCCAGCTGCCGGTAGACCGTATATATAAGCTATATTCGTGGAGAGGTTTGGCGCCCTCTCTGCGGGTATAGTAGGGTGGAAGAATGTTAGCTTGGGTCAATGTGAGAGATTGATACCGGTTGATATTTGACTACTCCCCTAATTAATGAGGTTTTCCAGGTTTCCCTCATTCCTGCACTGAATAGTGGTTAGGGCCTACCAACGTTAGCCGTTCCTGGGCGCAAATGCAGCCTGCTTAATAATAATATGCCGCCCCCTCTCCGGCACAAGTCTCCGACTTCTGGGCTAATCCCTGTGATTAGAATGAGGGGTAGAGATATTATTATTATTATTATGATTACAGTGTTGAATTCAAGTGTTTAATTAGAGAGATCAAAGCGATTTAGATAGCGATTAATTAAATAAGTGTTTAGTTGAGTTGTAATAAGTGTTCAGTAGTGTACTGAGTGTAGTTAATAAAGAGAAGTAATTAATTAACGGATTGTTTTTCTGGCAATAGTAAAAAGACGGGTTAGGAAATCCGTGACAATATCCAGTAAAGTAGTTAAACTTGAAGAAAAAATTTGCTAAACATTTTCTGTAAAATTTGGCAGTGAAAAAATTCGAAGTAGGTCTTGAAAACGAAAAATAAATTTTAATATTTTGTGCAAGAAATTAAAATAGTTTTTCCTACACTATCTTTTAAAAAACCCAACTACATCGGATAATCAATACCGGTTTTACAAACCTGTTTCCATTTCAAATGGTTACATAGTATATTATGTATAATAATACTAAATTGAATAAAGGCTTGCGCGCACTTGTCATCTTTTATATTCAGAGAACTAATCTCAAAAATACAGCACGCAGTTATCCACTAGCCGACAGCAGGCCACCCCGCACCGCTACACGCCTGCCTGACTGGAAATCTCTAGTCCTAGGTTCTCACGATTCGCGAAATATAGAACTTGGCTAAAAAACTCCGATTCCGCGATGTTGCCAGCAGAAACGCTCGAGCCGCGAAATGTGTCTACACGTGTTGCCAAACCTGTTTTCATTCCAGATCAAATTATTTTTTTTATCCTTCGTAGTTTCATAATAAATCTAGAATTTAAACAAAAAAATTAACGAAAATAAATGTATTTAAAAGATCCCTATCTATATCTAATCGAATTTTCCCATTACAGTAATATAGACTTTTTTTTTTCTATAATATTTAATTTAACCAGTATTTGTATTATATGAATTTTGAATTACATACATATTTATTTTACCGTAAATAAACCTACTGTTTTATAAATGTAACAATATAAATTGAAATAAAATCAACATAAATTTTTATATCTTTGTTTTATGATAAAAACTTTTTTTACAGATTTTATGCACCCATTTTATTTTTTTTAATAGTATTGCATTTAATTTCCTGCTATGCTCCACGAATAGGATAAAAAAATGTCCACTTCACAATGATATGCCTACCTACTAATAAATTGTTCCCCTTTCCTTATAATAAAAAATTATCATTATTGTTGAAAAGTTTCATTCCAACTGAGAACTGAAATTTGCAGAGATATATAACTATATAGCTGTCACATAATGAATTTTTCCGCATCGATTAAAACATAAATCCACAGATAAAAATGACAAAAAACAAAATGTCGTATATACTAAAAAATGGCGGCTGGTGAAACCCGATCTGTAAGTGTTGTTTTAAATTTGTGAATAATCAGTGTAAAATATAATTATAAAACGTAATGCCGACTATAAAATTTTTTTGTTCAATACATACCTACATACTTTTTAAAACTTAATAAAAAAATATGAAATCAAAAATAGATTTTCATCAGTTTTAATTATAGCCTGCAGAAAAATTTTACGGACTAGTACAATTTTCTGTCAAATGGGGAATTCTGGGATTCAACGGGATCATTCTAAAATGTAACATTGGTTATATAAGCTATGTTACACGGTCATGAATAATATAGTGGAATAAGACAAAAGATACATATATGTGTACTATTTTTTTTTTTGTAATATGTATTATTATTTTTATTGAACAGACTGTAATGTATGTCGCACTACACACATTCAAATAAGACATGCAAAAATAAGAAGTTTCTGCAAATTTAGCCAAAAAATATTTTTCAGCCTCGACATAATAGTTAAAATCCTTAGGTTATAAAAAAATTTTATTTGTTAATTTACGTATAAAATACAAAACAAGACAATATTTTTTCCAGTGACTTGTATACATTTTGTGTAATATGGTTTTTAAACTTAATTTTCTGTTTTAAACACAGTTCTCAATGAGACGCCACTGTAAATCAGTAAACCTAGCCAATTTGCAAACCAAAATATGCAGAGCATCGCGACACAGCTTTCTTGACTTAACTACAGGTGGCCGACACTAGCACATCTAGCGTTAAGTCAATCGTCCGTATACGGTTTTGCCCGTACAGTGAGAAGTCTTATCAGTGTTTATAAAAGTATAGTTAGTCAACCTAGGATTTAATGAGTTGACAAGAGATGGCAGCATATGTACTATTTTCAAGATATTTGTCTCAAGGGTTGTCCAATGTGGGCATTTAAACCAAATTTAATATGTTTGGATATTTAGTTCACTTGATTTAACATAGATGTCATAGATAATTTATGATTGAACGTTAAGCTATTTTTCGCCAACTAACAACACTATTATGGTTAGTTTCACATACTAATTTGGTTGCGAATCATACATAATTTGAATTACAAACATACTTCTTAGGATTAAGCCAGAAGTCAAAAATTTAAGTTAAGAGTTCAGTCGTATTTGTTACAATTATACAACACCAAGTTACAAACTTGTACAATACAATTTTTAGTAAACACTAGCTGAGTACCTATGTATATTGATTTGATATGTAAAAAATATTAATAGTTTTAATTAAAGGAAATGATTTAATTGAAAGAAAAAACATATCAATAAACTAACCATTAATTATTATTAATTTTGGTAAAATAATATTTAATAGTTTATAATTAGCAGATAATTCAGTTCAGGAGATAAAACGACGATAAATTATTAATGAAAACTTTTGAATGCCTAAGTTTCTTCTATTTTTTAAGTTCACAAACAATGGAATATTACATATACGAAAATTCATAAGCTCTTAAATCAAATCAATTAACATGTTCATCGACTAGTGTTGTATTATTAGAACTTCTATAAATTATTGCATTGACGACGGTCAACTTTGATAGTGTGAAGTGTTTTAGGTTAGGGTTAAGGGAGTGAATTTATGAGTCAAGTTTCAGGTCTAGATAACAAGTGCTTTATTCATTAGCTCCTACTCTAACGTTGGTATCAACATCGGTGCATGCAGTGTTGCCAACCTTAACATATCTCTTTTTTTTATATATATATATACTTATCACAGTCATTATGTAATGGTTTACAAAATTAAACATATAATATGTGTAAAGACAATATGTATAGCACTAACAGACAAGACAATATATATATATAGCACTAACATAAATTTATTACTATTTAAAAACAATATGTATGGCACATTTCACAAAACAAGGTATCCGGTGTTGCTTGACTGAATACTGTATTCAATCAAAACTGCCAAATCTTAATCGAACAATTGCATTCAGTTAATGCTGTCAATGTCGTCAGAATCCAAGAGATATTCTGTATATCTGCTAGGTTTTCTGATTTCTCGGCCTACTCGGCTTCTCGTTGATCTTACGTTACTTAGACTATTTCTGTCGACATTCCCAGCGGGCTCGTCTAGACTCCTACTACTACTAGGAACGATCAACTGACTAGAAACTGTATTTTCTTTGAAATTACATAAATCGTCATGTGTTTGTTCTATACGAGTTGTCACACTCTCGTCCTCTCCCCTATTTTTATTAAGACTTACATCTTCTTCCAAAGCATCAAAAAATTGCTCATCGTCATTTAAACTTCCATACACCTTAACTACTTTTAAATTACTATAATTGGTAGAGACGTCTTTCGATGCTTCGTTAGTCCGTTTTTTGTTTTCACTACAACTACTTGTACTCTCCCTTATAAACCTCCTATTCCTAACCAAGCTACTCCCATTCTCTAACAATAGTTTATAAGATCTTATTCCTACCCTTTCCACAATAGTGGCTTTGCTCCAATCAGCATTAGGCTGAGTCTGAACTTTATCTGCCTTTTTTAAAGGTTTTAAAGTCTTACATTTTCTATCATAATAGTGTCTTTGAACAGTTTTAGATTTATTGATAAACTTATCATATTTTTGCTTACTAAAATTACGGAATGGTTTAACATTAGGCTTAGGCAACAAATCTCTTAAGTGTCTATTCATTAGGATGTTCGCAGGAGAATGAATTCCGTCAACTGGTGTATTTCTAAGATCTAAAAGTGCTAAGAATGGATCTTTATTATCCGCGATTGCCTTTTTTAAAGTTTTCTTAACTGTTTGGATAAATCTTTCGACTTGACCATTTGATTGTGGATAACGTGGTGAAGATTTTATATGTTTAAACTCCCAGTTGTCTGAAAACTCTCCGAACCTATAACTACTGAATTCTGGACCATTATCTGTAACCAAGCAATTTGGAATGCCCTGTCTTGAAAAAATTGATTTTAAATACAATATCACATTTTCGCTACTAGAATCCCTATGCAAATTTACCATCTCAAAAAACTTAGAATAGTAATCCACCAATAAGAGATATTTTTCGTTATACAAGTGAAATAAATCACAGCCAACTTTGTGCCAAGGCAATTTTACAACGTCATGAGGAATCATAGGCTCCGGAGTTTGATAATTTTGAAATGTTTGACAGATGTTGCAGGCTAGTATCATATCCTGAATTTCCTTGTTCATTCCCGGCCAGTAAAATGACAGATTGGCTTTTTCAATACTCTTTCTAATACCCAAATGGCTATTACAATGCAGTTTCGACAAGATTTCCTTTCTGAGTTTAGTTGGAACAATGATTTTAGTATCTCTATAAAGTAAACCGTTAGCCTCTGATATTTCATGCTTAAATCTAAAGTAAAATTTAATATTGTCGGAAACTTGTTTTAATTTAGTTGGCCAGCCTTGTTCAACTTGTTTTTTTAAAGAAATCAAAGCTGCATCAGTTCTAGTTTCCTCCAAAAATTCCTCTCTTTTTTCTTTCGTCGCATTTAAATTCATCTCAATCAGACAAATCTGTGCATCCATCTCAATGTCAATATTTTCATCAAATTTTTTATTAATATACGCTCTAGAAAGTGTATCTGCAAGAATTAGTTGTTTACCTGGTTTGTAAATTAACTGAAAGTCATACTTTCGTAATTGAACTATAATTCTTTGTAACCTTGCAGGACATGAGTTTACTGGTTTATTTATTATTGATACTAGAGGTTTGTGGTCTGTCTCCACAGTAAATTTTCTTGGAAAAAGTACATACTGAGAAAAATGTATTACTCCGAACCAAACCGCCAACAATTCCTTTTCTATCTGCGAATACCTTGTTTGAGGATCAGTCAAAGCACGTGAAGCATGGGCGCAAGGTCGGCCTTCCTGCATCAAAACCGCCCCCATGCCACTCCTTGAGCTATCCACCGAAATAGTTACCGGCTGATTCGGATCAAAAAATTTTAAACACGGGCTTTTGCATAAACTATCTTTTAAGTCATTGAACGCTTTTTCTTGTTTTAATTTCCAGTCAAAAATACTCTTTTTTGATGAGTTCCCTAAGTGGTGCAGTTCTTTCACTCAAGTTCGGTATAAATCTTCCTAAGTAAGTGACTAGACCTAGAAATCTTTGTATTTCACCCACGTTCGTAGGAGTAGGCATACTTTTAATGGCCTCTACCTTTGATTCGTCCGGTTTTAACCCCTCGGAAGTAACTATACCCCATGTATTTTACCTCACTTAGACCCAACTTACATTTTCCTTTATTAAATCTTAGATCTGAGGCTCTTTTTAAGACTTCCCTTAGTTTTTTGTCATGTTCTACTTTATCTTTTGCACTTATTATTAAATCATCAATAAAAATTTTTACCCCCTTAATATCCTCGAATATTTCTGACATTCTTTCTTGATATACCTCTGGTGCGCTCGTTAGACCGTATGGTAACCTTAAAAATCTATATCTACCGAAAATTGTTGAGAAGGTACATAGTTTTGAACTCTCCCTATCAAGGGGTACCTGTAAAAAACCTTGAGTACAGTCCAACGTACTGAAATACTTTGCGCCAGCAAATTCCTCCGTCAATTCCTCTAAGGTAGGCAGTTTAAAGAAATGTCTTTTTACTGATAAGTTTAAATCTTTTGGATCAAGGCACAGTCTAAGTTGACCATTACTTTTACGAACTATAACTAAGGGATGCACCCAATCTGCACTTTCAGTGTCTTTTACTATAATTTTTTCTTTTTCCAAAGCTTCTAAAGCTATTTTTAAATCGTCCCTAATCGCAAAAGGAATACTACGAGCAGGGCAGGCTACTGGGACTGCGTCCTCTTTTAATTCTATGTGATATGGCTTTTCTAAACAACCTATACCTTGAAATAGATGCCCAAATTCGTCAAACACAGACAAACTATCTGATTTTTTTATATCCACATTGTCTACTCTTTTAATTAGATTCAGCTCAAGACACGATTTGAGACTAAGAATGGCACAACTCTTATTCTTAACTACATAAAATAAAATCTCTTGTCTCTTACTTTTTAACTGACAAGCCAATCTGCATTCTCCAACTACCGAAATTTTATCATTAGTATAAGTATTTAACTTTACCTGTGTTGGTTTAATTTTCCCAAAGTCATAATTTATCGACCTCAAAATATGTTCAGGAATGACATTCGCTATCGCACCCATATCTATCTTAAATCGTACTTGGTGACCATTTGTCTCCATCCTCACGAACCATGAATCCTCAGTCGTTGCTCCATTGCCTCCCACTACATCTATGGTGATGGTATCTAGAAATATAAAATTATTTGCAGTATCAAGCTTATTACTAACATGAACGTTATCATTTATGCAATATACATGCTTAGATCTTTTCTTATTCTTACAACAACTAGAAAAATGATTGGTCTTATTACAATTTGAACAAATTTTTCCATAAGCTGGACATTTGCCCTTAAGATGGGAATATGAACATTTCTGACAGGGTGTTTTTTGAGGATTTCTCGTTTTGGTGTAATTCTGACTCTTTCCCCAGGCTGAATGTTTCGTCTGGGCCCCAGAAGACTTGGAATGTCCCCCACTCTGCTTGAACTGATCAACTGAAAGAGAATTACGATGGTTGGACCCATTAGTGATAAATTTGTTCTTTTCTCGAACGCTTTCTGTGGCGATGCAGATTTTTACAGCATCCGCCAAGGTTTCGACATCCTCCTGGAGTAGCTTCTCTCGCAGTTTCTCAGAAAGAATGCCGCAAATCAGCACATCCTTGACCAGGCTCTCACGCAGATCACCGAACTCACAGGATAACGATAAATTTTTCATCTCTATAATGTATTGCTCAATGGTTTGATACTCATTTTGTTTGCAGGTTAAAAATTTATGACGCTCATAAGTTAGATTCTTTTTAGGACTGAAATGTTTTTCGAATTTTTCGATTAACGTTTTAATTTTGTCCCTTTCTCCCTCAACAAACTCAAATGTATTGTAAATTCTCATACCTTCATCCCCAATCAATGTCAGAAGTTGGGCACATTGCGTAATATCTTCCTTCTTAGAAATTTCCGTGGCCAAAAGGTACGTTTGGAACCGTTGCTTCCAGAATCTCCAGTTTTCACTGAGATTACCAGTCATCACCATGGGTGGCACGCCCTTATAATCCATGTTCAATCTTCGAAGGCTTCTTTTACCAGGAAGATCAAAGTTTTCCCCGGAATTATTCTTCACGCCTCTTGGATTACTTCGAACCACGTATAGGCTTGGCAAATTTTTTCCAAAAAAGTCGAGGATTGCCCGGATGATCGCAAATTTATCTTCCCTCGCCTTTACTTTTGTCGCAGCGCCATGTGAAGTGTTTTAGGTTAGGGTTAAGGGAGTGAATTTATGAGTCAAGTTTCAGGTCTAGATAACAAGTGCTTTATTCATTAGCTCCTACTCTAACGTTGGTATCAACATCGGTGCATGCAGTGTTGCCAACCTTAACAGATAGCATGCTCTATTAATTTTCACATTTTTGTATAACTCTTTTTTAATTTAAAAAATATACATGTAAGTAACGTAACCACCCCTAACGGAGCTATAGCTCCTTAAAATGAGACCCCAAAATTTATTTACTTTTTTAAATATTTTCAAAACGAATCGAGGTACAGTAAACAAATTTGAAATTGAGAATCACCATTGGATTGCGAATCTAATTTTTCAAAAATAATTCCGCATAATTAGTCATAAGCGTACCAAATCTGGGGGTTATAGGGTAAATATTGCTCTAACTTTCTCTCTCAAGATTTTGGCTGTTAGATAAAAAAATAATTAATTTTTATAACTCCTACCCTTGTTTCTTTCGATCAGTTTTCAAGTAATATTAATTTAAAAATTTTGTGGCAGTACAAAGTCAAATTGTCCATATCAGGATTTGAGAAGGCATTTGTTAGTTTATATTACGTATGTTTTTAAGATTATTTGACATTAATAGATTATATAAAAATTTACAAATAATCACCTACCATACTGATATACAATTTTATAGTATTTAATACTTCAAAACGTTTGAATATCATCTTTATATGTGTCAAATAAAGCGACAGAATTCTTTTACAGTCTACTAGAGATATTTTGATTATTTTTAGTATTCATCTTAAACTTTCATATTATGTCACAATATTTATAAATTAATAAATAGCTATTTGTGCAAAATTATTATTAGAACACTAGATTTATTGTTTAATGATGATACTTAGTACAAAACTATTGTTTTATTTTAGGCGGTTTTGAAATATTTATAAAAAATCACATTCTGCTCCCTTAAGCAGCATTTTCTGATTTATCTTTATTTCTTTTTTGTCCCCTGTATAAAGTTATCGAGCCACCTCATTTGTATTTTAAAATATAAGCCAAAAAAAATAGTTTGCACCAGTCTTTTACGACAAAACTACGGCCAAATTGTGACACAATCAAAATATCATCATATCCAAGTTTTCTGACATAATAAAAGTCGGAAGCTGGCCTATTTTTAATCACATTTGAACAAATAATACTATAACAAAATTTCTAATACAGCAATTCGATATCATTTTTAAATAAAATTACTAATATTTAAAGCTATGAGCTAAACATATGAGACATATGAAAGTTGTAATTAGGTATACATATCATTAAAAAGTGCTTGGCGTCTGCGTACCTATCTTTGTATATAATTTTTAATTCTTTTTGCATAAATTGTAAGATTTTTATATCGAGGATCCTTAAGCAAATCGCCCTGTACATTAGATTAATTTGAATATTATAATGAAGTATTTTTAATGAATACCTAACCTATATTTTTAATATTCAGCACCAACTAAATTTTAAAACAATTAAAGCGCCTTATTAATTACAAACTTGACCGAAACGTCTCTACAACTTTTTGTATATGCTGCAATTTGATCTGATTAATTTGTGTATTTTGTCAGACAACAAAAACTTGTAACCTATTTAATACTTCTAAATTCTGTGGAATTTATATCCGTTGTTTCCGTTTTGCATCGTGCCTTTCCAGTTCATAATGTTCACATATGGATAGAATTGGAATGTTGTGTAAGCAGCCATAGCCTTGAGCTTTTTTTGCACGTGTCTTATAGTAATAAAAATTTTTTGTCGAGTATTTTAAAATTTTGTACAGTGACACCTAGATAAAATGTGTGGTACTTTGTTAAAGGAATGAATATTAGATAAAGATTCCGACAAAGATTTCATAAAGAAAGCCAATACAAAAACCTCATGCTGGTCCAGCTTGTATAGGGCTGTCCAAATTATTTTGCACACATTGTGGTCCTCGCCATCTAACCGACATGGTTCACAACTAAGGTAGGTTGACTAACTATACTTTTATGAACACTGGTCTTATTACAATATTTCAGTCAACGTATAGGAGAAATTAAAGTTAACTGTAAAGAAAATAAAATTTGCAATTTAAATAATATTTCAGTTAGCTATTGGGTCAATAGATGGTATTAAGTTCGCCACTAACACTTGTTGCGAAACGCAACTTAGGCATGATGGGTTAATTTCAGATGGAGATGCTTAGAGATGGGACTTTTAGTTCATTTTGGTGAATTGATTCTTTCAGTCTCATTCACCGAAGTGAATCATTCACTTGAGTAATTCATTTGATTCAGTATGGTCGAGAATTGTATATTTGTAATTCGACCACCGATCGTTGATCGTTCAGTCTCGACGTTCAATATCGGAGTTTGCTTACAACGGCACTATCGTAATTTAAAGACATATATAACATACAATGCTTTTGAGATTACAGACAAATTTAGATTTTAAAACATTTATAGGTAAGCATTTGAATATAATTATAAATTTAGGTGTGAAAATATTGTATTAAATTAACAAAAGAAGTAATATTTAAGATGAATTATAAAAATTCGCGTTTAAAAACAAAATTTTAGAAATTTGGTCTAATTTTAATCAGATTTTTTTTTGTTATCCTGCTTTAGAAAATATTCTGTCGCAAGACACCGAACTAGCCATTCTATACCTATAAGTGATCCGACTGAAACGGGTCATTGAGTCACATCTCCGATACCGTCTACGTCTAATCGTCAGCTGCAATAACATCTCAGATGCTATTGGAGGCTTACTTCCAAGAACAGAGATGAGCAGACATATTTCGGTATTTGTAGGAGACCAGGATGAATATGAACGTATTCATTTCACCTTTGTGATGTACAGAAATTAAAAATATCCAGGAAAATGTTTCGTCTCACCTCTAGGTAGGAATCTAGAAAACAAAGTGCTGTTATGGAAGCAAGTTGACATACACAGTTACGTTAATCATTGATTAAAATATTCGATAAGATACTGAAGAAGCCAGATGCCAAGATTAGTTTATATTCGTGCGACATATACATGAGATGAGGACAATTTTGCTAAGGAACCTACAGAGAGAATTTGTACGACGGTTGTAATGCAGATGGTGGAAGGATGGTTTATATTATTATACACTACAACAAATAAACTTGTACTTAATAATTCTATAACAAAATTAACATGTTGTAAAACATAAATTTTACTGAAGACTGTTAATATTCAGTTCTTAAATAACGTAGGTATAAAAATATCCATATCTTAATATTAAAATTTAGCTATTTTTAATGCTTATTTTTCATTTATTAGATTTCCAATTCCACATTCTTTCTTTATAGTACCTAGTCAATTTTCAATTAGTTTTCTCATATGTGCGTATTATTATGCTTAGAATTCTTTTCATATCTTGCTAATAATTTTTGATCATCATTCCCTTATTTTATTGTTTATAAGATATGGTCTACCTCTTCTCTGAGCTTTTTTATTGTTAAATGTAATAACGAAGCTATGAAATCATGCATTCCGGAATTAAAAAATATTTTGAAATTTAAATTGACCAACATTGCTTTTTTCATCAAATAATTTTGCCAACTGCCATGTGTATTACATTCCACACAATAATAATGTCTCTATCCCTCATTCTAATCACAATGATTAGCTTAGATAATGTTTCTTTATAAGAGATGTTCAAATGAGCCACCAGCTGCATTACAACACATCTGTAATCATCGTACAAATTCTCTCTGTAGGCTCCTTAGTAAAATTTTCATCGTCTCTCATCTATCTTAGCACGAATATAAACTAATCCTGGCATCTTGGCTTCTTCAGTATCTTATCGAATCTGTTAATCAATGATTACCGTAACTATATATGTCAACCTCCTTCCATAACAGCACTTTGTTTTCTAGGTTCCTATCTAGAGGTGAGACGAAACATTTTCGTGGATATTTTTAATTTCTGTACATAACAAAGGTGAAATGAATACGTTTATATTCATGCTGTTTTCCTACAAATCCTGAAATATGTCTCCTCATATCAGTTCTTGAAAGTAAGCCCCCAATAGCATCTGAGATGCTATTGCAGCTGACGATTAGACGTAGACGGTATCGGAGATGTGACTCAATGACCGGTTTCAGTCGGATCACCTATAGGTATAAAATGGCTAGTTCGGTGTCTTGCGACAGAGTATTTTCTAAAGCAGGGTAACAAAAAAAAATTCTGATTAAAATTAGACCAAATTTCTAAAATTTTATTTTTAAACGCGAATTTTTATAATTCATTTTAAATATTACTTCTTTTGTTAATTTAATGTAATATTTTCACACCTAAATTTATAATTATATTCAAATGCTTACCTATAAATGTTTTAAAATCTAAATTTGTTTGTAATCTCAAAAGCATTGTATGTTATATATGTCTCTAAATTACGATAGTGCCGTTGTAAGCAAACGCCGATATTGAACGTCGAGACTGAACGATCAACGATCGGTGGTCGAATTACAAATATACAATTCTCGACCATACTGAATCAAATGAATTACTCAAGTGAATGATTCACTTCGGTGAATGAGACTGAGAGAATCAATTCACCAAAATGAACTAAAAGTCCCATCTCTAAGCATCTCCATCTGAAATTAACCCATCATGCCTAAAGTTGCGTTTTCGCAACAAGTGTTAGTGGCGAACCTAATACCATCTATTGACCCAATAGCTAACTGAAATCTTATTTAAACTGCAAATTTTATTTTCTTTACAGTTAACTTCAATTTCTTCTATACGTTGACTGAAATATTGTAAAACCCATATGACTAAATAAATAAGACGCTTTTAAAGGATAGGTTGACAAACATCGCGAGTATGAGCGTCATCTGACGGTCATTTGGAAGAACACTACTACTTGAGAAAAATTAGCATATAACTGGTAGAGTTCGCTGTAGCGAAAAGAAAGTAAAGAAACTAATAAATAATTAAAAATCTGAGGTTAAAACATGTAACATGATTTTCTGTGAACATGAACCATGCACGAAACATGGATGCAATGGATTGCTAAAGATTAATATATTTTTGCAACGTGATGAAGGTAAGTTATCGCTCTAGTGTATTCTGATAAATGTTTTCTGTGTTTGACTAAAATTTAATATAACGCAAACAGTTAATTATAGTTAGTGAAATGATTATCTAAATTGCCTTGCCTGCTTTTGTTTGTTGTATTTTTTAATATAAAATACCTACTGTTTAATATACTGCTGTGTACCAAACTGCAAAAATATATATTATTCCTATGGTATCACAGATACTTCTTACAGAAATCAAAGCTTTTTCAGAGTTACTGCAGACAGGAAAATGTTTGGGGTTAGAATCAATTTGCAAATTATGTAAACCAGATTTTAATCTCACGAACAAAAATTGTTACTTTGAATTAAATGTTTTAAAAATATTGAGAAGAATAACTTCACCTTATGTAAAGTAATGATAAATACATATATCTACGAGTCTACTCATTTTTTTTTGCTAATACTGAGTATATTTAAATTTTCACAGAAAAAAATTATCAGTAGTACATGGTACTGATGAGAACCATTGTAGTTCGGAACACATGTATTTAACAATAATATTTAGCATAAAGTATGCATCTATTTTTTATCTTGTTAACCGCTATTAATTACTAGTCATGTAATCAAATTCTTTTCCTATTTATAATAGAATAAAGCATTGAAAAAACAATTCTCTTTTTATTATTAAACCAATCATACCTTCTTTTTTAATAGATATGTTATAGAATTCATTGTTTTATTATACTGTTATATAGTGTGTAACTTACATGAAATAAAATTCATAAATCATTGACTACATAATTTTGTAAAAAATCTGTTCAACTTTTATATTTGAACTTTTAATTTTTTACGAAATTTTGTTATCAAGAATTATGAATTTTATTTCATATGTACGTTGCACTTTTACGGCCAATTGCTGCGTAATGAAGCTTATTATACAGCGACATCTATTGTATAGATTTTGAGAGATATAGTTTTCTCAAAACAGAAAACGTAGCATAGTGCAAATGCTATTTTTTCTCCAAATGAACGTAAGGTGCCGCTAGGTATGTCTGGAGCAAGTCGTGCTTCCCATGAAAGACAGAGAAAAGAGCCTCTTATTTAGTTACTCATATGGTAAAACCGTTGAGTGAATAAGTTTATATAGAGGCGCATCCCTGTACAAATAAACGACTGCTATGCTGGACTCGAGATTTGGATGGCGCTGCTGGACAACAGTTGAGGGAGTGACATCGACCGCTCGTCTGTTATTAGCAAACAGTTTTGTGTGATCTGTAGTTTTAGTTTCTACTGTAGTAGTGTTTTTTGCAATCATGACAACAGCTAATCACAACTGTGTTTATAAAAACTGTTTAAATAATAAAAGACGAAACAAAGGAATAAGTTTTTTTAAATTTCCAGTTACTGACGGTAAACGTGCCCAGGAGTGGCAAAAAAATTGCGGTAATTTATGTATTGCTCTAATGGACGTTAATGAATTAAAATATAAATTAATTTGTGACGTGCATTTTTCTCAGAACTATATTATAATAAACAATAAGAGAAAATTGTTAAGTAAAAATGCAATTCTCATACAGTTTATTGAAAAAGGTGAAATTTGTCTCATTAATCTGTGGTTTTCAAGTTTTAACTTTCTTTCACATATACAGTGTCGATAAAAAGTTTGGAATACATAAAATATCTCCTGAAATAATATAATTTTGGAAAAATGCTCACGTCGATTTTTTAATTAAATTTGCCACTTTTTGAAATGATGAAGTATTAAGGACAGGTAGGTATCATTGAGCAGGATTTTTTTTAATCGCAACTCCAATTTTTTTCCTCGAATATGAAAGAGCTTTTTTTTAATATGGTATCATAAAATTTTTATTATGCTATTTAAGAAAAATTTCGAGATAAATTCAATTAAAATTTCAAGATATCAAAACACTGAATTATTATCTATAATTTTTCTGTAGGCTGATAGCTACATTTTGATTTTAAAGTCCTCATTGCCGAGTAGTAGGCATTAAAAAAGTTTTTGTATCAAAATTTGATAATTTGTCATACAATAATAATTATGATACGATATCGTGAATCTCCAATTATCTCGATTTTTTACGTTACTTACCAAAATTTTTATGGCGCCATATTCAGAAAAAAAAGCTTTTTTATATTCCAGAAAACACAATTTTTTTCCTGCTCAATAATACGCCACTGTACACAATTTTTAATTATTTCAAAAAGTGGCAAATTTAATTTAAAACTCGACGTGTCTGAATATTTTTCCAAAATTACTCTATTTCAGGAGATATTTTTTATACCCAAATACCCAAAATTTCATTAATTTATGTCGTTGCATGTTCTTATATAGAGCCTCAAAGTCCCAAAAATTGAAAATTCTTATCTTTTAGAATGAGTAAACATTTCGAATATTTACTTTGATTTAATATGATTTTCGTTATTTATTTTTTTATTTATTCCTATTTAATTAATTAAAAACAATTTTAACCTAATTTTTTAACTATTTAATTTAGTTGTAACACAATGTTAAAAATTATTATTTGACTTCTAAACTGCATTTTCGTTTTTTCTTCAAAACTTCACGTCCTACTGACTTCAGACAAGAGGGACTTTTCTGGGTAAAATTGCATGTTCTTTCATATTTTTCGAAAACATTTGCAAAATTTCAATTCAGCTATACTTTTTTATATAAAAATGTTAATAGATACCCCTCTATCTCCACCACTGCAATCAATATGCGATGATTTTTGGTGTCAAATTATTTGTTCTCCAATAGGTCTTTTGCCGCAACATGACGATTTATTTTGTTAGCGGTTATTTAGTTAAAAAATAAGTAAACAAAACAAATATAACATTTAGCATCCTGTTTCTCACAAACGAAGCGTTTTAGGACCCATATATATATTAGAACTTTTCGTCTCAAAATGAGATCTTATAAAAATGCCTGAAGTCCTGCTATTTAAACCTGAGACACTCTGTATATTAAGCATACACATGTAAAATTTGCTTCATTCAAATTCTACCTGATCTTAAAAAGAAAGAAAACAAATTGAATTCGGCTCCGAATCAAGCCGCAGCTGTTGAGTGAGTCACGCAATGCCGCAGCCGGACAGATTCCAGTTAGTTCAAATAAATGAAATAGATCGGCCTAGGCGGCGCTTCAGATCAGCGCTATAGTTTGTGGACGGTGCGGTACCAGGGGTAGAATGTGGTGGGGAACCTGCATGAATTCGTTTTGGGCCATTGGACTTGCGGCTCTTGTATACTTATTCACTCAACGGTAAAACCGTATACGGACGATTGACTAAACGCTAGATGTGCAAGTGTCGGCCACCAGTAATTAAGTCAAGAAAGCTGTGTCTCGATGCTCTGCATATTTTGGTTTGCAAATTGGCTAGGTTCACTGATTTACAGTGAAACTAATTAGGTAAAGATAATTCTAGTCTTTGTGTAACTGGGTTAATACTTATAAATATAACTCCATAGTTCTTTGAAATGAAGTAGATAATATGAAACATAAGTACAAGAAAATACAACTCATACATTCAATGTAAAAAAGCTAAAAATAATATGCAAGTTATAATTACCTACTAAGTACACTGATAATTTCCCTTCGTCATTTCTCCCAGTTCCCATTAATCGTTATCTTACACATCTCGCACTATCAAACTTTTGCTCTATGAATTTAATATGTAGCACATCTCTATGGCTCAAAATTTTACTCAGATTTGATAGATATGGAGTAATTTTTGTAACAGATATATTTTTGTAATATTGGAACTGAAGTTTTCACTCAAGGAATCTATTAGATTTTTATTTATGATTATTTCTAGACTATAAAACCTTTTTACTACTTGTTCCCGAGACATTATTTCCATTATTTCGAACTCTAGGTTAAGTGTAACATATCGTTCGGGTCTCGGGCGAGTAAGATATGTTTTGTGGCAACGAGCTTCGAGTAGAGTCAAGGGCATGTGACGTTTTCATAAATTTAGTTTTCTGCTCGTAGGTATTTTTCTCCTATCGTTTTTATTATTTCCGATAATAGTGTTATTATACAATTAAAAAAACAATAAATGATTCACATCTTTTCAGAGTATTCATGACGGATAAAGCTCACTGCACACGAGCAGCTAATAACCTTCTTTGGGATTGTTGTGTGTGTAAACTGATTTAAGGCTATACACATATTTTGCATGACAAAACAATGAAATTTGGGGACTTTTCATATGCGTCCTTTTTATGACAAAATTAAAATTTTTCTTCACTTTTTTATCAGAATGTGTTCATAATTATGGATATTTCAACTTAAATACAAATTTTACCAAGGTTGACTACCAAAAAATCGAAATTAAACCGATTTTCTGCAAAACTGAACACCCAGTATAAAAACTTGCCATTATCAAATTCTACGCGCCATCTAGTGCCTGTATACCAAATTTCGTCGCACTGGCTGCAATAGTAGCTGAGATATTTGCACTGAGTCTTAGAGGGAACACCCAGTATACACTAAAATATAATAATAATATCTGTACCCTTCAGTCTAATCACCAGGATTAGCCCAGTAGTCGTAGACTTGTGCGGGGAACGGATATTATTATTAAGCAGGACTAATTTGCGCCCAAGAACGACTTACGTTGGTAGCCATGTTTTACTTTTAAATTGAAGTTATTATATTTAATTTGTAATATTTCAAAATTAGGGAGCTTCCACTTATTACAAGCAAACGGTAAGTATAATGTTTTATCAAAATTGATTGTCCGAAGTCCCTTTCTATACTTAATTGATTTTAAATTAGGGCAAGTTTAATTTCCAATGAACACCATCGTATCATCAGTAAAACTGATAATACTGCCAACAGTTTGTAAATTAAAAAGATCATTCAACAAACAAGGTTGGTTCCAAAACTGTTCTCTGTGGTACACGAAACTCGACTGCTAACTCATTAGTCATTACCTACTTTTAATGTTATTTGTTTGACATCGTTGTGCATGGTCACTTAGATAGCTTTTAAATAACTGTACAGAATTTCCTCTGAAACCTAAGTTTTCTAGAGATTCTAACAATCTAGTATGGCACAACATATAAAACACTATCCAAGTCACAGTATATAAGAGACGAAGTCTAGGAAAATACATATTGCTTGCCTCTGTTTTTATCCAGTTGATAGTAACTTATATTTGTTTGTATATTCAATAACTTCCTTTTTTAAATATTTTTTCAAATATTTTAGTAAAATTACTAACAAGGGAAATAGGCTTTAGACACTTCCATCTTTTCACTTTGACATTTGAGAATATTGTTAATAAAATATATAAAGGCAACAACAAAATGTTACATATAGATACAGTAAAAATTAAAAATGAGAAAATACAAAATTTAAAAGCCTGTATCTGCAATGTATTGTGGATGTGATAATTTTTTAATATAAACCATTACAGAAACTTTTGCTAAATGATGATAGTTATGTTCCAAATTATTATTTGACTAAACCATTAGTTTCGTGAACAAAACCTACCTACATTCAAAATATTAACTTGTAATGTATGCTAGTGCTGCAGTAAAATTATCTACAACTTTATTAGTGTGATATATTTGTAATAAAGCAAAACTACATTTATAGTATCAACACTTTTCATTGATCCATTAACCAAAAGTTGAATGAAATTATTCATATTTATCAGTGCAGGTAGGGTTGCCAAGTGTCCTCTTTCCAGAACAGTCCTTCTTTAAGACGTTAAGTTCCCCTTTGTCACCGAAATATCCTTCTTTTCAACTATAAATAAGATTGTGATTAAATAATAATTCAATCTAAAAGTTATCAAACACTGTTGCCACTCTGAATAGTGAAACCATAGTTTATTTTTTTCAGTTTCATTATTTTTTATTTAACTTTCCAATAGATACATATATTATTTTTAGTGTTCAAATGTTTTGCTCTCATCTCTTAGCTCGTTGGCAATACTAATGGCAATGGATACGTAGCTATACATTTAAAAAGATGACATTTAATTAATTAAGAAGCTTCCAAATACTTTGCTCTCCATTAGTTGACAACTGTGAAAGATATTGAAATCCAGTTTTCTTTGGAATCCATTTCAGCAAAATTCAATGACTAACCTATTTAGGTACAGTATAAAGTAATGGTAGGTATATAAAACAACTGCATTTTCCCAAAATCTACCAACAAAAAAACATACCAAAAATATTGTTACATTCTTAACATCCTGTGACATAGGTAAGAACTGTTCCTTCAGCAATCTCAAAAATGTGTTTATTCCAAATGTCAATATCTACTAGTTACTTATCTAAAAAAAATAAATAAGCTCATATTTTATAGATGCAAAACTGTATCAAGGTATCGTAATCTAAATCCATATAGGTACTTCGGTATTTCAAGAAAGCTATCCTTCCCAACATCTTATTATATTATATGAATGGGTTGGGTTAATTTAAATTGGTTGCAACAGGAAAACATAAAAAAATAAATTGAAATATTGATTTACTAATTTATTTTTATACTTTACAATTTACAATTAATATCGGTGTGGCCTTAAAGTTTTATCAATGTCAAATAACACTGGATCTTTCAAAAAATTAGGTTTCTTGAAATAAGTAGACATTAATGCAGCATTCTGTGCTTTTATAATTTCCTTTTCGACTAATTCTTGTTGTTTTTTACACAAACGAGTAATATATCTGCTATATATTCGACCGGTGTATGGAGACTGAAATTGTGAAAGTAATCTTATATTTTTATAGTCCACATGAATGTTATATTTACATAAAACACATTGCTTTCTTTCTTTTTCAAATGGATTTTCCATATCGAAATCTGGAACATTATTACTACATTTCCTTGAAATAGGTATATTCCTGTATCCTATAAAATAACAATTTAAACCTTAATATTAAATATTTTACATCGACTTACTAATGGAAATCGCAGTTTTTAATTTATGTAACAAAATATTCATTTTTATTTTAAAATAATTTAAGAATATAGAATTGAATTATTGCAATTAAGTGAGGTTACGTTAGTCTTTGTCACCTTTGTCATCATAGACCTTATAAACCATGGACACAACAGTGCCATAGACGCCCAAAACCGTATTTACCTATACAAATCGTTGATGCACAGATGTGTGTAACAGAGATAGAGTAAATGACAGATCAAATTATACTACATAATTACTCATTTATTCAAAAACTTAATTTATAATTCTGATAATAACAATTTGTAACTAATTAGTTATTATTTTATATCGATAAAATAAATTAAGCATGAGTTGTAAGATAATTTTGATTTTATGTTGTACAAGTGAAGGAAGAAGAAGGGCATATTAACTAGTTATTAATTAAAAAGTACTATATTTTTAAAAAACAATCATTATTTTATTTTGTTCATGTAATATTCCTTTTTCTTTCAAGTCTGGCAAAAGCATACATACTACTCTTGTTTATGTGCTTACACATAAACAAAGATACTACATAAAAATATTAACAATAATAGTAGCAAAAATAAATATCAGTTGCCGCACGGGCATTGCGTGCCGCTTCTGCTTTCCTCTCCTCGCAGACCCGTTGTTGGGCAGCGAGGAACCCAGTACATACATACAGTATTCTGTATCTTATAGGTTAAAAATAACCATCCGGTTAAAATATTAATGTTAACCCTACTGCTAAAAATAATAACTCCAATTGGTATTCTGTATAAATTTTTTTAACGGCCCAGTTAAAATTATTTTTCAACCATATGTTAATATTTCAGTGTTAGTGAAGTTAGCAGTAAGGTAAAAGCATAGAATATATTTCTATGGGTAAAGGATTTCGATTTGAGATAACATAACCTCGATTACTGGATTGATACAAATTTGTTTCTGTTTTAATAACCAATTTACAAGGTTCTTGTGATTTACAGAGTATGGGGGATGAAAAAAAAAAAGTTCCCCACGCAAGACAAAAAAAACAGATCTAGTTAATTGTTGACTTTTTGAAACTCAACAATATTTTACTAAACAACAAATTGCAGCAACATGAAATTATGATTGATTAAATAAATGACAATTTGTTTTGAAAGTCAAAAAGAGTTACTTAAAAGTGCAATTACTTCCTCAAATTTTTATGAAAAAATAATAGGTAAATATGAAACTATCAATCAATAAATGCAAATAAATAATACACTTTATCTACTCCTATTAATTTATATATTAATTATTCAACTGCTTTTGAGCAATTAATAGTATCAATAAACAAATAGCGTGAGTTTTTATAGTGAGTTATTATAACTCACGCTGGGCTTCTGCAATGATAATTTGGTATGTAAATAGTGTACGCAGTAAATTCTTGGAAATTTTTAAGCCGGTAAATACGTTCCATTGGTGTAAAATGGAAAGAATTTTTAACAAGTGGAAAGGAATGAATAATTAAAAGATTTTAAAATTATTAAATTACCAACGCCTCAGAAGGCGGTACTGTCAATTATTATCATTGAGGGGACTAATGTCATTTCATATTTTAACAAAATAATTTTGACGTTTTCAAATCAATTTTCTTTCTCGATACTTGTATCTTAGTATTTATTATTATAGTCGTAGATAAAGTATAGTATTCAACTTGCGGTAATGGTCATAACTTACTTGATGAATTACAGCACTCGCCTGCGGTTCGTGGTGCAAACTTCATCTGCGTGAGTTATGACCTGCATTACCTCTCATTAAATAATATACTATTATTTACGTCTATTCCAATCTGTCAGCTTTATCCAATAAAATATATTTAATTTGAAGTGCCATTATAACATTTATGTGGAAATAAATAATAGAGATTAATTATATCAATCGTGATTTATACTGGTATTCGATAGGTTAAATTTTAACAGCATCTATTTTGGTCCCGTTAAATTTTAACATATTTCGTTAAAATAAACCTATTAAAATTTTTACAGAATATAGTATCGGGTTAAATAATTGAAGGTTAAAATTTTAACTTTGGCCTTGACGTTAAAATTTAACCAAAAGCATTACAGAAAAGACCTGATAGCGCGTCAAGTGGCGATTTGTACAGATTAGACAAAAACGCGAAGGGAGATTAGTTGTATTAATATGCCTGTGGTATATTGTTCGGTAGATTGTTGCACCAAAGTTTACAAAATAAATATCAGTTGTATAATATATATGTATACCGGGTGTTCCCTGTAAGACTTTCAGTGCGAATATCTCAGAAGTCATCGTAGCCAGTGCGACGAAATTTGGTATACAGATGGCGCGTAGAATCTGATGGTAACATCAATTCTTATACATCCAGGGTGTTCCATCTTCCAAGAAATCTATTTAATTTTGATCTTTTGGTTGTCAACCCTGCTAAAACTTATGTTTAAGTTGAAATATACTTATTATGAACACATTCTGATAAATAAACAATCAAAAATTTCAAAATTTAACATAAAAAACGCCTCCAAAAAGAACCCAAATTTCATTGTTTTGTCATGTATAATGTGTATAGCCTTGAGCCAGACTTACACAGAAGAAACTAACATCGGTGAACGTCAAAACTATGAATTGTCATTAAATTGTCAAATATTAATGGCATAAAGTATTTTATTTTACATAAATAACGCTAAATAATGTATTTAATGCAATTTACGTATGCGCAATGGTGTTATTGAGACTTGTCGATAAAAATTTAGACTTACGTTGAGGCTTTTGGAGCATTGGGGTCGCTGTGCCGGCGCAGTCTACCGCTACAGCTAGGGTTACAGCGTAAATATTGTGTAAAATATCTGTGGACATTTTTAAATTGTTCCATTATAATGTAATAAAACTTCAGTAAATTGCTTTTTTATGTTACTACAGTGTACATAATAATTAGATACCCGTATTTTTTATGACAAAATAATTTACAAAATTGTGTAAGTACCTAAAGAATATCCCTGTTTTCCAACTGCTGTAATAATTATTGATTACTTATTTAGCAACAAATAATTCAAACAAAACGATTTCTAAAGCTTTTAATTATAATGTGAACGTGTTTGTCGTTGAAAGTCAGATCTGAACCTACCCTAGCCCCACAAAAGGAAATATTAGATGTATTCCTTTCATGAGTGACTAACTCTGGAGCGACTCGCACCGGAGTAGCACGACTCGATTATGGAAGAAACAAAAAAAAATAGCAGTACTCTTCTACTTCTATCTCTCTTCTTATTTATTAACCTCGAGTTTTGAAAATCGTATGATTGTTTATTTAACCATCTAAAAGTTAAAAATTTATGAAATATCGTTTTTAAAACAAAAAAAAGTAATTCATCTTGCTGTGTCTTTTGATAATCCTCGAAATGTAATACTTTAAAAAACCGCTGTTCCTCTGGATCGTAAATAGACAATACAACGTTTTCGGTATCTGCCCCAAGCATTTTAACGCCTTTTTATCAACTCTCGTCATTATCATAAAATATTTAGTTAATGGTAAATATTTAATATATATATATATATATATATATATATATATATATACATCCTTTATCTTTCCTGAGCCAATTGTAAATTCATACAATGCTGATCCATGGGCAAGGGCACATTATTTCAAGAGTATATTGACATATATCAGACCAGGACTGAAAACTTAATACAAATATGACAAATATACTCCGAAAAAGTTGATTTCATTTTACAAGTTCTAGTGAACTATTCTGAGCCATTACATTATTCATACCATCTGAAGCCAAAATATACGAAAATATGTACTGATACGGTACATTATGAGCCAGCGCAATGTTGCCATGTTTAAAAACTGTTTTTATGCTATAATTCTCCAGCAGATAAATAAAATTAACCTAATGCATTTTCTTGGTGAGATTATACATATTCAGAAGGCACTCACAGGGTGTGAGCGAATTAACTGTCAACATGTTAACACGTGATCGGTTGAATTCAAACAAAAAAAAATAGCCTAATTCTAATAATACCCACAATTTACAACTGTTTATAAAATAATGGTTATAAGGAGTTAAAATATGAATGTGCTTTAATTTTAATTAAATGACCAAAACAAAGATTGGAAACTGAATTCAAATTTCAGCCACTATATTACCTACCTTCATAGGGATTATTTTTCGTAAAGGTACTGCCATGATAAATATTATCCTTAATAATTTATTATTGCTATAAGTATTTATGTACGATAGAAAGCAAAATGAATCAAATACTTTTTTTAAAATGTGTATATTTTTATATGACATATTTATATAATAAAAATAAAATAATAATAATAAAAACAATAATATACATAATATAGGATAGACACTTTTACAACGCGCAGTGCAGGATATCAAAAACGGTAATATATACAGGTGGCTTAAATTAGGGAAAAAAATTATGCATTTTAATCCCTTTCAATTTTCTGAAAAGAATTAAAATATTTGGTTTAGTTCCTGGAATTCCGACTAAAAATTGAAAAGGTGTATTCTCTGTTTCCTTTCATAACTTTTTTATTTTTAAAGTAATTGTTATGAAATGTGGTACGTTTATGTTGTTCGACATGAGCTTTCCAGTGAATATAGAAGAAATATTCTACGCCTACTAGATGCTCAAATATTCACAGCATACTTTTGATTTTCTTACGGCCGCTATATTTGATTTTCCAAAAGGCGAAAAAAGGCGAATCCAACCATGTATAACATATGTTTATTTGGACATTTTATCTACCAAAAATTAATAATTAATTTAAAAAGAAAATCTAGTTATTCCCTTCAATAAAATAACTAACCAACACTGTTATTTTACTTGTCTAAATTGGAAATATTACTGTAACGAAAGTAATGTAAGAGAATTTACAAATATCTTAGTAATTAAGTAGGCTTATGTATGGGATGGCGATTTTACTATTAATTATTATATTTAGGAATGATAATAATTTGTTTATTATTTAAATAGTACACAACTGTTTAAACAATTATGAACAATTAAATGTAATTTTTCAGCCTAATCTTCACTTTCTAATTTACAAATTATCAAGTTTTTTACCATCCATAACAAATAATAAGTTGCATAGAATTTATGTAAAAATCAAGTTGCCATGAAATAACAAATAACAATAACAAATAGCAAAATAACAATGCCAAAAATAAAAGAAAATTGCTAAACCTAATTAATTTTTTACATAAAACTTGTAAATGCTATTTTTTGTGTTGAGGAGAATGTCTTAGATACTATTACAATACAAAAGATAAACTTTTGCACCTTTACACGACTTGTGAGAAGTTGATTTCTTTATAAGTATAATGATCTTTCTATATGACTTCAAATAGAAATGTGTTATTTTGTTATTCATTATTGTTGATATTCATCTATTATTTCCGTTATTGGCAAATTTTAGAGAATATTATTTGTTATAGCTGGTAAACAAAGTTTAAGTCCACTTGATAATTTGTGAATTAAGAGTGAAAATTCAGATGAAAAATTCTAATTATTTTTTAAAAAGTTATGCACTAATAAAATAAACAATTGTTATTATTCCAGACTATAATATTTACAACTTAGTAAAATCACCATCCAATTCATAAGCTTATTTTACTTAGTTATTCAGATTTTTATAAATTGTCTTACTACACTTGTATCTATTATATTTTCAGTTAAGGCAAGTAAAATAATAGTGCTGGTTAATTATTTTCTTGGGGGGGTAATTTGATTTTTTCAAAGAAATTTAAATATTTGGAAGAAAAAAAGCCCAAATACACATTTGTTATACATGGTTGATTCCGTTTTGTTTTTCGTTCTTTTTGGTGGTATCAAAATCAAATATGGCTGTCATAAGAAAATTAAAAGTTGACTATCAAAATTTGGACAACTAGTAGGTGTATAATGTTTTTTCCACCTCCATTTGAAAGCTCACGTAGAACAATATAAACGTACTAAATTACAGGGTGTCCCATTAATATTGCGAAAAAATTCAGGGAGAGTGTCTTTGACCAAAAATAAGAAAGAAAGTTCCTATAAACCATGTCCGAAAATGCTACGTTTCGGAGATACAGGATGTTGAAATTTAGAGAAAATACAAGGTTTTTACTAAAATCTGGAGAACCCTAATTCTGATTTTTTTGAAATTTGGTATGTTTATTTATAAAAACGGTAGACGCCTTCTGACGTAATTTGATTTATTTTATCTATTCTAGCGGCGTCCGGGGTCTCACTTCTATTGATATTAATAAGTAAACATATGAGACGCCGCTAGAATAGATAAAATAAATCAAATTACGTCTGAAGGCGTCTACCGTATTTATAAAAAAACATACCAAATTTCAAAAAAATCAGAATTAGGGTTCTTCAGACATGAGAAAAAACCTTGTATTTTCTCTAAATTTCAACATCTTGTATCTCTGAAACGAAGCATTTTTGGAATGTTTTTGCAATATTAATGGGACACCTTGTATAGTACCAATTTCGAAATTCCTGTACTGTGCATCGGAAAAGTGACCACACTGTATAAAATATTTAAACAACTAAAGAGTGTACTTCTGGTGCGTCTCACTCTGTGCTGTACCCACTCACTCAATTAATCACACTAGTCCATTTTCAATTTTCCTGTGTAAATATTGTACACAATAGCTTTGATGGAGGTCCATTTTTTATCCCCAAATAAATCGTTGTGTAACTGCATAAATTGTTTTACTTCAACTATCTTTGGCGATTGTTTGTTCTTAATATGTTCCGAAAAGTATTGCGCAATAAGTTTTTTTTGTTTGTTAGTCCAGCTAACTCTTTGATTTTCTACTTTCTTCGTCCCAAGTGTCAGTTGTTCTGCAGTCCCAGTCTCCTTTACATCTTTCCAGTTTTCGTTCATTAATAAGTTAACATTTTTATGATCAGGTTTATTAATGACTTGGGATATTGGTTGCATCTGCGGATCGGAGTTTCCAGATGTACATTCATTCGCATCATCATTCTCAACTAATAATTCTTGAAAGACATCATCCTCGAGAATAGGTTCGAGATCAATATCAATGTCATCTAATTTTTGACCTTTAAATTGTTCTGCTCCACCCTGAGTCATAAGTAACAAAAGCTTGGATACCTTAGCCGTCTGGTACATATTATCTGCCATTCTATATACATTGCAGTGTGTTTTTAAAGTGTGGCCCATAAATCTTGACAATTGTTCTAAATCTTCGTTTGAAAATTGTAAAAGTTGGGTAATGGTTGCTAAATGTTTTCGCAACCGCGTAGCGGTAATACTGTTATACCTTTGAATACCGGACTTTTCAGCTATTTTTTGCAAAACTTTTGTACCGTCAATAAAGCCTTTACCTTCAGTGTGAAATACATAGTCGTTATCAGAAACAAAATTGTCTCTAGTTTTTATAATTAAGTCAAAGTATTTTCTCATTGCAGGGGACAAAAGCACAGGAACTCCCCTTCCTCGTTTACCACGAATTACTATCCTGCTATACCTGCTTAAGAGAATTCGTTCTGTTTCTGTTAAACAATTATGAAACTCATTTTCTTCACGAAAATCTAAGTTGATGGATTTGTATGTTTCTGTTTTTAACTGAGCAACTTCGGCAGGACGCCTTCTGTTTAGTAAAATGATTTGTGAATAAAGTAATTTTCGAAGTGAGTTATATGCTGTCCTATCATTTGTATTTAATGTAAGTTCAGTGTATGCTTCTTCTGATTTTAGGTCCAAATAATTATTTAATTGTTTTAAATCTGAAGTTAGTGGCAATAGGTCTACTCTATTCCATTTTTTCTGATTTAAACTTGTCGAAGCTTGAGCTGAAACTTCATTAGCCCATTGAGATTCAATTAATGTTTTTAGCATATTTAAGTCGTCTCGTTGTTGTCCTGTATTATTTTGCTGAAGCAACTGAATAAATGCTAAATCACAACATTTCTTCAGTAGCGTTCCAAAGTTCATAGCTAATGTAGGTGATTCATAATTTTCTGTTTCGGGATTGTAGCAGGCAATTTCATTTACTGCTGCTATAATTAATTGAAAATGGCAAGGTTTTAAAACATCAATCAAATTTTTTATCTCTGGATTTTCATTTTTTGCAAATTTAAGCATTTTAGCCAACCTTCTAACATTTTGCCTCAAGAAGTCAAGATTGCCTTTACTTCTCCTACCTTTTAGATAAGAATAACCGTAAGTACATATTAACTGATCTTTTTTAGCAATTAACGAAATTTCATCAGCACGCATTCTAGGAAATAATTCGCTCTTCAAAAGCTCGTCGTATTTAATAAAGGAATTTAGAAGTAAAGTGGTTTGTCCGTCGCTCTGAGCAGTTTGCCGTCTCTTTTTCTCTTTACTTGCAGTGCAGCGTTTGGTGTGTCTATATAAACTCTTTTTTTTGTAAAATCCGAGGCAGTGTTTACACGGAAGAAAATCATCAGACTGACTAGTAGTATTCAGCTGCAATCTTTTAACTGGTCTTAAGGTAGTGTTGGATCTATTTCTTATAAAATTTCCTTTTTTTTTTTAAATCTGTAAAAGATTGTTTTCTTTCCTTGGAACCTTTTGCTAAACTTAAAATACGTTGAACTTCTATATCCGTTGCGTGCCAAGTAGTTACGTGTCGAGCGAAGTGCGAAACATCTTTTTCGCAGAAGTAACAATGATCCTTTCTGTCTTTGTAATGGGTTTTTAAAGCTTTTTCTACTTCATCCTACAAATTATTATAGTATAAAATTTATGAAAAACAAAAATATTTTTAAAATAAAATCCTGAAATACTATATCTCTTACTGAGTGCGTATTATATAAAAAATCACTAATCAGTTGATACACTTAATTTGCAAAATGCTATCTTCAATAAAATTCTAGTGTACTTGTAAGTTCAACAGAATACTTTATTAAATGGTAAAAGATTCTCAAGGAATTTGATAGCCATTTTCTCAAGGATGTTCCCAAATTTGCAATATTTTGAAACAATTGCTGTTTAAATTATTTTTAGGTTCAATGGTTCTCAAGATACTCGTATTGCTTATCACATTCCAAATCTACATACTATTATTACCATTTTTGAATTTTAGGTCGTGCTTCGTGAATTTGTGTTTATTAAAAGTACTACTCGTAACAGCGTGTTGCAGAGACCAAACTGTACCAGGTACTATAACGTAAAAAAATATGAAAATAAAGATCATATAAATATGGGTCGGGAAATGCTGTGTCAGATACAGGAAATCAAACATTTTGAAAAAAAAAATGTTTTTTTTTTTAATTAATGATCATAATTGTAAAGATACAAATTTGAAAATTGTCACCAATATTTTTTACTTTATGCTACTTTTGTAACACAGCCAAAGCGGTTTGTCAGTTGAACAAGGGGACTAGACTTTCTAGCCATAATTTATGATGAGTTTAAAGACGTAAATAAATGTTTAGAAAAAAAAATTGTAAAAAATAGGTATATATAATTTAGAACCCTATAATTGCAAAGATCCCGCTCTTTCTCGCATTTTAATATTTTTTATCGTACGCCTATTAAAGCCAGTTTTTTTTCGAAATTTTTGATACGCTTTATCTCGGAAAGTAAGTATTTCCCGATTCATATTTATGTAAACTTTTTTTTAGTTTAAAGTAGCACCTTATAAAGTTTCATCCTTGCAATTCGAGACACCCTGTATTTCTAATTTCGAACTTTGAACATATTGTCAATTTTCTTAAATTTTCCGACATATTTATTTCTGTTTTTACTTTAAATATCGATTTAAATATACGATTACATATTTTACAAGACGTAACGGAGTATTTATGTATAAATATTTTAAACAATATCAATTATAAGAATTTAGACATTAAGGCTGACGTTTCAAGGACAAAAAGATGTACACAAAAATCTACCTAGTTGGTGGAGATTCTTATTAGCGTATTGCCAAAATATATATGGTGAAACTGAATCATTTTCTTTAACTTTTGGGGGGCAAACACGCTAGAGAACATGAAAAACTGTGAATGTACTTTATCACTGTGCACTATTAACCATGAAAAATACTTAATAATACATATAGATACATCAATTCAAATGTCACTAGTTTTTTAAAAGAATTCTGCGAGTTTTGACAAGAACGTAGATAGCTTTCTTTTTTGGGGAGGGAGGTGGTAAGGGATAACACGGTTCCCACTTCCTCAGTTGTTAAGTATAACAGATTTTTTTTAATAGCAGAAATTTTTAAATATATACAGGGTGTCTCCGAAACGACTCATGTAAAAAACAAACAAAAAATATGTTTATAATGCCATATACAATGTCCTCAAGTGCAGTTGACGTGTAAAATTCAGGATATTTTTTGAAAAGACATAACATATGAAAATACATTTTTTATTCTTCTAAATGACTTGTTAGCCCGGAAACTGTTTTATATAATGTAGAAAATTTGTTTAATGGACACAGTGAAAAGATATTCTTTCCAACGTACTCAATTTTTTTTAAAGACTTGGGAAACAGCTATGAATTCGTTGATAATTTGCATATAAAAGCGGCGCCCTTAATAAAATAAATTTGCCGAAATATGTTATTTAAATAGTACCTACCTCAATACTTATTGGTATATTTTCAAAGTTAATAGATGCTGAAGGTATTTGTGCATCTGACACTAATACATCTCGTATTGGAAATTCGCAATCCTAAAACATTGAATTATTGAGATTTTTTTTTTCACTGCTGCCACTGAAAATCATTATTTTGCTACACATTTAAGATATACATTAAGGTCTAAATTTTATCAATTTTCTAACCGTAAAAAAAGAGCTTCATTTCTGAACGTTTTTTTATCCAATTTTGTGAAACTTTTTAAATAAGTATGTAAACCACTCAAATACATTAATATTCACAAATTACATATAAATATGCATTTTGTGCAACATACCTCCCTAGAATTCTTTAGTACATTAGTTAAATCCATCGAATCATCGATATAGGCATCAAATTGATTGTCGTCTGTGTTATTAGAGCTGGCATCACTTATACGAGCAGCTTGCTCCGGGGACAAATATATTATATTATTAGTTTCCGATATGCTAACATTTGGATCGTATGGCACTTCTTCTATAATAATTATTTTTTCGGATTGTAAACCATTGATTTGATCTGTAGGCATTGACATTGATATTTGTTTTTCTCTAAGACTTTGAGAGTTACTTCTAAGCAAAACATTAGATATTATGTTTATTTTGTTGTCTTTTGATTGTTGAGTCTGATTTTCTGTATATATTTCTTGTTTCTCTGATTCAATGTTTACATTTTTTAACAATTCCGGTTCCACCTCTAATACCCAATTTGAAACTGGTTGAAAACTTTCATTCAAACTAATGTTTTCTTTATTCTCATCATCTTCACTTTGAGATAAATTGTCTGTGGAAAATTAAAGCTAGCGTTAGTAGTTTATCTAGATAGCAATTATTAAAAATAGTATGAGTAAAAAATGTTTCCTATCAAAATGTATATTTTTGTAACTTCTCTAACCTGACCTCTAAATATGTATGGTTTAAATAAATCCTACAAAAAAATATATATATATTTTTTTTTATTTGTGACCAATATTCCCAAAAAACAAAACACAGTCAAGAGGAAACTAAATGAATTTAGTCCTTTCAAAACTATTATAAAGGATATAGCAAAATTTAAAACTTTTCTCTGTAATTTTTTCAACAATAATTTACTACGAAATCATATTTTTTTCATGTAATAAATCCACCCTTTGACTGGTTTTCCTAAAGTAATGAATTTCCAAAACAATATTGCTACATTCTGTAGCAAAATTAAGAAAAAATGTTTGCTGTAGGTTTCGACAATAAAATATTAGCCATGTTACTGTTAAAGGTTGTGTTCAAAGTTACATTCAAAACTAGTTTAGCGCTGTACTTGGCGGTAAGTTGTGCAAGGATGAATAATTGTTGAACGACAAATTTTGGATTTGACAAAGGGTGCTTGTTTTGTTTGTTTATTATTTATTAATCATATACAAATTATTTATCTGTTAATCAAATTTACTTAACCTCCAGTTGAGAGATAATTTCTATTTTTCATTATTATGGAAGATAATTTGCTACCAATGTTTGCGGATAACAATGATTTAAACGAAAATTAAATCAACTGTACAATCGTTTGTAATATTAATGACACACTTTAAAACCAATTTGGCTATTTACTTCGAGCTGTTGAGGTTTTGGAAATGAAATCTACTTTCAACATTCAATATTAGTATTTAGTTGTTCCACTCACTAGAGACCTAATGAAATTTCTACTAAAAATTCCAGTTGTTTAAAAACTAGAGGTAGGGTCATTAGTATTGCATAAGATAGTACCTCCCAAGATGTGACAGCTAAAACCTTGTCCCGATGGACGCGAAATTGTCGAAAGTTCTCGCGAAATTTGCAGATTTTGATTTAAATGATTAATGGCGGGAAAGTGTCAACTATTCGCAAATTTCGCAAAACTTGAATATTATCGCTATTTTCATCATTATGTGGGGTTAATAAATTTAACTTGAGCTTCTGACAATTTACCATAACAGTCAATGACAGTTTTATGATGAAAATATTGCAAATGGCAAAATTCGCCAAAACATGGCCCTTTTCCCGCCATTTAATAATTTGTGAAAATTTCTGCGAATTTCGCGTCCATGGGGACAAGCCTTATCGTCTTCAATAAATTCATAGTCTGCTAAATTGTAGCGGCCGCGCAGGCGACGCATTTTAACAGACTTGTAAATTTTAGCAACATTCAAGTTTTGCCCTACTTAGCGCTAACCGAAAGCGCAACATGTTGGCAAAAAGCGCTGGGTTAGTCTGTTCAATGACATTTTAGCACAAAAGCGCGCGCAAGCGCTGACAAAATAATTCAACGTTGAACACAGCCAATGATGTGATTAGAACAATCGCGGTTTTACGCGGGAAAGTACCAATCGAGAAAATCAAAGAGCATTTACAAGTTATTTACATTCTAATATGATTTAAATTTTTGCCATTGTACACTATATATTCTACCCGTCTACCCTTTACGAGGATAAATGTATAAAAATATGAGGTTTTACTTACCTCTAACAGCTGCTTGTTTCCCCAAAAGGACCATCTTTTTGCTTCTTTGAGACATTATAATAAAGTAACATTCACTACACGCACACTTTTTAATTAAAAGGAGCCAAATATTTAAAATTTGTTAATTTCACACTGTCCTGATCCAGTGGATTTTAATACTGGTATATTCGATAATATATTAGCTTGGCTTGAAATATATTACATTGTTGTCAGTTTGCCTGGCTCAGACTTGTTTATTTCCCTTTATATACAAACATATACAAATCCATCATGAAACACGCGCTCTACAGGCAAATTGGTGAACTGAATAAAGGAGTTTCCACCCATTCTGAGCCAACATGAAGTGGTATTTTACAGCTTCTAGACTCCATGGTTAAATACAATGTCAAGGTAAAACGACAGCTGCCATTCTGACGTCACTTAAATTATTTCTTTGAAATTCAGAGGATAGCTCTAGCAATGTTTATAACAGGAAAACCATCCTGAGCCAGTATAATGGCTCAGGATTGAAAAAGTGGCTCAGGGTTGTACATTCAGTTTACAATAATTGGCTCAGCTTGGTACGATTACACTATATATATATATATATATATATATATATATATATATATATATATATATATATATATATATATATAAACCAGAAACAACAATGTTAACCTCAAAAGTGCTTATTGCACCAACGAGCGAGTCGGTGCAAGAGAGGGGGTCTGTGCTTAAGCTTCACAAGGGCGACAGACCCTTTCGAATGCAACGTGGATAAAATATACACCAGGAGCACCAGAGCTGCTCCTGAGCAGCACAGGACGGTGAAAGGAAAGCTATTATTACGAATGCATAACCTAGAAATATTGATTCTTGTATCCACATGTTTCAGCACTTTATTATGTTTCTGATGGATAAAATATGTTTAAGAAGAACTCTATATCTGTAAAATAGTAAACAATGAACTGCAATTTCTGTATTTCATGATACAGACAACTAAAATAAAACAACTGGTTTTTGCTAGGAAGAATCACCTGGAAATGTACTATACCCAGTAGGTACCTATCAAATACTCATTTAAAGCTAGATAATAATTTGTAATTATTGTTTATCTTATCTTATGTGTGTGAAGTGCCACAAATTACATTAAAACAGACACCAGAAAGAATAAGCAAAAATATTACAGATATTTTCTTGGAAATAATTCTAAACATGGAATGATGGATAATATTATAAAGAAGTCTCTAACTCACTTTCTTTGAAGAGTATTCTATAAGACATTAAATTCAGTTGTCATGACCATCCCTCAGATTGAACGTTGCTCTGTAAAAGAAATTAGAATACAGAATAACTGTTTAATATAAAACCAGATGTAATAATGTAGATACTTAATGTAATTTCATTTTATTGTTAATAAATTAAAGTCTGTATTTGTTGTTTTTTATTCTACCCAAATTATTAAACAGAAATGTTTCAGAAATAATACTTATAATATTAAAAAATACTTATAGATAAAGGGTCAAGTTATTCAATTTAGTTACCAATTAAAAAATAAGCCACAATGTAGGTACGTATTACTTTTTAATTAAAATTATGCTGATTACAACTGAATCATATCTAGGTATAATAAAATATAAAAAATCACTCCTTTAGTCTTGTTTTTTGAAAATTTTGTTCTTGTAAAATACTCTCCAATGTGAGTTAGGAGACTTCTTTATATTATCCATCATTCCATGTATAAAATTAATTCTAACAAAATGTCTGTGTGATATTTTTCGTTCATTCTGTTTAGTGTCCTATTTTACGAATCGTTTTGTTTCAATGTAATTTGTGGCACTACACATATACCTGAAAGATAAAAACAATAATTACAAATTACTGTCTAGCTTTAAATAACTATGCGATTCTTGATTAATTAACAATAAAATAAATTTACATTATTACATCTGATTTTATATTAAACACTTGTTCTGTATTCTAATTTATTTTACAGAGCAACGTTCAATCTGAGGGATGGTTATGCATGTACGATTAGAAACAAATCTTGCCATTTTATTGTTCGATACCTACCTTATTACGTTATGTTGTGTATATTGTAACAACAGTTAGCTTACAACATTTTTAAGATATTCTAACGAGATGTTTTCATACTGTACATAGAATTATGAAATTAGTTTATTTTTCTTAATTTTATTCGTTTAGAAATATTTTAAAACCCACGACAGACAACTGAATTTAATGTCTTATTGAATACTCTTCAAAGAAAGTGAGTTAGAGATTTCTTTATAATATTATCCATCATTCCATGTTTAGAATTATTTCCAAGAAAATGTCCGTAATATTTTTCGCTTAATCTTTCTGGTGTCTGTTTTAATGTAATTTGTGGCACTGCACACATATAACTGAAAGATAAAAACAATTACAACAACAATTACAAATTATTATCTAGCTTTAAATGACTATTTGATATGTACCTACTGGGTATAGTACATTTGCAGGTGATTCTTCCTAGCAAAAACCAGTTGCTTTATTTTAGTTCTGTATCATGAAATACAGAAATTGTAGTTCATTGTTTACTATTTTACAGATGTAGAGTTCTTCTTAAACATATTTTATCCATCAGAAACATAAGTAAAGTGCTGAAATATGTGGATTCAAGAATCAACCATTTCTAGATTATGCTTTCGTAATATTTCCTTTTGTGGGGCTAGGGTAAATTCAGATCTGACTTTTAACGACAAATACGTTCACATTATAAGTTTTAGAAATCGTTTTGTTTGAATTTATTTGTTGCTAAATAAGTAATCAATAATTATTACAGCAGTTGGAAAACAGGGATATTCTTTAGGTACTTACACACTTTTGTAAATTATTTTATGATAAAAAATACCAATATCTAATTATTATGTACACTGTAATAACATAAAAAAACAATTTACCGAAGTTTAATTACATTATAATGGAACAATTTAAAAATATCCACAGATACTCTACACAATATTCACGCTGTAACCCTAGCTGTAGCGGTAAACTGCGCCGGCACAGTGACCCCAATGCTACAAAAGCCTCAACTCGAGTCTAAATTTTTATCGACAAGTCTCAATAACACCATCGTGCATACTTAAATTGCATTAAATACATTATTTAGCGTTCCTTATGTCCAATAAAATACGTTATGCCATTAATATTTAAAAATTCATAGTTTTGACGTTTAGCGATGTTAGTTTCTTCTGTGTAAGGCTATGTACATTTTACATGACAAAACAATGAAATTTGGGTATTTTTTGGAGGCGGTTTTTAATGTTAAATTTTGAAATTTTGAATGTTTATTTATCAAAATGTGTTCATAATTAAGTATATTTCAATTTAAACATAAGTTTTAACAGGGCTGACAACCAAAAAATCTAAATTAAATCGATTTCTTGGAAAATGAAACACCCTGTATAATAATTGATGTTATCATCAGATTCTACGCGCCATCTAGTGTTTGTATACCAATTTCGTCGCACTGGCTATGATGGTTTCTGAGATATTCGCACTGAAAGTCTTAGAAGGAACACCAGGTATATACAGGGTGTAACTTTGAAGAGGGGTCCGGTTTGGAGGGGGGGTAGTCTGTGTTCCCTAGATGGCTAATCTAGTTTTTTTTAAATCAAATAAATAGCAGAGTTATAATTATTTTTTTAAACTGCACCCAAATTGCTATACACGCCGCCCCTGTACAGCGTCAGAGTTTCACTGCAGAACCATGTGTACGGTGTTGCCAGTTAGTTGTTACCGGTCTAGACGTCAAAACTTGTCCCGTCATTTCAGGGTCGTATTCCAAGCGCGGCGCGACCGAAGCTGATATTTTATAAAGAATTCAGTACATACGTAGCTTTGATGGTGTGCACTACGTGTTATTTATTTACATTACGTTCACGAGCACAAGTTAACTGTACACAATGTCACGACGGATACCGTGCAGAAAAACCACAGAAAAATGGATTCACGAATTGCCAGTTAGTATTTAATGGTACAATGTACTCTATGTAATATTTTACTTGACTGCAAACGAAAATAAACCGTAAAAGCCAGTATTCGCTACGATTTAAAAGACAAGTATTTATGGTTAAGTGTTGACAAAATAACTACTGCTGGTGGATGAAAAATAACACGTTATAACAGGTGCATTGGAAGACAATTTTGCCACAAGATCTCATCTGATCGCATCAAAGAACACGCAAATGCAGAAGCTATAACAACAATTCAATGTAAATACCTATGTTTAACATATTTTGGCATGTATACCTCAGCCTGATCCTAATAAACTGCCAATGATACGACAAGTTCCGACGTCTAGATATTAAGTAACGACGATACAAAAAAGAAAAAACTGCAATGAATAATCTTTTAAATATGCTTTTTTATCACATTGCGACTCATCAGTCATTATACTTTTCTGTCAATCCTGATGAAGTATGGATCGTAAAACCATTTTCGAGTGTTGTAAAAAAGTACGTAAAAAATACAATTTTTTACTGATCTATTAACTAATTATTATTATTATTAAATAATGGTATTGGTAGGTGGATTTTAATACGTTATCTAGTAATTATTGCCAGTAAAACTTTATGTTTTAAAATAATTGTTGCTGTTTTATAAAATGTACGTAATTAAAAATAAGCAAATTATTAGTCTCATAGCTTTAAAATGTTTAAAAAAAAACAGTTTTAGTACAAAGGATTTGATACTATTTTTAAGGGTTTTATTAATGTCCCTTCAATAACCGTGACATTGACCTAGTTTATAAAATAAAAATATCGCATAAATACTGCACACAATACATGAAACCAGACTAGGTCGATTTATATAAAAAATATACAGATATGAGAGAGAGAAAGCAAGTTATCTGCGTGATTTTACTGAAATCGAATTAGAATTTGTTTAATACAGGGTTGTATTTTGCCAAGTTTAATTTTCGTAATATTATAAGTGGTATTTTGTGGAATGTGTTATTCTGTGCAAGTCTATAATAACCTTATAAAGGTCAGTTTTCAGTTGTGTGTGTGGTATTATGAAAATAATATGTATACAAATTAAGAAAGATCTACTATGTCTAAAGCTTCGTTTTTTTATTAAAATTAGACGGCGGCTGCAAGAAAACGATATCGGATGGATTACCGCGATAGACACGTATCGCATAAGAAAATGTCTGTAAGATTAGTTCAACATTTAAGAGATTATGGGAGTTATGAACGCCAATACTCTAATGTTGAGTAAAAACAAACTCGGAAAGTAATCTTCAACTAAATATTTTAAACGCCTTAGAAGAAGACTCTAAGTAAGTAAAAAGTATTAAGTATGTATTTATTTATTATTGAGTTTGCTGTTGACTTGTTTCTGTTTCATGGTGTGTTATCCGTAAAAGAATACATTTTTTATTTTTTGTTTATTTATATGGAATAATAAAGCGAACACCCACTACAAAGAAATGTATGTGTCAAAAAGCAGTGCCTCATGAGTGGCGTGGGCCTTTTACTTTCTAATAGAACTTCTTTTCCCATCTTCCACTTCAATAATTAAATATGGCAACAATGCTGGTGACGCTGCAACTAGATATGCTCAGCGCTTGTCTGCCCAGTGGCGTACTATAAAAATTGCGAAAAAAGGCAACAAAAAAATCAGTTTTTGTAACAGAATTTAAGAAAACAAACTTACTTATATGTGTTTGTAAAGGTCACGGGTACCCCCCCTCCAAACCGAACCCCCCTTCAAAGTTACACACTGTATATACAGGGTGATACAGGTTTAATCTTAATAACTTCAGGAATCGATAGAACAGGTTAAAATAATGTTTATTTGTGATATAAACTTATTTCCTAAAACGCATCGTTCCCAAGATAGAATGCGAAGTAGGAACTTTTTTCTCGTTTTTCCCTCGTAACTTTTGAACCACGTATCCGATTTAAGTGAACACAAACACTCCTTATGTTCTTACATAAGCTTCTAAGTTTGAACTACCTACCCCTATTAGAAGTGTATTTTATATGCTACCCCCCTCTTATTTTATTTCAAAACTACAAAAAAAAAATTAATTTCAATAAAACATCTACACACCACTTTGACCTGATTAATTTCGAAACTTTTTCGTCTCCTGTTTTTTTTTCGATGTTTGGTCTTGTTTCTGAGATATTCAAAGACATTGGCGACAGTGAAGCGCACCAGCCGCGTAAATTTCATTTAACGTTAAAGCAACCCATGAAAACAAAACCCAGTGATTTGTGTAAACTGACGTTTGTGTGTTAATAAAAAATGCCAAGAACGTTTACAAATGCTGAATATGCCGATATACATTATGTTTATGGTTTCTGTGACGGAAATTCCAACGCGTCAGTTCGAGAGTACCGAACACGCTTCCCTAATAGAAGAATTCCAAATGCACAAGTTTTTGTAGATACCGCCAGGAAATAATCAGCAAATTCTTAATCTTTTTGATATCGATAGAACTTTAAGCACACGCCAAGGCAACTCGGCAGCTCGGCAACTCCATTTATCTCAACCAAAAGTACTGAGAGCACTCAAACAAGATCATCGAAGGGCTTTCCATCTCCAACCAGTTCAAGGTTTGTTGCCAGGAGATGATGAGAAACGTTTAAATTTTTGTAGATGGGTTTTAGATTCAACAGAAATTAATTCACAATTTCTACATAAGGTTTTATGGACCGACGAATCTAATTTCACAAAAGCTGGAATTGTGAATTACCACAACATTTACGTTTGGAGTGAAGTCAATCCTCGATGTGTCAGACAATCTTCATTTCAGCAACAGTTTAGTGTAAATGTGTGGATAGGTGTATTAAGTAAGAACCTCTGTGAGCCGCATATTTTGCCTCTTTGTTTAAATGGGAATCTATTTCTAGAGTTTCTGCAAAACTCTCTCCCCGACGTGCTTGACGATGTCCCCTAAATTTTACGCCAAGGAAACTGGATGCAGTTGGATGGTGCTCCTGCACACTACGGAAGACAAGTACGGCTGTGGTTGGATGAGAATTATCCTCGTCGATGGATTGGACGGCAACCCAACAGCCACCCAAATAGGTGAATTCCTTACGAAGGACCAAGCCACTGGTCCTCTGGCCTCCGCGCTCGCCAGATCTGAATCCTCTATTATTGGTCCATCTAAAAGCAATTGTGTATGATACGCCAGTACATACCCGTGAGGAATTGATCCAAAGATAAAAACAATCCGTTCAAATAGCAGTTGCGGTTAATACACTAGTTCGTCGATGCCAAAAATGTATTGAGGCTGGATAAATGCACTTTGAACAATTATTGTAATTTTTTTAGTAGTTGATAAGTTTGTTGTAAATCTTGTAATAAGTAGTTGTTACTAAATTTATGTTTGAGGTTATTGGCATTTCTTCTTAACACTAAGAACACTCTTTAAATAATACTTTTGACAATGATTTTCACAAACGTCAGGTTTTTTTTGAGAGCCGTCCGACAGTGTCCCCGGAAGCACCGCAGCCAATAGACTTATTGTGCATCTCTCGATAAGCACAAACATCCATGGTACTACAGTGGGATTCGAACCCACACCGATATAGACATAGACAGGTTCCACGAGCAGTGGTCTCCCAGCCATCTCGGCTATCGCCGCGCCCAAAACGTCAGTTTACACAAATCACTGAGTTTTCATGGGTTGCTGTAACGTTAAATAAAATTTACGCTGCTGGTGCGCTACACTATCACCAATTTCTTTGAATATCTCAGAAACAAGACCAAACGTCGAAAAAAAACAGGAGACGAAAAAGTTTCGAAATTAATCAGGTCAAAGTGGTGTGTAGATGTTTTATTGGAATTAATTATTTTTTTGTAGTTTTGAAATAAGGTAAGAGGGGGGTAGCATACAAAATACACTTCTAAGAGGGGTAGGTAGTTCAAACTTAAGAAGCTTATGTAAGATCATAAGGAGCGTTTGTGTTCTGAATTTCACTTAAATCGGATAGGTGGTTCAAAAGTTATGAGGGAAAAACGAGAAAAAATTTCCTACTTCAACGCCCTCTATCTCGGCAAAGATGCATTTTAGGAAATAAGTTTGTATCACAAATAAACATTATTTCAATCTGTTCCATCGATTCCTGAAGTTATCAAGATTAAACCTGAATCACCCTGTATAGAAGAAAACATAAAATTTATAAAGCTAATACAAAGATATCTATTTTGAACAATATGTGATTTATTTTAATTGATTCCGTTACGCTAAATTTAAGGAAATTACTGTTTTACAGAAACATATTTTTTTTGTTAAAATGAGGTATTTGCATGATTTTTTTATACCAGAAGTATTAACTAGAAATAAATCGATGGACCCGTATTTTGTGATTTCTTTTTGTTTTCGTCATTTTAATGGAGAAAATAAATATTAAAATATGCGTGACGTCACTAGGCGCTGATTTAAAAAGGCCTCTGAATTTAGTGCGATTTTTATATATTGATGTCGGTGTTAATTTAATTTCAGTGCACTATTTGACTACCATTGGCAGTAATAATTGTTAAAACAATGGAAAACATTGTGACGTCACTCGGCTGTTACCGTAAATAGACTATACCAACAAATCATTACGGTCTACTCAAAAGGTCTACTTTTATAATGTATAATATACAGGGTGTAACTTTGAAGGGGGATCCGGTTTGGAGGGGGGGTACCTGTGGCCTTTACAAACACATATCACAGGTTTGTTTTCTTAAATTCTGTCACAAAAACTGATTTTTTTTTGTTGCCTTTTTTCGCAATTTTCATAGTACGCCACTGGGCAGAACAGTGCTGAGCATATCTAGTTACAGCGTCACCAGCATTGTTGCCATATTTAATTATTGAAGTGGAAGATGGGAAAAGGAGTTCTATTAGAAAGCAAAATGCCCAAGCCACTCGTGAGGTACTACTCTTTGAAACATACATTTGTTTGTAGTGGGTATTTGCTTTGTTATTCCATATATACAAAAAACAAAAAAAATATTATTTTACTGCAACAAGTCAACTAACAGAGAACTCAATAATAAATAAATACATATTTAATCCTTTTTACTTACGTGACTAGAGTCTTCTACGGCATTTAAAATATTTGGTTCAAGATTCTTACTCTGCAAGTTTGTTTTTGCTCAACATTAGTGTACTGGCGTTCATAACTCCCATAATCTCTTAAATATTGAACTAATCTTACAAATATTTTCTTATGCAGTACGTGTCTATCGCGGTAATTCATCCAATATCGTCTTCTTGCAGCCACCGTCTTCTTTTGATAAAAAAGAAGCTTTAAACATATTAGCTCTTTCATAATTTGTATATATGTTTTTTTTTCATAATATCACGTAAACTTGGTAAAGAAAACTGACCTTTATAAAGTTATTATACACTTATATACAGAATGACACATTCCACAAAATACCATTATAAATTATTACGAAATTAAACTTGGCAAAATACAACACTGCACTAAACAAATTCTAATTCGATTGCAGTAAAACGCAGAAAACTTGCTGTCTCTCTCATATCTGTATATTTTTCATATAAAACAACACATATTTTGTTTAATATAATTGCACGCATGTTCATGAACTATACAAGTATACACAAAATAACACGGAAAACTTACAGCAAGCTGTATTTTGATCGAACGTAAAGTAACGTTCAGATAAACGTTAGTGCAATGGCACTGCAGTTGTACTGTTGTATTGTAATTGTATGGTGTTAAATATTATTTACTCTGTTTACATAAAATTACTGTAGACTTGAGAAGTTGGGGAATTTATCCGCTGTAAGTTGGCGACACGCAAAAACTCAAGATTCTTGACCTTCAGAGAGGTTATGTTTATGTTTTTCCAACTATGTCCCTATCTACGGAAATTGTTGGTTTTTATCATTTGCCGAGTAGTAATTAAAAGCCTACCCTAGATAAAATATAAGCCTACAATCTGCAGGAATAGATGGTATATTTGAATGTTCGGTTAAATCACAGTATACTAGTATACTGTGGATTAAATGAGGCCCTACTAATTTCAGCAAGTCATCAAACACTGCCACTGTCATTTGGGTGAAATGAAAAAATAATCGGCATTCTCATTTCGCATTTCTTTATATAAATTATAGATGTATGTGCTATCTGCGGTAAATAGGTTGCACCCACCATCTCCGAGTTCTTCTTTTCATTTTTTTGCATGTATAGTTTTTATACATATTGACGTCGCTGCGAATAAGAGCAGCAAAAGTAACTGTTTCTAAACCAAACAGTCCTCTTCATCCATTTTTTAGACACAAATCAATTCTAAACTAAATATCTAAATTAGAATCTAATTTAAAAACTTAACCTGCAAAAATTTGAATCTTCTGTTTACTGTCAAAAAAGCAATTTTCTGATTGGTCCTTGTATGATTGTTGGAAAAGGATTGGTAAAAGCTAAAATACTTTTAGTTTCTGCCATACAACTGCAGTACAAAGACGTTACTGTTAAGTTTATCTGAAAGTTACAAAAGTCACCCGTATTTCTCGCCGTTTTACTTCAGTATCTTTGAATATTTGCAGGTGGGATGAGTTAACATTTCTATTATTTGCTAAACCTTAGATTATTCAGTTATTAAATGTCTAAAATTATTTGTATTTTGTAGAAAACACTATTTCAAGAATACGGCGTCCTTTTTAATAACTTTTCTGCAGTACCAATGCAACCGCACTAATCTTATGTGTATGAAGCTTAACTGTGGAACCTTTTAGGAGACTCCCTGCATATCGTATCCATCCTAGCCTGGTTTCATGTATTGTGTGCAGTATTTATGCGATATTTTTATTTTATAAACTAGGTCAATGCCACGATTATTGTGACTCGCATCGCCGGAATCTCACGCGTATGTAATAATACATCATCACAATAAATTGGAAGTTGTAGTTTTGTATATCCAGACTAGTGCCTTCTGCATTCACATTACCTCACTAAAAAAATCCTCACTTTCTCATTTCACGACCCCATAATTCTGTCAAACTATGTCACTATTTTTGTTATAACTTCTGCAAATCGTGAATCCATTTTTTAATGGTTTTTCTGCACGGTATCCGGCATGACATTGTGTACAGTTAACTTGTACTCGTAACGTAAATAAATAACACGTAGTGCGCATCGTCAAAGCTACGTATGTACTGAATTCTAAAATATCTGTTTCGGTCGCGACTGCCTGAAATACGACTCTGAAATGACGGGACAAGTTCCGACGTCTAGACTGGTAACAACTAACTGGCAACACCGTAGACATGGTTCTGCAATGGAATTCGGACGCTGTACAGGGGCGGCGTGGATAGCAATTTGGGTGTTTAAAAATTAAATTATAACTCGGCTATTTATTTGATATAAAAAAAACTAATTTCAGATTAGCAACCTAGGGAACACGGACTACTACCCCTCCACACCGGACCCCCCTTCAAAGTTACACCCTGTATAAGTTTACAGTTTCAATTCAGTTAAGTGCATTTTGTGACTGCTTTTTCATAAGCCACTTTTATTTCTGACTGACATTTTAAAATGTGAGACAAATTTCGGTCTATACTTTTTTAAATATTAGGATTTAAGTTATGTTGTTTTTTGTTTATGATCACTGATCACTTATCATGTATCAGAAAAATTTTATGATACATAACATGGCCGCTGATTACTGAGCGCTTCCTTCATATTGCTTCGTTCAGCACACTGATCAGTGATCGCTCAAGTAGCGATCAGTGCGATGAACGCGACCTCTGATGTGCGAACGTCAAAGAAATTTTTAAGAATTGACCGCCCGTGCGACAACTGTATTTATTCTGTAAACTTTGGTTGTAGCATAGCGGTTACGGATGGTGAGCGATATTATATCCGATATATTACAAAAATATCGCTTGTGATTAAAAAGTAGAGAACGCTACGCATTGATATTAGGTATAATATATATGTATATCTATGTGGTTTATGTGTATGTAGAAATATATATATATACATATACCTGGTGTTCCCTCTAAGACTTTCAGTGCGAATATCTCAGAAACCATCATAGCCAGTGCGACGAAATTTGGTATACAGACACTAGATGACACGTAGAATCTGATGATAACATCAATTCTTATACAGGGTGTTCCATTTTCCGAGAAATCGATTTAATTTTGATTTTTTGGTTGTCAGCCCTGCTAAAACTTATGTTTAAATTGAAATATAACAAAATAATTTACAAAATTGTGTAAGTACCTAAAGAATATCCCTGTTTTCCAACTGCTGTAATAATTATTGATTACTTATTTAACAACAAATAAATTCAAACAAAACGATTTCTAAAACTTTTAATTATAATGTGAACGTGTTTGTCGTTGAAAGTCAGATCTGAACCTACCCTAGCTCGACAAAAGGAAATATTACGAAAGCATAACCTAGAAATTAGTGCTGGGAAAAACAGAGTTATTTCAATAACCGAATACTGAGTATTTAAGTGATATCAAAAACCGATTTATAACACTTTAGCAGCTGTACATATTACTATTTTTGTAGTTTATATGTAAATGTTTTATTTTAAATACATAAATATATACTTTTTCTATGGATAAATTTATATAAGTATTTAAAATAAACAATACAAATCTTAGATATATAAAAATATATGTTGCATTTACACAAATATTAGTTCTACTTTTTTTTAATTTATCTAAAATTATCTTTCTACTGTCCTGCATTCCGTCAACACAAAATTTCATTTTGAACTATAGCTACGACAAGTGCTATAGTTTATACGAATTACAAATATGAACGATGGTCATTTCTATGGTTCCTCAGTTTTTCGTTGTTTGTTACAGTTGCGGCAAGAAGTCAGATAACTTACGTCATACAAACAAATGATTAATTCATTATATTTTCATGAAAATATTACAAGAATGCAAGTGGAAATAAAAAATAATTATATACTTATACTACACTTAATGTTTGCAGTATATTATATTGCACTAAAATTGCAATTTTTAACGCGACCAAATTTCGAAAATTTTGTTGACAATTGCGTAACATCAGCATTTACATGTACAGGGTGTTAAAAAAAGTGTAAAATATTTAAGGAGGTAATAGTATGAACCAAAATAAGCAAAAAAGTCTCAAGAAACATGGGTCCCCTTTTTTATTTTGCAAAAACTTTGTGTATTTTCTTATAATAGTTGGTTGATGTTTAGTGAAATAAACAGTACGTATTTGACAGTTGTTCTCAGTGCACAAGTTTTCTTTTGCTATGGCTGGTTACTCTAACGCAGAATTAACAGACATGCATTTCATGTATGCTCGTGCTAATGGGAACGCCACCGAAGCGCGATGTCTTTATGTTGACGCTTATCCAAATCGCCAGATTCCTTCACAGCGCATGTTTGGAAGAATTCACCAAAGATTGCGTGATACCGGTCCCTTGAGCAAACAGACCAAGGTCGGTATCCATTCCTAGAGCAGAAGAAGAAACTTTAGCGCTGGTAGAGCAGAATCCAGGTACGAGTGTGTGGAGAATATCAGCCGAGGTAGGAATTAGTGGTCCTCTTGTTTGGAGAATCCTTCACGAGCAACTGCTTTATCCATATCATGTGCAACGGGTACAGGCCTTAAATCCAATAAATGATCATCAATCACGTTTGGTTTTTTTGCCGCTGGTTTCTACGTCATGATGCTGAAGACCCTCGTTTTCTTGCAAACATTTTTTTACTGATGAGGCCGGGTTCACAAGAAATGGAGTGTTTAATTTTCACAATACGCATATTTGGACCGACGAAAATCCCCATGCTATAATAGAATCTGGACATCAGGCACGTTTTTCATTAAACATTTGGATAGGTATTGTAGGTAACAGGTTTCTAGGTCCTGTTGTTTTACCAAACCGATTAACAGGCGCTGCTTACCTCAACTTTCTGCAGAACACACTGTATGGGTTTTTGGAAGACATTCCTTTGAATCAGAGGCAACAAATGTGGTTCCAGCATGATGGTGCTCCAGCTCATTTTTCCATGGCCGTTAGAGAGCATTTACACCAAACTTTTCCAAGATGGGTAGGAAGGGCCGGACCTGTTTTATGGCCTCCAAGATTGCCTGATCTGAACCTTCTAGATTTCTTTGTTTGGGGACATTTGAAGACATTAGTCTTCCTGTAAATAGCCTGGAAGAGCTGCAACTACGGATTAATCAAAAGTGTCAAGAAATCCAAACCAAGGAGGGTGTTTTAGAAAGAGTTCGAATATCGTTGAGACGAAGATGTCGTACCTGCTTGGAAATGGACGGAGGGCACTTTGAACATCTTCTGTAACTTTGTTTTTTGTTTGTTAAAAGCTTCCTTTGTCGGATTATTCCTAATAAAATGTTTGAAAAACGAATAGTGGTTCATATCTCCGCAACCGTTACTTTGCGGACCCATGTCCCAAGACTTTTCTGCTTATTTTGGTTCATACTATTACCTCCTGAAATATTTTACACTCTTTTTTTAACACCCTGTATAAGTCGACTGCATTATTGCCGCAACTATAGCGGTTCTTGTTACGCGTATGTATTATACGAGTAGATATGTATATACTAATCTTGAAATCGAACACACAAGTTGTAAGTGAACAGTAGGTTGCAACCTGTCTTTATTTCGTCCTTATTTTTACTAGAAATGTCTCTACTCGGAGGACTTGATAAAATTCGTATTAAAATAGAATTATCGGGGCACAAAGATAAAATATGTAAAAATATAGTTCATATACAAAGTAAAGAGAATGTCCTTACTTTAGAATTTAAAAGATAAGAATATCCTACTTGTGCATATGAAAATGTGGCAACCCTAGTGAACAGTGGAAAAAAATCAAATAAATAATTCATTACTCATACAACTGATAACCGAGTGATCTCAGTTACTGCAATAACCGAATAATATATATATTTTTCACTCGAGTGATTCCAACACTACTAGAAATGATTGATTTCTGTATCAGTTGTATCCACATATTTCATATAATAAAATATAAAAATCATTCGAAGTCTTGTTTTTTGAAAATTTTGTTCTTGTAAAATACTCTCCAATGTGAGTTAGGGGACTTCTTTATATTATCTATCATTCCATGTATAAAAGTAATTCCAACAAAATGTCTGTGTAATATTTTTCGTTCATTCTGTTTGGTGTTCTATTTTACGAATCGTTTTGTTTCAATGCAATTTGTGGCACTACACACATACCTGAAAGATAAAAACAATAATTACAAAATTACTTCTAGCTTTAAATGACTATGCGATTCTTGATTAATTAACAATAAAATAAATTTACAATATTTCATCTGATTTTATATTAAAAACTTGTTCTGTATTCTAATTTCTTTTACAGAGCAACGTTCCATCTGAGGGATGTACGATTAGAAACAAATCTTGCCGTTTAATTGTTCCATATCTACCTAACTACGTTATGTTGTGTATATTGAAACAACAGTTAGCTTTCAACATTTTTAAGATATTTTAAGATGGTTTCATACCGTACATAGAATTATGAAATTAGTTTATTTTTCTTAATTTTATTCGTTTAGAAATTTTAAAACCCACGACAGACAACTGAATTTAATGTCTTATAGAATACTCTTGGAAGAAAGTGAGTTAGAGACTTCTTTATAATATTATCCATCATTCCATGTTTAGAATTATTTCCAAGAAAATTTCCGTAATATTTTTCGCTTATTCTTTCTGGTGTCTGTTTTAATGTAACTTGTGGCACTGCACACACACATAACTGAAAGATAAAAACAATAATTACAAATTATTATCTAGCTTTAAATGACTATTTGATAGGTACTTACTGAGTATAGTACATTTGCATGTGATTCTTCCTAGCAAAAACCAGTTGCTTTATTTTAGTTCTGTATCATGAAATACAGAAATTGTAGTTCACTGTTTACTATTTTACAGATGTAGAGTTCTTCTTAAACATATTTTATCCACCACAAACATAAGTAAAGTGCTGAAATATGTGGATACAAGAATCAATCATTTCTAGGTTATGCTTTCATAATATTTCCGGTTCAGATCTGACTTTCAACGACAAACACGTTCACATTATAATTAAAAGTTTTAGAAATCGTTTTGTTTGAATTTATTTATTGCTAAATAAGTAATCAATAATTATTACAGCAGTTGGAAAACAGGGATATTCTTTAGGTACTTACACAATTTTGTAAATTATTTTGTCATTAAAAATACGGGTACCTAATAATTGTGTCCACTGTAGTAACATAAAAAACAATTTACTGAAGTTTTATTACATCATAATGGAACAATTTAAAAATATCCACAGATATTTTACACAATATTCACGCTATAACCCTAGCTGTAGCGGTAGACTGCGCCGGCACAGCGACCCCAATGCTCCAAAAGCCTCAATTCAAGTCTAATTTTTTTTCGACAAATTTCAATAACACCATTGTGCATACGTAAATTGCATTAAATACATTATTTAGCGTTATTTATGTAAAATAAAATACTTTATGCCATTAATATTTGACAATTCAATGACAATTCATAGTTTTGACGTTCCCCGATGTTAGTTTCTTCTGTGTACACATTTTACATGACAAAACAATGAAATTTGGGTACTTTTTGAGGCGTTTTTTTATGTTAAATTTTGAAATTTTTGAATGTTTATTTATCAGAATGTGTTCATAATTAAGTATATTTCATTTTAAACATAAGTTAGTTGACAACCAAAAAATCAAAATTAAATCGATTTCTTGGAAAATGGAACACCCTGTACTATATATATATATATATAGTTCGTAGGCTTCCGCGGGTGTTATATGTGGTTGTAAAATTTCTCCGGGTTCCTTTCCGCGATGTATCTGCATGGTCTTCAAAAGAACCATTTGTTTGACATCATCAGTAAGCCGAACGTAGTAACGCGAAGCAGAAGTAAGAAGACCTGAAGATGGTAAATGAGATTTTACCGAAACGTTGTCAAACAAATGGTTCTTTTGAAGACCATGCAGATTCATCGCGGAAAGGAACCCGGAGAAATTTTACAACCATATATATATATATATTATGCTCACCGACTTATATATATATATATACATTACGCACACCGTACCTAACCGACTTAACGGAAAAAAAGAGAAATAATAATGCTTTATATTTCCTCAGTTACAAACCAATATATCCATGCAATAGTTACAAAGACTACAATAACGAATAAGAAATAAAATGAACAATGTATTTTAAAAATTGTAGATTTGTTACAAAAATGAAATTATTAAAAAAAATTGTTTAATACATTATAACAATTCATTAATGTAACAATAACCAAGGATCATACTGCAGTAAAGAGTTTGGTACTATAAGTTTGATATACGAATTTATCTTGGATATTTTCCAAATATTAAAAAACGGTAACTCGTTATTTTGTTGCTTATAGGATAGTTTTGTATGACCTTTGTACATGCGGACAGTAATAGACAGTTAAAAGTGAGCAAAAAGTTTATTTTTCCACACATAAGGTTTAAAAAAAAATGAAAATGGAAAAATTTACAAATTTTTATTAAACAAATATGCACAAAAAGTATACTTACATGAAAAATAAGTCGTAACAATTGTACAGTGTCTACGGAAACAATATTTTTTTGTTTAAATACAAATTATGTCAACAATCAACATCTGTCAAAATATATTTATGCATGATGACGCAGGTCCCCTTTTTGCTATAAATTTTAGCCTTGTTATCTACTTACTCCAGATGGAGCATATACGAATCAAATTGATCATGTTTGCATAGATGAGAATCACAGAAGCATATTAAAAAATGTTAGGTCATGCAGAGGGGCAGATATAGACTCGGATCACTATCTAGTGAGAATAGATTTGAAGATAAAAAAACCTATTAAAAGGAAAGGATTACAAAAAAAAAGACAACTAGATATAGCGACATTACAAAATGAGAGAACTAAAAAGAAGTATGAAGAAGAGATAAGGAAAGGTTTGCAAAAAAAGATACAGATATTGGAAGCAAATATAAATGAAGAATGGATAAAGATCGAAAATGTCATACAAACAGCAAGTGAGAAAGTAATACCAAAAAAAGAGTTTGCAGGGAGGAAAAGATGGTGGGATGAGGAGTGTATAAGAGAGGCGGAGAAGAGAAATAAGCTAAGAATTAAAGCACTTCAGTCAGTACAAGAGGAAGATAAAGAAAAATACAGGGAACAAAGACGAAAGGCGAAGAAAGTGTTTAGACAAAAGAAGAGAGCAGAACAGGTTAAGAAAATAGATGAAATAGAGCAACATTATAAGAGGAAGGAAATACGTAACTTCTACAGAGATAAAAAAGGGAAAAAAGATAAAGAAGGAAGTAATATATGCGAGGGATTAAAGTGGAAATCTAATTGCAGAGGAAACAGAAGTGAGAGAAAGATGGAGGCAATACTTTGCAGATATGTTGAATGAAGAGAGTGTAAGGGAAGGAGAGGAGCACGAGGAGATGATACCGGGAAGGGAAGAGGAAGTGGATATAGAAGAACCTACAAAAAAGGAAATAGATACAATTATAGAAGCTTTAAAGAATAATAAAAGTCCAGGAAAAAACAGAATAACAGCAGAGAACATTAACTACGCAGGAGACAAAGAATATACAAAATGATACGAATGATCTGGGGAAGAGAATGTATGCCTGAAGAATGGAGAGATGCTTTGATTATACCAATCTTAAAAAAGGGAGATGCAACAGACTGCAGAAACTATAGGGGTATATCATTGTTAGATGTAGGGTATACAATTATGGCAACGTTAATAAAACAGAAAATAGAACCTATAGCAGAACTACAAATAGGGGAGTATCAAGCAGGTTTTAGAAAAGGAAGGTCAACAACGGACCAAATCTTCATGGTGAAGGAAATTCTGACTACATGCTATGAGTATGGGATCAAAGCAATGGTTCTATCTGTGGACTTCAAGAAAGCATATGATTCGATCAAAGGACTGAACTGATTAGGCTATTGAAAATGACCTTTGAAAATACCAATTACAAAATACGAATAAAAGGTGAATGTTCGGAAGGCTTTACTATTGATACAGGACTGAGACAAGGAGACCCACTCTCAACGCTTCTTTTTAATTTAGTACTAGAAAAGGTCATAAGAGATAGTCAGTTGAACAGAGAAGGACACATATTGTTTAAAAGTCATCAAATTGTAAGTTATGCAGATGACGTAGCTATTATTGCTAGAGATAGTAGGGAATTAGAAGAAGTAAGTAAGTGGGATTGCAGATAAATCAAGAGAAAAGTAAGCTTTTGAGAATAGGAGAACGAAAAAAGAATACCAATTTTAAATTGAGAACAGAGCATGCAGAGATGGAGTTTGAGGAAGTTCAAGAATATGTATATTTGGGGGCGCTAATAACAGCTAACTGTGATGAGGAACAAGAAATAAATAGGAGAATAATAAAAGCAAACAGAAGTTCGGCAGCAGTCAACCACTTATTGAAATCAAAAAATTTGTCCAGAGAAGTAAAATTTAGAATGTATAAAACAATTTTGAGACCGACAGTCAGTTGGTAGTGAAATCTGGGTTCTCAATAAGAAGTCAAGAGAAAACCTTTTAAGGTGAGAAAGGAAAATCTTAAGGGGAATTCTAGAGGGTAAAAAGACGGAGGAAGGCTATGTAAGGAGAAATAATGAGGAAATATATGCAATGTACCAGGCACCAACAATAGACGAAAGGGCACCAACAATAGACGAAAGGGCAGTTAAGAAAATAGTAGGGAGTAAACCTAACTAGAAGAAAAAAAGAGGTAGACCGAGGAAGCGATGGAGAGAGGCAGTGACAATAGATCTAAGGGAGAAAAATGTAATGGATTGGAAAAGAAAGGCGAAGGACAGAATGGTAAACAGCTTTATATATATATATATATATATATATATATATATATATATATATATATATATATATATATATATATATATATATATATATATATATATATATATATATATATATATATATATATATATATATATATATATATATATTAGACAACCTATCGAACTTTGAAATTCGTCCGCTAGATGGCAACGCCCCTGTATAATCCACGTTAAATTTTTATTAAATTGCAGATCCCGCATACAAAGTTTGTCTTTTGCATACTAAGTGGCGCTTTTCTTGACGTTGTTTCGCTGCGTTATCAAATCGGTTTCTTCCCTCAGTAAAATTAATCACTGCAGAAGAGTTAATATATAATTTATTTTTTAACACATTCTGCAGGCAAACTTAATTTTTCTCTTCATGGAGATTTTTATTTAATTAAAGATACTCTCTAAAAAGTTTTGTGTGGGTACTTCACATGTATGTAAAAAGCAATTTAAATACAAAAAAATACGTGTGAAAATGGGAGCGACATATGTTTTAAGCTTCAGATATTAAATGTAATAAAAATCAGTGGCGGCTCGTGGATATAGTAATAGTGAAGCATAAGGATAACAAATACTTTGTGATAAATTTGTCATATTATACTAAAAAATGTAGCAATTTATATCTCCCATTTACTTTTTAAATATAAGATCTTTTCTACTATTTTTTAAAGCTGCAAACTTATAATGGTTCTGCACTTATAAGTTCAAGTAATAACGCTTTTACCAATTATTTTGCCTCTCGTTTCCATCATTAAGTTACGCAAATAAGTTTTCATTTTTTTTAAGCAAGAAAAATTGTTTTCTATCGAAGCAAAAAAACTTTTTTCAGTCACTAATAGGGAGAAACGTCACGATTACACGATAATATAGTGCCATAAAAGAATTTGAATATCGCATTGCATGAGCAGGGCAATAGACAAACTTGAATTCGACTTTGAATATTAGTAGGATATCTATGCCGATCCTGCTCCACAATTCAAGATGGCGACTGGAGCAGGATCGGCATAGCTTTCAGCCGTCTACGTCACAATGTTTGGGAGGGGTTACAAGTGTGTAGATAGATGACGCTAATCTACTTTAATACTAATAATCGTATTATACTCATGCTGAGCGAAAGTGTTTAATACTTGAAGTTTATTGTTTAATCGATTTTCTTCTGATACAATGAGTGGCCAAAAGCGGGTTGTATTTAACTTAGACAATAATAAAACCATTATACTTATGGATTCTGATGGTTGGTTTAAAAAAGCAAGAAAATCAGATTGGATGCAGATGGCTAGAGATAGAGCTCGGTTTCAAAGAAGAATCAATGATGTCTCATTTATTATAAGTAGTGTTTTAGATAATAATCATCGATCACGTATTTACTATGGAAGGTTTTGTTGCGTGTCTATTACTATAAAATGAAGTTTTATTTTCATCACTCTGTATATTATTTTGTGGATACCTAACCTGTTTAGTGTAAGAGCTGTTATAAAAGTATGTGACGCGTTATTTCAATTATTATCAAATTAGAATCGTGCTGAGCGGAACTGTTATTAATTGCAATATGCCTGTTCCAGTAAAGTATAAGTGCATCAAATGTGGTGGAGATTGCGACCTGCCAGACAGAAAATGTTTCACATGTGAAATTAAGGATTATTTTGAGGGTGCTGATGGATCAAAACGTGTTCCTAGTTCTTACTTTGATAAAAGTGATTCCAAGTAACTGTTGCTGATTGTGTTAATTAAAGAATATCTGCATCTTACTTAATTTCATTACTTTTTATTATTTAAAAATTAAACACAATGAGGTTTTAAAATATTTTATTTATTAAAACAATTGAATACAATTCAATTTAGCCTCTTGCTCTTCCACATCTGCAGTTGGTGTGGTTTATCTTATTGTTAACAGTGCTCTGTTGTCTATCAGCGATATTTTCCCGCTCTCCATCATTGCTGTTTATCCCATGAAGCCCTGATTGGTATTTTTGTTGCTGATACAGGCTGCGTCTACTATTTTATCAAATGGTTTTCCAACCGATGTCGTAAGACATGATGGACAGTTGACAAAATCTGTAACGAATATATACAGATAAATTTGAATTAAAAATTAAAAAATATATGTATTACTTACCACTGCGTTCCATATTAACAAGAAAGTATATTTTATTGTGTTGAAATAATGATCGGGTCGGTCAGTGGTCGCGCGGTTTAAGGCGTCAGTACTTGAATCGAAGTGACTAGATCGGAGTTGGTTCGAGCCCAGCTGCCGGTAGACCGTATATAAGCTATATTCGTGGAGAGGTTTGGCGCCCTCTCTGCGGGTATGCTAGAGTGGAAGAATGTTGGCTTGGGTCAATGTGAGAGATTGATACCGGTTGATATTTGACTACCCCCCTAATTAATGAGGTTCTCCAGGTTTCCCTCATTCCTGCACTGAATAGTGGTTATGGCCTGGGCGCAAATGCGGCCTGCTTAATAATAATATGCCGCCCCCTCTCCCGCACAAGTCTCCGACTTCTGGGCTAATCCCTGTGATTAGAATGAGGGGTAGAGATATTATTATAATGATACAATTATTTATTTGATGGGGGATATATACAGCTAACAGATACAACTTATTAGCCTCTCTACTATAAAAAGTAGGAGAGTAAATTATAATTCAAAATGTAAGATGGAGGGGGTACTAGAGAAATATGGGTGGGTGGGTAAGGTATATATATGCATATATGAGACTTATTTGAACAGTCAGTCTACTATATTCATTTATATTCAACATGGATCTGCAAAAGTTGAACAAGGCAACTTCATATAAAGAAATTAAGAATGTTAAAGATTTAGAAATAAATCAAAAGTTTAAAATAGTGAAGCTGAGGTTTCGTAAAACCAAATATGGTGACAGTGTTGTGGCTGAAACTGAAAATGTTTCCTGCTATTTACCAAGAAGATTTTACATGCATTTTGAGAAGGACGGTATTGAAAACTTTAACGATTCTTTAAGAAGTCGACCTGTATATCTGGTTAGTAAAGGAAAAATTGGTTTAACAACGGACAGTACATTTATCCAAGACGATGCATGAAGAATTCATAAAAGGATTATTAATATGTTATATTCATATGTATTTGTTTACGGGTCTTATATTCCAGACAAATGTGTTATTATACCTAGTTATAAAATAAAAATAATTTAGAAATAAATTAAAAGCTTAAAATAATGAAGCTGAGGTTTAGTAAAACCAAATATGGTGACAGTGTTGTGGCTGAAACTGAAAATTTTTCCTGCTGTTTACCAATAAGATTTTGTATGCATTTTGAGAAGCAAGGTATTGAAAACTTTAACGATTCTTTAAGAAGTCGACCTGTATATCTGGTTAGTAAAGGAAAAATTGTTTTAACAATAGACATTACATTTATCCAAGACGATGCATGAAGAATTCATAAAAGGATTATTAATATGTTATATTGATATGTATTTGTCTACAGGTCTTATATTCCAGACCAATGTGTTATTATACCTAGTTATAAAATAAAAATATTTGTATCGAATTAGCAATTTTATTATTCTACCTCGTACATATACTATAAATAAATCCTTGTATACTATATCTTCTGCTCCAGTGTATTATCGAAGCATGAAAAATTCATAAGACAAATATTAATATTTTATGTTGATATACATTTGAAGGAAACCTTTGTCTACAAGTCTTATATTTCAGGTGAATGTTTTATTGTATCTAGTTAGAAAATAAAAATATTTATTTTGAATTAGCAATTTTATTATTCTACCCCGTACATATACTATAAAATACATGATACAGTGAATGTTTTGTCATGGTTTTTCTCCTGAAACTTGATCGAACCTTGTATATAGGCAGAATCTAACATTTTACACATATATTGTTATTATTATTTTATATAAAAAAATGTAACACATTAGTGGAAATGAGTCGTAACGTTTCTATCGGACCGTTTTTGTTGTAAGCATGACCATAGACTTAAACAAGACAATTGCGTTTAGCATTGGTTACTTAAAAGATCTATAAAACACTGCAACAATAACCACCCTAACATTTTGACATCTCATTTAGTTTAAAAATGTTTACTAGGTAACAAATATTTTAAATTTTTTTAATATTTGAAATATAAACTATAATCCATTGCTATAATAATATTTTATATGATTCTGAAAAGCTGCTATGTAGCACATATTTTACTTTAATGTTCACAAGAAAATATATTTATAATTAAAAAAATAAATAAATTTGTTATTTTACTTCTAATCAAAAACTAAATAATTTCAAAAAATGCTTTATTATTTATTAGATATTCAGGTTTGAATTGGTAAAGAAAACAAATGAATAGATAATAATGCTATATATTTTTTAAACACTATACTACAATACTCATAATTAAAAAAACAAAATATAATATAAATATATACAAAAAACAAAATATAATATAAATATATACAAAAAAGAAGATTAAAAAGAGCAGTAATTTAATGAAATTAATAATTAATTATTAATTTCATTAAACTTTGCTGCGATGGCCTCATATTTTTTTCGAGTCTCGTTAGCAGAACGCTCGCTCTTATCGATAGAGCGTTCTTGCTCATCAAGCAGACGAATCTGTTCTCTGAGGGTCTCTCTGTGTACCCTCAGTGATTTTCTTTCTCCTTTGAGCCGCCATATCGCTGTTTTTAATCTTCTTTTTTATAGCAGATATCTTTCCATCCATCCGCTGAATTCTGCCCTCCGCTTTCTTCATTTATTGCTCCTATTCAATCTTCGGAATCCGAGGAGGAGGAGCAGGTGGAGGGCGTAGGCGACAGCGAGTAAATGGATGATGAGGGCCGTCTAATATTTTTCCGCGCCAAACCCAAATTTTTGTCTCTGCAACAAAAAATAACAGACTCTTTTTAAATTATTTTATGAATATTTACCTAGAAAAGGAAGTGCAGGAATTTCTCCCGGTGGATTTTGAAATACGTCCGCGTCATACTCTCATACTCTAGTTCAAAACACTTTCTTTTAGCAGCAGCCACCTTCGATGAACTTGGGATTGGCTTGGTCGAAGCTTCCAGGCAGCTAATCGCCTTCACCGCCAAATTTAGTTCCTCTGATATTCTGTAAAAAATGAGAAAATAGTTTAACAAAATGTAGAAAAACATTAGAAAAAAACTTACGCCTCATTTATGGCTTCGTCTAAATCAAGATTCTGCATTTGTTGCTGATAGGTCTCCTGCAGCTCGAGACGGGCCTCTTCGGATAAATATAAAGTCATTTTTAGAACGGTATACAAATTATTTGATGAATCGAAGTTAACAGTGTTACCTACTAATAGGCTTGTATAAGAATGAATATATTCAACGAATGCAGTATGCTTATATATTAAATTGTTGCAACTTACACAGTATTTTTTTTACTGTTTTAGAAAGGTATTTTAAGCTAATATAAATCAAATATCCTACAATTCCTATCAATGAAGTCATATGTATGTTCTCTGATACCAAACATCTAGGTATGCTAATGAACAATTCCACAGACAAAGCTCTATTCAATAATTATTATCTAAAGAAAATAATCTAATTTACTCACTCTATAAAAATCTAACTTCACTTTTTTGGCAGTGGGAACACGACAAATTCAACCACAATAGATGAGATCTGACCTATTTCTGCATATTATTACACAGTAATATGAACATCCGGTGAATTCCGTTGAACTGTACAGGTCACTAACTTTCTGATGTCAGATAAAATTCAGTTTCATACTTATTCTTTGAGAATTGTAATCCGACACCATTTCCTGTTGAGTTAACAAAAAATGTAATTTGACACCGCGTTTTGTAATTTGATACCGCGTTTTAAAATTTGACACCTTATTTTGACATTTGACACCTTATTTTGAAATTTGACACCTTTGTTTTGTAATTTGATACCGCGTTTTGAAATTTGACACCCTGTTTTGTAATTTGAAGCCTTTGTTTTGAAATTTGACACCTTTGTTTTGAAATTTGACACCGCGTTTTGTAATTTGATACCGCGTTTTATAATTTGATAACGCGTTTTAAAATTTGGCACCTTATTTTGAAATTTTACACCTTATTTTGAAATTTGACACTTTTGTTTTGAAATTTGCCACCTTTGTTTTGAAATTTGACACCGCGTTTTGTAATTTAATACCGCGTTTTGAAATTTGACGCCTTATTTTGAAATTTGACACCTTTATTTGAAATTTGACACCGCGTTTTGAAATTTGACAACTTATTTTGAAATTATACCATCGTTCGATAGCTATCTCTTTCCTCGTCATAATAAAAAAAAATCAACTTTCTATCTCTTACACGTAATCGTAATCAAGTTATAACGAAAAAACTGTTCAAGGGTATTTTGTTTTTTTCGACGATGTATAAACTTTTTTTCTCTACTCAACCTCTAATATGACTTGCTAGAATTTAAAAAAAATTCTTCGATTGGTTTCATTTTCAGATTTCAGAAATTTCTTTGAAAATGTCCAAATTTTGGATGTGTGGATCTCTGTTATAGGTTTATTTTTGGGATAATCTGATACAGGGTCAATTAGGAAATGTCAAATCATGTAAGATTTTTCTATATTAAGCAAAATAATACGTGACCTTGACATACTACCTATTACGATTTCCAGAAAATAGTATTGGTCAAATTCATCTAATCTATTTCACTTCATACTATATGCTATATACTTTCGTTTCATGTTTTAAAAAAAATAAAAAAAAAACATTTTCAAAACCCAAAATTTTTTCAAAAATCATGATTTTTTTCGAGACAGGTTTTTTCTAATCACAAATTCTGAAAGAAGACCCTCAAAAACATAAAGATACACAGTTTCATATTTTCACCTTTTCTATGTTTGACTTATGTACTTTAAAATTTTAATTTTTTTTAGATTTGTACCTTAAGTTAGGCAAACAAATTTTTTCATATCTTCTATGTATTTAAGATGATTTAAAATCTTATGAAGTTATGTAAAGTGTTCCACCAAGACGTATTCAATAATGCTTAATGTTTCACAGATTCGTTATTCCTCCCACCACAATCATTATAAGCTCTGACTTGATCATTTAGAAAGTATATAAAGCAGTATCCTAGAGTTTGTAACCACATTACAGATATTAGTATCTGAACTAAATAAAGTATTATTTTTAAAGATCCTTCGAAAAAGATGACTTCCGACTGTGTGGTAGACATTCAGTGTTTCAAAATTAGCAACAAGAAGGGCGACAGATGGGCTGTGAAGGAAATGGGGGTTTATAATGGTAAAATCTCTTACCATTATGTATTTAAACCCCCTTTCCCCTTTAATCAGCTGTCACGGGAGCTACAAAAAGAGGCGTATTGGGTAGTCAACTTCCATCATGGTATTCCATGGAATGATGGCGACGAATCCCTCGAAGATCTTTCAGAAATTCTTAAGGAAGCAACCCAGACAGCTGGAATAATATATGTGAAGGGAATCAGAAGGCTGAATTCCTCAGGAAATATGTGGACAAACCGGTGGTTGAGCTTCTGGAACGTCCCAAATTGATGCCGATGGTTTCGGAATGTTGGCACCACAAACTGCGGCATTGCGCGTTAGCGTGCGTTAGCAAATGTTTACAGTTTCTATAATTTTTATTTAGAATTTGCAAAATAAAGAAATAAATTATATTTTTTTTGTTTTATTGCTTTCCCTGTAATATAGTTGCAGCAGTATATTTTTTAAAGGTTTTATTAGGTTACCTGTAATAGAGTTGTTGTGGTGTTATAGTTAAGAACATGTCTTGTTCAAAATAAATGTGAAGGAATAAGTTATATATTTATTAAGCGATTGAGGTATTACGTTTAACAATAGTAAATGCAAAAATGCAGAAATATGCTTCAAAATGATCTAAGTTTCAATTTATCTGCGCACGCTCCAGCAGGATTGCGCATATAAATGAGTCGTACTCTTTAATAAATCACACAGTTTATATTTACACTTCTCATACAAATCTGGTATACTTGCTGCTGCTGTTGTTGTTATTTTCCTTGATTCAGTGCTACCGTACAGTGACATAAAGTAGACATAAATCCTGAAACCCTAACCTCTATTAGTTCTACAATTATGAAAACTACTGAAGAAGCCGTAAAACTGGTAAAAACTAAAGAAGAGATAATAAGGCAAATAAAGTTAGTAAAAGGTAATGTGAAATTGTTGGAGTCTGTATACTGAAAATCGTTTTAAGTTAGAAGGAAACTTAGCATTATTGAAATATTATTTAGCTAAATTGCAACACTTACGATATACTTCTAGTAAAGTTGGAGCAGGCTTGGAGAACAATACTGCTGAAAAAAAGCGTAGTCGAAATTTAGTTTGGCATTCGATTGATTCTTGCTTCGACGGACGAGTGTGTACAGAATTAATTTCAAATTTAAGTATCAAAGATCCATTATGCTTCTTAAATAAGGCATTTAATAATTTTCAAAGAAAAATTAGATTATATCGTCATAAATCAATGCTTAAAGTTAATGTTGTATTAGTATGTAATTTTATTAAACCTCAAAGTGGTGATATCGATATGAAAACGTTTTCTACAAAAAATCATATAATCGATATAAATACTCATTTAAAAACTTGGTACAGGGATAACGTAACCCATACTTTAACAAATAAATTAGAAAAATTTAGTGAAAAAGATTAAGGGTGGGTTCTCAGAGGTTTTGCACTTAAAAGTCAATATTAACAAATTTTCACCTTTAAAAGGGGGAACATCAACTGAGATTTTATATCACGAAGAAAAGCTGTAATAAATGTAGAAAATAACGATTTATTTTGTTTTCTGTGAACTGTAATCTCCGCTCTATATCCAGCTAAAAATAAACATCCTGAAAGAATAACAATATCCTCATTTTAAAGATGTTCTAAAATATGATTCCATCGAGTTTCCAATAAAACTTAATGATATAATGAAGTTTGAAAAATTAAATAACTTGTCTATTAATTTGTATTGTATAGAAAATAAAAACGTTCTGCTGCTTTCTTTAAGCGATTATAGAAATAGTAACAGAGAACCCATTAATTTATTAGTGCTATCGACTGAAAATAATAATAATTTTACAGGATTCTCAAACGATAAGACATTTTTCCACTTCGCATGGATAAAGAGAATGTCAGCACTACTTTCAAAACAACTATCTTCTCATGGACATAAAACTTTCATATGCTATAGGTGCTTAAATCATTTTAGTTTTGATGATTTGCTTAAAGGGCATTTAGTTTACTGCAATAACATGAATAAGTGTGCCTTCAAATTACCAAAGGAGTCGGATAAAATTTTAAATTTCAAGCATTTCAGTTACAAAGAAAGAGTACCTTTTGTGATATATGCCGACCTTGAAAGTATTCTTGAACCGTGTGAAACGTTAGGAGTGGAAAAGTGCAATTCAGTTAATTATCAAAAGCTTACACCATTCAGTGCAGCATATTATTTGAAATGTTCATATGAAAATAATTTATCAAGGCTTAAACTATATCGAGGTGATGACTGTATAAAATGGTTTATTTCAGTACTACAAGATATTGCATTGAATATCGATAGTATCCCTAAAAATCCAAAAGAAATGGAAACTTTATCATTCGAACAAGAAATAAATTATGCTACCGCAATACACTGTCACATATGTATCAAACCATTTGCATCGAGTGATATCAAAGTTCGTGATCATTGTCACCTCAGCTCTAAATACAGAGGTGCTGCTCAAGATTGTAATCTAAATTATCAAAACTCATTTAATATACCTGTTGTTTTTCATAATTTAAGCGGTTATGATGCAAATTTTATAATGAAACAATTGGCTACCGGTTTTGCAGGTCCAGTTCGGTTGCTACCAGTTAATAAAGAAAAATATATTTCATTTACTAAAACGCTTGAAGGTACTGCTGTACACTTACGATTCATAGACTCATTCCGCTTTATGTCTAGTAGTCTTGATAAATTATCTTCCTATTTAGAAAATGAAAAGAAAACCATTGTCAAGGCTTATTGTAACACTGATCAAAAATTTAATTTATTAATAAGAAAGGGTATTTTTTCCTTACGATTATATTGATTCGTGGGAAAAACTCACTGAGACATGTTTACCACCAAAAGCGAATTTCTATAGTCAATTGCATGATGAATGTATTAAAGATGAAGATTATCAGCATGCCCTTAATGTTTGGAAAACATTTAACATAAAAACGTTAGGTGATTATTCTGATTTCTACTTGAAAAGTGATGTTCTCCTTCTTGCTGATATATTCGAAAATTTTCGACAAACTTGTTTGTTGACATATGAATTGGATCCATTACATTTTTATACTGCTCCAGGTTTAGCGTTTGATGCTATGCTTAAAACGACTGGAGTACATTTAGAACTTTTAACGGATATCGAAAAACTTATGTTTATTGGGAGAGGTATTCGTGGTGGAGTGTCTCAGTGTTCCAATAGATATGCAAAAGCAAATAATAAATATATGGGAGATCTCTATGATTCAAGTCAAGAATCTGTATATCTAATGTATTTTGATATAAACAATTTATATGGAGCTGCAATGTCTGAATATTTACCATATGGAGAATTTGAATTTCTGGAAGAGAATGAAATTGAAAATTTAGATATAACAAATATTCCAGATAATGCAGAAGTTGACTATATTTTCGATTGTGACTTAGAATGTCCCACTTATCTACATCAAATTCATAGTGATCTACCTTTAGCTCCACAACACATGACACCACCAGTACCTTCAAGATCAAAATTAAAGAAATTATTACTAACATTGTATCCAAAAAGTAATTATGTTGTTCACTATAGAAATTTAAAACTGTATTTGAAGCATGGATTACGTTTAAAGAAAATTAACAGGGTTCTCAGATTCAAACAAGCTGAGTGGTTGAAAAAGTATATCGATTTAAACACCACGTTGTGTTAGCAAGCTAAAAATGATGTTGATAAGAATTTTTCTAAATTAATGATAAATGCTGTGTACGGCAAATTAATGGAAAACGTACGGAAATATAGAAATGTCCGTATGACCACTAAATGGGACGGCCGTTATGGGGCTCAAAATTATATTGTAAAACCTAATGTCCACAGTTGTAGCATATTTGATGATATGATTATTGTAGAAATGAGTAAATTAGAAATTTTATTTAATAAACCAATATATGCAAAATTCTGTGTTCTTGATATATCTAAAACCTTTCTGTATGAATTTCACTATGATTATATCTTGCAAAAATTTAAAAATAAAGCGAAACTCCTGTACACAGATACCGATAGCCTAATTTATCAGTTGAATGTGCCTGATATTTATGAGTATATTAAAGAAGACAGTCAGAGGTTTGATACATCTGATTATGACTGGATAGTGTGCTCGTGAGTCAGCAAATTACTGGTATATAAGTTGTAAGCTAACAGATCAAAATCAGTTTATTTTCCATCTCTCCAACGAATAATATGACTATGAAGAATATGTGTAGTGAGATGCATATTGCTTTGCATTATGTAACCGTTGAAGTTAACAATAACTTTGTCGAACGTTGCATTATCGAGTGCTGTTACAGTGAAGAAAGATACAAGTTATTAAAGAGTATCTTGGAAGAAGTGGTAATTCCAGAGAAAGCCTTTAAGTGGTTATCGGAATATGATATAGAACCTCCTTTACAATTCATTGAATTGTTGATGAACAAGAAAATGGAACTTGATGAGTTTATTCACAGCGTGTTGGCGGTGTGTCACAAAGAAGGATATGAATACGTATCCGTTAAACGATTGAATGATATTATACAAATATTACATCCTTCAATTAAAATATCATTCAAAATATACTAATTTCAATTGTTACTAAATTACAAATATTATCCATATCTTGACAATACAACTTTTCCACTAAGAAATATATTAAATAATTATAAAACCATTGACAAAATGATCGATGAAGCCATGTTTGAAGCGGCATGCTATGCCAGAAGCCGTACACTTCGCAAATTGTGCACTGAATTGTTGATGAACAAGAAAATGGAACTTGATGAGTTTATTCACAGCGTGTTGATGGTGTGTCACAAAGAAGGATATGAATACGTATCCGTTAAACGATTGAATGATATTATACAAATATTACATCCTTCAATTAAAATATCATTCAAAATATACTTATTTCAATTGTTACTAGATGACAAGTATTATCCATATCTTGACAATACCACTTTTCCACTAAGAAATATATTAAATAATTATAAAACCATTGACAAAACGATCGATGAAGCCATGTTTAAAGCGGCATACTATGCCAGAAGCCGTACACTTCGCAAATTGTGCACGCTACAAGAGTCTAAAAAGTTGCACTGGAAGTTTCAGCCATCTACAAATTTTCATGATGATAATATTCTTAAATGGCTTAAATGGATGCTGTCATCATTATCATGCCATCTGAAGTCACCTAAGGCTCGTTGTAGATATTTATTTATTGCATGAATATCATAGTTACCCTCTGGAATTTCAATGTATTTACCCTTGGAACCATAATAAAATTTGTAGTTCTTATTTTTTTCGATATTTGGAATTGAATTGTAAGTCTCAAAGCTTATTAACCCTAAGACGTAGTCTTTACTATCATCTAATATAATTGGAGGAGTATACCTAGAAGTAAGAGTTGAGCTTCTTCCCGACAGTAAAAAAAATTCGATATGTTCGGTGTCGTGAAATATACTATTCAAATACAGCACTGCATGTTTAATTATACAAAAATGTCTGACATAGATGACCACAGTTAAATGTATTAAATGTTTGTAACTGTTCATGATAATCCAATATTTTACACGGTCCATTTAGGTAATGTACCAATTCTCGTGGAGGCCTTAAGTTGCCCTAGCTATCAAAACATACTGCTTTTTCTCCAGTTTTCTTAGCCTCTTTCATTGTCTAGATTAATAATACCACATTCTTTATAATGCATCCGACGTGGTAAACTATCTCTCATATGCCTCGAAAATGTTGAATATTTAATTTCTCAGTCAATCTTATTAAATCCAAATTAGTAAGAGCTCGTTTCGGTAATTTTATCGGTAACGCTTGGAAGGTTTTTTGCGTCCTAAAAAAAGACTATAGCCTTGCTTGTAAGGTCTCATGTATAGTCCTTTACCCATAGCTATTTCTTCCATTGCAGCATTGTGACGTTTACTTTCTTCTAGCTTTTGCAGTTCTGGCATCATTAACAGCCTTTGCAATTCCTGCTGCTCCACCACCTAAAGCACCAAGCGCACTTAAGCCTGCAAATAATGGAATTAGTGGTAGAAATCCTCCTGTCTTAGGTATTGGTATTACTCGGGCAGCTTTAATATATTTCTTCTTCTTAATTTTATTAACAGCTTTTAATGCAACTTTAATAGCATCTTTCATATTCTGCACATTTTTACTTTTTAGCTCTACTCGTGCTTGCTTTGTTACATCTTTAAATGCTAACGATCTACCAACCTTTTTAGATGTCGCTTTAGGTTTACTAGTTTTACTTTTATTTTTTTTTAGTTTTTCCGTTACTGCATCCCATTCCTAATTTAACTTTAGCTTTCATTGCTGCTGCCACAGTCAAGGCTGCTGTCTCTTCTCCTATAGATGCGTTTGGTGATTTAAATCTCTCCACAACCTTCTCATCCAAAATTTTATCCGCCGTATGTCGTTGCTCCAAGTTTTTCTCTCTGCTATAACCCACGTCGTGTTCTTCACAAGCTTCGTCTAAACCATTAATACCCACATCACCTCTTGCTAATCTCTTCGCAAGTTTTGTACCAGGACCACAAAATTTATATCCTGGAATATGGAGCTCTACTAGTAAATTATTTATAGCAGAGTTCAATATACCGCTGCCAGATTTTCTTGTTGTTCTAAGCAGTTGGCATCACGAACTACTCAGGAATGATGATAATACCAGTATCACATCTAATATATATACACACACAATCATAGACTGAGCTTTATTTATAGTATTGCTTCCGTCATGCGCATTACAAAAGAGCCAATTGATTTACCTATTAACAACAATGATATCGCAGAAATAAAAATCTCGAAGAGACATGGAGAATTGTTACCATCTACAATCCGCTGCTTGATTTTCGGTCCATCAAACTGTGGTAAAACTAATGTCATGGATTAGTTTGATCGAGCATCCCAATGGATTAAAGTTTGAAAATATTTATATTTCTTCTAAGTCTCTCTATCAATCAAAATATCAGTATTTAGAAGAACTTCTAAAACCAATAAAAGGAATTGGATACTACGCCTTCAATAAGTGCGACAACATTCTACCGCCTGAAGATGTAAAACAAAACTCAATATTTATTTTTGATGATGTAGCCTGTGATAAATAAAATGTTATGAGAGATTACTTCAGTATGGGGCGTCATAAAGACGTAGGTTGCTTTTACCTTTGCCAAACTTATACACGTATTTCAAAACATCTAATACGTGATAACGCAAATATGTTGGTAGTCTTCAAACAAGATGATTTGAATTTGAAGCATATATATGAAGATCACATAAATAGCGATGAGTTTTAATAAGTTTAAGGAAATTTGCTCACTGTGCTGGAAAGACAAATATAGTTTTATGGTGATTAATAAAGACAGTGACATTAATAATGGTAGATATAGAAAGAAATTTGATCATTACATACATATATAAAGAGAAATAAGCTCTGCTAACTTTATTCATCATTATTAGTATTCATACTGAAGTGCTCTTAACACTACGCTGTTTTAACTGTTAAGTATCTGTTTTTTACTGCCAGATACCTACTTTTTACTGCCTGGTACCTGTTTTTTACTGCCATCTACCTGTTTTTTACTGCCAGCTACCTGTTTTTTACTGCTTATTGAGGATCTATATCAAGTACTACAATAAGGAAGATTTGATGATTTCGATATGAATAGAAAGGAAGTTGAAGTAAAAAAATTGTTAATGCAAAGGAGGATCATAGTAAAGCAAAAGCTGAATGCTCTGAAATAAGGAAATATAATTCAAGAAGAATCGTTTCTCCCTATCACGAAGCGTTTACAAACAATTGCCGAGAAACTTGATGGAGAGCCTAATATAAAAAGTGAGAAGCTTATAAAAAAGGAAGTGAAATCAAGGTTTTCGTTTAGCTCACCAAAGAAAAGCATAGCGAAACATAATAGATCGACGACTTCTGATGCACCAAGTTTCCTAGATACATTAGTTGTCGCAGAAGGAACTTCAAATGATAATGACATTGCTGATAGAGACAATGGAGAAAACAATGAACTAGATGAAAGTGTAAGAGATGCATAAGAATATATTCAATACTTTAGTAATTCGCCCGATATGATGTACTATTTAAATCACCTTGATCCCTTACCTAGAGAATATGTTCATAAAATGATTGGTGATGTTCATAATGAGTTTGACTTTAGGTATGGTTTTAGATATGATCCCGAGCATAAGAACTAAAAATTGGTAATGCATCTCTACAATTCGATGGTAATAATTTAATTATAGAAGGGATACATTATACGAGGACTCCTGGACTCTACGAATTAATTTTTAAGAAACATCCAGTTGGTTTCACAGAAGGTGATAAAAAAAACTACTTGACATTGTTAAACGAACGAATGCTAATAAAAGAAACTACTCTGAAAATGAGCAAATTCAGGGTAATGCATATTACAAATATAAAAAAATTATCTCCGCATTGAGTATACAACCACTAACATCACGAAGACCTCTCATCATAACACCCTCAACTTGAAAGAGGTTAGGTCTTAGTATGTTAATGGAAGCCTCGAATAATCCAATCGATTACGTATACTAGGACGATCCTAATAAGCTTGTTGATAGATTAAGACTTTTAGTTTCCTCTCAAACCGCTGGCCATACAGGTCACTCTAACGAGATCGTATCTATTATCGAAGAATTGTGTGAATCTAAAATTATTGAGTAGTAAGCAAAAACTTACAACTAACTTAAAAAATGACAGTCGATAAATTTGGTAGACACATAAGTCAGTATTCATCTGCGGATCATGAAGATTTTGAAGTAACGTTAACAAGCATCTCAGGAAACATAGTGAAGGAATTATAATAACATTTGACTCTACAACCGTTAATGAAAACAGTAAGAACTATTTAATATCTGATTTAAAAACATGTCAAGTTTTCTTCTACGAAACAGCTATGATTGAACATGCTACTTGTTACCCTACTGATATCATAACAATTATAAATGAAAAGGAATTTACTTTGACAGAACTAGTCAACGTTATGCTACGTCGCAACGATAATATTTCATTTCGAGAAAAAGATCCGGAAACTGAAAACAAAAATTTATTTGTAAAAATCGTTATACGAGTTCCTGTGGGGTTAAATATATAGAAATTAGTTTTACATACTATAATTTTAATTGGAATCCATTATGAAATATCTCAACAACTTTAACAAATATGCAACAAATGTAAAAGAAGATATTGTCAATGAATTACACAAGCCTACCAGAATCAATTTTAAAAGACGTAGAACCATAATAAAAGGTCTGAATGATTTAATACAAGCTGATTTAATTGACTTGATACCATATTCCAAGGAAAATAATGGATATATGTACTAATCGTTATTAATTACTTCTCTAAATTCATATGGACAGAACCACTAGCGAGAAATCAGCCCAGGATGTTACAAATGCAATGAATAGGATTTTACAACGTTTTAAAAAAATTCCGAAACATCTACAAACCGACATGGGAAAGGAATTCTATAATGAGAATTTCAAGAAACTGATGATAAAATATAACATTAACCATTACAGCGTTTATAGTACAAAAAAGGCTTCGATTGTGGAACGCTCCATTAGAACTATAAAGAATATGCTTTGGCGTGCTTTCAGCTTAGGAGGAATCATATTTTAGATAAAATTGTTGACAAATACAACAATACAGTCCATTCTACAACAAGGATGAAACCAATTAAAGTTACATCAAGGAATGAGAGATCATTATTAAAATCAACATATACTCATTTAAAAATTGCTAATAAAATAACAAAATTTAAAGGAGGCGACCATGTGAGAATTAGCAAATATAGAGAAGCTTTTAAAAAAGGATGCACTCCAAACTGGTCTAGCGAGATTTTTATCATTAGGAAAATAAGATTAACCAACCCTACAACATATTTATTGAAAGACGAGACTAGTAAAGAAATAACAGGAGGTTTCTATGAATTGGAATTACAAGGAGTAAAACATCCTTACGAAAAAAAGGAAATAGAGTTTTTGTCAAATGGTTAGGTTACGATGACAAACATAATTCTTGGATTGATAAAAATAATGTATTGTAGCATGTTATATTGCATAAGAATTATAATAAATGATATACATTCTATATTCGATTTTTTATTTTAATAATTAACCCTATTAGTTACATAATAATGATTAAGCAGGTCATCAACCCAGCTGACGTAGTTAACAGAAACCGACTATATATTTTCGCTCAGCACAAACGGTCCTCAACCTCTATCGCGCAGGTGCCAGCCGCTGTGACGTAGTCGGCTGAAAGCTATGCCGATCCTGCTCCAGTCGCCATCTTGAATTGTGGAGCAGGATCGGCATAGCTATTCTACTAATATTTAATTTGTTTATAACTTTTGACATTTTCGTTAAATTTATATTGCTAAGGTGAATAATAGAAAACAATTTTATTCTCAAAATTCTTGTTATGTATACCTAACCCATCAGCAAACTTATCATTTTGTATAAAGAATAACATTTCAAATGGCGCTATCAAAACATGGAGTTGCCATTGTAAGAAAAAAAAAGAAGTGGACATCATGTTCGCGACAATAATGACGTCACAAAAATTGTTTGTTTGTCAGAATTTACGCATTAAAAACTAAGATATATTGAGATATATTATAAATACCGTTCCTTTCAAAACTTCCGCACAATTTGTTTTTCATTGTCCTTTTTTGTCAATTTCAAATGAAGGCACAGGTCTCATTGAATTTAAAAAGTATCCTCTTTTTTTCATCTGGAAAATGGTATTTCCGACACAAACAATAGGTACCATAAATTAAATATATTTATAATCGAATATATAGGTACATATAAAAAACACTACTGACATATAAAAGCTTTATTTAAACAGGTGAAGCAACTTTCGGCACCCGCGAATTCTAGTCAACTATGCGTTTCATCGTTGTCTTGACAACCGCCGTAAATAAGGCTGATAGGGCTGATGATTTATAAGCTTGCAGCGGATTTTTACTGGTGCCGGTTTCTCAGACGTTACTTCTGCATTATAAGAAATCGTAGTCGCGCTCAACGACTTAAGCACTGTTACTGTGAGAAGGCGTTCAGCGCCCTACGTTTTAAAATTATTATTACTGATTTTCATAAATTTTGCAGTAAATATAAATCATGTATTTTAGTCTAAAATACAAATTACAAAATTTATATTAGATTAAAAATAACTGAGTGGTACGCACAACCCAAATCGAATTTCAGTGGCAAGGTAGACAGACATTGTGTACCCAAAATATTGTATTGTATTTTATTAATTGATTAATCGTATTAGAAGCCAAAAATAACAGCATCGGATTGACTTAATTACCTGACCAGCAGAACACAATACAAAAGAAATTATCATTCCTATGGCCCGCGGAGGTGACTTACAACTGCAAAGTACACGATTTGCGACCACATAAGCAAAGCACAGTGTTACAGATTATATCCTTGGATATCAGGGGTTAAAAAAATAACTGTTTGTTTGTCTGTCTAGCGTAGTAGTTTACCGTACTCGTTCACTCGAATTGCTTTTTTTAATTTAAAACCTTATGTTGTATAAGTATGTTTGTATAATTTAATGTTTTATTTCTTGCAATGTTATTTTTGTATTTTTCGTTTTATTTGATATACAAGTGTCCCAAAATTAGCCTGCCAAACGTCAACAGTATCTATGTTCAAAAATAGGAAGAAAAGTTTTAATAAATGGATCATAAAATGTACTGCCTATGGAAGTTATGATCTCTTAAGGTCGCCGTATTTCTCGCCGTAAAATTTTCAAATTTTACCAAATTATTTTAAATCGTCCCAAAGATATTTGAAAAAACCTTTCCTTTAAGGTTGCTGTATTTCTCGCAGTAAAGTGACCAAATTTGTGGAGTTCTTTAGGTACAGAAATCTCGAAAAATTGAACACATAAAGCAAAAGTAATATCGAAAATAAAATTATTTAAATTAAAGACATATAAATCCCTTAGGATATTTTACGATCCATGTTTATTAAAAATTTTGGGACATATATTTTATTTCACTTAAATATTTTTAAATAACTTTATACAGGGTGTTCCATAACTAATGGGTTACTTACAGTAACAGGGTAGAGTAGCCGTGAAAATAGATCATATAGACCAATAGCGAATGAAAAAAAAAATACAATGTTGTCGTTCATTTAAAAAAAGTGTTCACAATAAAACAATAAAACGGACGGTGCAAATTAACAGGAGACATTAATGAAGTTTCCTGCATATTACTTCAAATAAGAGGTCTGTTCAAATAAAGAATCTGGACTGGTTCCAAACTATCAAAAACGCTCGTCCAACTACTTCCTGCACGATGTTTACTGAAAACAAATACATAATATTACTTATCGAATATGTCTGATAGTTTGCTTGAACAGACTTAGGTCTGTTATATATTGTCGAAAAGTAGGTAACACCTAAGTGACAGAGCAACCACATTCTGCGATCTTTTATCCTGCTGTAGGATAACATCAGTGGAATTACAAAAGAAATTACCCGAATAGTTTATTTGCAACGCAAAATGTACACAACACAGATATTTTATGTTAAATTTAATGATTATCAAAAACTGTAAGGGAAAAGAAAAACAAAATGCAGAATTGCCAGTTTTGCAAAATATATACTAACTGTCATGTATTTGTAACAGTGGCAACGCCGCATAATCACATATGTTCAGTTGTTTTGTTTTCAGTAGTCAGTTGGTAACATAAAACTATAAACTACAGTAAAATAAAGGTTATGTTATTATTTTGTTAACACGGCGTGCTTGCGCCTAGAAAATAGTGTAAGTTGAAAATGTAATGTTAAATACATTGATATAAATAAAGGACATCACATGGTGGCAGCGGTAAAAGTCGCGTTAAGGTTGATGCTTTAAAAAAGAAATAGATTGTGTGAAATCTAAAAAACCAAGTGGCCGGCACATTTATTTTTTGGTGAAAAATCATATGTGCGAAGAGTATTCTCGATAACGTGCTAATAAACTTTAAAGTAATTCCGTATGAGTAAACCATAAGTCTATGGAGTAAACATATCGTAGTGACTGTAGTGGGTTCAAATATTTGATAAAAATATGGCTGAACAACTAAGAACACCGACTGAAATGAGCTTTAAAGGTAATGTAGCCAGTAACTGGAAGCTGTGGAAGCAGAAATATAATCTGTACTTGCTTGCCAGTGGGAAAACTGGTAAAAGTGATGACGTAAAAGTGGCTATACTTTTAAATCAACTTGGAGACGAGGGATTGCAAATATTTAATACTTTTGACTTTAGCTCGGAAGAGGATAAAAATAAGCTTAGTATAGTGCTGCAGAAATTTGACGAGTACTGTGATCCAATAAAGAACCTTGTTTACGAACATTTCAAATTTTTTAAGAGGGATCAGCTGATAGGTGAAACTTTTGATGAATTTGTAACAGCTCTAAAACAGCTGGCAAGTACATGTGAATTTAAAGAAAAAGAGGTTATGATTATGGATAGAATCGTTCTGGGTATTAAAGATTCGCGTGTGCAAGAAAAGTTATTGCAGCAGTCTGATTTAACACTGGAAAAAACCGTGTCAATTTGTCGCGCTATGGAAAGCAGCTCCGTTAAGCAAAAGGAAATTTCGCGTGATTCTAAAACTGAAATTGTGTCTGTAAACGCTATAAAACCTAGTGTGAGTACCAGAGGCAAATCAAAACAATTTAATTTGGGACATACTAGGACGCATAGTAACCCGAAAAATTATTTTACTGGAAATGCTGTTGCTGCTACAAGTAAAGGGAGCTCAGGCGAAGTTCCAGGTAACCAATGCACACAGTGTGGTCTGAACCATGTAAAAGGTAGGTGCCCTGCTTATAATAGAATTTGTAGCCGTTGTAAAAAAAGGGGACATTATCGGAAATTTTGTCGGAATAAAAATGTGTACGAAATCGACGAGTCTGAGACAGAAAGTGATATAGACTATGAATTTGATCGGGACTATTGCAAAAATAATATTGTTTGGACTATAACTAATTTCGATAGACATTCGGGTGGTACCGCGGTTAGTGCCGTCGATTGGGTAGAAAAAGTCAATGTTGCCGGTTGTATTGTAGAACTAAAAGTGGACACTGGTAGTCAAGTGAATATTTTGAACTTAAGAGACTTTCGGAGACTACAAATTAATGAAAATGAACTTTCCTCGACTAGTTCGCGGCTATCGTCATACTCGGGACATAAAATAGACATTTTAGGACAAATAACTTTAGATTGCCAATATAAAGGTGCCCGAAAATATTTTATGTTTTATGTTTTGCGTTCAGAGATGCAATCTTCTATTTTGGGGCTTAGTGCGGCTCGCGATCTTGCTATAATAAAAGACAGCGGCGTACTGGAGGTTATTAAAGCTAAAAATTTCCAACATGTAAATGATATTATACAAAGATATAAACAAGTATTTACGGGAATTGGGAAGATTTGTAAAATGTACAATATTCAATTAAAACAAGATGCAATACCGCGTGTTAGTTCTTCGAGGAAAATCCCTGTAGCCTTAAAAAGTTTAGTAAAGGAAAAACTTGATAAAATGGTTGCAGAAAAATTAATTGTGCCTGTAACAGAGCCTACTGATTGGGTACATCCTGTCGTTATTGTTCCTAAACCTAATAATGACATTCGCTTGTGTATGGATCCCAGAGCCTTAAATATGTTTATTAAGCGGGAGTACTTCCAAATTCCAACACAAGATAGTCTGTTCTCGGAATTAGCTGGTGCTCAATTTTTTACCCTATTAGATGCTTCTTCCGCATTTCTACAAATACCATTGGACTATCAGAGCTCTTTATTATGTACGATTTCAACTCCATTTGGTCGTTACCGATATCTGCGTCTACCTTATGGTCTCTCTTCTGCACCAGAAATTTTTCAGAGGTTTATTTTCGAGACTTTAGATGGTCTACCTGGAGTGGTAGCATATTTTGATGATATTCTTGTTTTTGGGCGTACACTTTATGAACATAATGAAAATTTAGTTAATGTCCTGGAAAGAATCTCGGAATCTGGTCTGACTTTAAACCTAGAAAAATCGAAATTTGCTGTTACAAAGGTGAAATTTCTTGGTCACATAATAAGTGATAAAGGTGTAGCTCCTGATAATAAAAAGACGCAAGCTATTTTAGAGATGAAACCTCCTCAGAATAAAAAAGATCTTCAACGATTTTTAGGAATGATTGTGTATTTAGCCAAATTCATTCCAAATTTGTCTGACGAAACAGCTACTTTGAGAAGACTTTTATCTAATAATGTTGACTGGCAGTGGTCTCAAAATGAGGAAAAGTCTTTTAACCGATTGAAGAAACTTGTAACTACTGCTCCTATTTTATGTTATTTTAATCCTCAAAAAGATACTATTTTATCTGTAGACGCTAGTCCTTATGGAATTGGTGCCGTTATTACACAAGATGGTCATCCCGTGGAATATGCTTCAATATCTTTGACACCTACACAGCAAAAATATAACCACATTGATAAAGAACTATTAGCCTTAGTTTTTGGCTGTGAACGGTTCCACTATTACACATTTGGGAAAAAATTTCTTATCCAAACAGATCACCGTCCATTACTAGGACTTCTTAAAAAACCAATTGATGAAATGTCTCCTAGAATTCAGCGATTGGCACTTCGATTGTTGCGATATCAGTTTGATTTACAATACGTTCCAGGAAAAAAACTTCAAGTACCAGATACTTTAAGCAGAGAACCAAATAAGGAAACTATTGATACACCCTATTTGGAAAATAATTTGAAAGTTTATTCAGTAATTTCGACAACAATAGAAAATGAAAAACGTCTTCAATCAGAAATTAATAACGACTCATCTCTTGGGCAAGTTAAATACTACGTGCAAATGGGTTGGCCTTCACATAAAACCAATATTCCAGCATCTGTAAAAAAATTTTGGCCATTGAAAAATGACATATTTCTTCACGAAAACATACTTTTTTATAATAATCGAATAATAATACCAAACAGTTTGAAACAAGAATTCCTCGAACTTCTTCACAAGTCTCATTTGGGTGTAGTATCTACTAAATTATTGGCTAGAGAATCTATATACTGGCCAGGAATAATGACAGATATTGAAAATACAATTTTAAATTGTATAATTTGCCAAAAATATGCTAGAGCTAATACGGATGAACCACTTCATCCTCATGAAATACCAGAACTTCCATGGCAGAAGATTGGAATTGATTTCAAGACACTTGGTCCGCAAAATTTTATAGTGATAGTCGATTATTTTAGTAAATTTATTGTTGTCAATAAGATACCAAACAAAACCGCCCAGACTGTCATTTCTTGCTTAAAAAATGTTTTTGCTATCAATGGATTGCCCCAAGAAATATTTTCAGATTGTGGACCGCCTTTCACATCTAGACAATTTATTGACTTTGCTACGTCATATGAAATAAAACTATCTAATTCAAGTCCATGTTATCCTTCCTCTAATGGAATGATTGAAAGAGCCATTCAAACAGTCAAAGGTTTGCTTGTGAAATCGATTGAACAAGGTAGTGACCCATTTTTGGCTATATTAAATTATAATGTCACCCCTAAACAGAATTTACCATCCCCATGTCAGTTATTAATGGGACGAAGGTTAAAGACAACCTTGCCAGTGGCAAAACAAGTATTAACACCCAGTTATTCAGTGAATGGGGTAGTAAAAAAGCTTAAGGAAAAACAGTTTCTGCAGAAAAAATATTTTGACAGAAAGGCAAAACCATTACCACATTTGAAGCCAGGTCAACCAGTTCTGATGTCTTGTGAAAAAAGAAAGTGGAAACCTGGGGTTGTGACCAACAAATCTGGACCAAATGATTACTTAATCAAAGTCGACAATGCAGATTATCGTAGAAATCGAAAATTTCTAAGACCACTGAGAACTTCAGTAGCAGATGCTCCAGCTCCAGCTCCAAAAGGATATGAAAACGTAGGACAAGGAACGGAGATGCCAAAATGTGAATCATTACCTGATGCCAGACGGGACTCTCTTAATTTACGTTTAAGCAAGCGATTAAGTGCTAAAGAAATACCAATTTGTGATAATAATATGTCTCAAACTATTACTAGGAGTGGTCGGGTGGTTAGACCACCAATTAGATTAAATTATAACTAAGTATAATATGTATGTAGATATAAATTTATTATAATGTTTTGTTTTTTAAAAAAGGGGCGTGTCATGTATTTGTAACAGTGGCAACGCCGCATAATCACATATGTTCAGTTGTTTTGTTTTCAGTAGTCAGTTGGTAACATAAAACTATAAACTACAGTAAAATAAAGGTTATGTTATTATTTTGTTAACACGGCGTGCTTGCGCCTAGAAAATAGTGTAAGTTGAAAATGTAATGTTAAATACATTGATATAAATAAAGGACATCACACTAACCACCATCTTTATGTAATTACATAGAATGTTTTCATCACCGTAGGCCTAATTTTAACAGAAGGTAGCTTATGAAAAGTTAACTCATTTTTCTTTATTCAATTTTTTCTTAAATTGAAAAATTTAATACCGGATTGAGCCAAATCGACTGCACGCTCGCCGTTAACCGCTGTGTGTTGTGAATTTCGCAGATTAGGTTAATTGAACAAGAAGCCGCTACCGGTCCTGTGTATGTTGAAATTTAATGAAATAGAAGCATTATCACCATTTAAAAATAAGGGTACGATCTACAACAGAAAGTTTATGCAAAAAGATGTCCCTCTTCCAATAACAATTGACCCTGTATATACGTATATTACAAATTTTGTTATATTATGTAATTACATCAAATGTTTTTACATGTTGTTTCCTGTTTGGTGTTGAGAAAATATATTTTTAGTTGTTTTATTAATATTATTATCATTTATGTTATATATATTTTTATTAAACTAATTATCTATAATATTTGTATATCAAATAAAATTTTTCAGTTTCGTTGAGGACGAACGCGCAGTCGTGATTTGCCAGAGGCGCCAGTAAGACTAATTACGGCTCTGACAGAATTTTCAACCTTATATAAGAAGTTTTTTTATTAACATATGTATCTTGAAATATAATAATAATTATTGTAGGAAATTCCGCAACTTATGAACTGATTTTTCTTTTTAATTCCTTTTTGCTACTTTCGACAAATATTTTAATAATAATAATATGTAATTTTACATTTTTACGTTTGCAATTATTATTTTCAACGGAATGAGTATAAAAGAATATGATTCCGTGATTATTTTGTGATCTAATTCGAAAATGTAACATTTTAAGAACAATTTTTATTTCTCAAAACATTGAAAATAAATGTCATGAAACGATTAAATTTCAAATTGCTCCTTTTTCGGGCCCCCGTACGGTAAAAATCATTATGAATATGTTACCATATTATATTTTTATTTCCAATCGCACAAAATAAAACATTATTGAAAAATACTCGAAAATAATTTAATCACTGATTATTTGTCAAAATAAAGAGAATATTATATAGGTATACTGTTTCGTGAAATGTATACTTGTCAGTTGTCTGCACAAAGTCTGCCAAAGAATGTTTTGCAAACTAGTATCATAAATACTAGGTATTTAACAATTTGCCGTATTATTTTATATTTTCAATAGTAACACAAAATAACCACTGAAAATATTCCAGTGTACATTGAGTCTTGAGTCATTGGTTATTTGTCGAAGTAAAGAAAATATTTATTCTTTGTAAAATTCAAACTCGTCCGTGAAATTTTTTTTGCTCATAAATAACGGTTCAAGTATTCAATATCCTCCTTATTCAATTTTAAAAATAATTATTAAAATATCTAACATTGAATTTATACCTTTGTTGAATTTACATAAAGCTTATTGCTGCATTAAAAGCATTGTTAAATGCTTGTAAAAACTTCACTATAATATCATTATTAAATAACAATCTTAGGAACCGTATATTGTGAATAAAAATGTGTTAAATTTGGCAATGCAGTTTAGTAGTAAATGGTACAGATTACTGATTCTCATCTGCTTTATTTATTGCATTAAGCTTCTCACCATCAGAGCGCAGCACTTCCTTGGACCTTATTTTATCACGTGCGAATTCTTTTGACCAACTATACTCTATTTTTAAACTAAGAGGAGTGATTCAAATTCCTCGCGCTTAAACACTAGACTGTTATTGGTTCATTTGTCGCCAAGTTTACATAGCTTCACATAATTTATTGTCAATGTTAACACTGTCAACTACACTAACTTTTGAAATGTCAGTATTAGTCTAAGAATAACGTTGCAACTTTGTAGATTTATTTTTGTGTTTATTCCTTCTCGTCAATGCAAAAGCAAATAAAATAGTTCTTTTCATAACTCAGTAACAAATTGTATTGCTGTTTTTGTTTTTTTTTCAAATTTGCCGCCAAAATAATCTAGTTACATTTTCTAGTTACTTTTCCCAGTATATATGCCTTCATCATTTACTCTTCTTAGTTTAAAAATAGAGTATAGTAAGTAGATAAACAAGGATTTTAGGGAACATCTTAACCATAGACAAATTAAAATAAGACTATTTGAAAGCATGCCAACATTGGCAACAATATAGCAGCGCCTCCCTGCGCATCTGGGGTTGCGCCAGTGGAGGCTGGTGAAATTTCAGGTATGTCATATCTTAATAACCAGACATGGAACCAAACTTTAGTATATATGTACTGTGGCTATATGGAAAACTTCAGTAGGAGAACGATTTTGCAATTTGCGAAAAAAAGTTAAAAAAAAGGTGGGCCTCACCTAAGATTTCCAGATTGGCTTGTTTAAATTTCGAGAAACATTTTTTTTCATAAACGACATAATTCTACCGATAGATTTCAGATTTTATTAAAAAAAAAAATTTTTTGTTAAAGTTACAGCAGTTTGAAAATTAATATTGTATTTGTGATACATTATACAAATTTCAAAATGCTATAAATTCTACAAATATAGTTTTTTTTTAATAAAACTTGAAACCTGTCCCTAAAATTACATCTAGTTCATGGAAAAAAATGTTTCTCGAAATTTAAAGAAGTCATTTTGAACATTTGAGATGAGGCTCAAGTTTTTTTCAACTTTTTTTCGCAAACTGTAAAATCGTTCTTCTTCTACCAAAGTTCTCTATGTGGCCACAGGAACCTGGAATGTGTGAACCTGGAACAAGCAATGTGGAACCTATTGAGATATGGCATACCTGAAATCTCACCAGCCGCCACTGGGTTGCGCGTATAGGCATTTAACGTTAAAATTGTCAAATATCAAATTACTAATTGCACAAACAAACAACAACAAAATAATAATTCGTACTGCAGGCATAAAGTTTATTTTTGATTTTTTTATATCTGATTGGAGTAAATATAATAGTAATTCGTCTTATTAAAGTTTATGTTCAATATATTATTATATTTTAGGTGTTCACATTTAAGGAATTAACGTCTCATTAAGAATAAATTAAGTTTTGTGAGTAATCTGTACGTATTATTTAAGCTGGTTACGGATGGTGAGCGATAATTATAATATTATACATTATATCCGTTATATTATAAAAAAATATCGCTTGTGACTAAAAAGTACAGAACGCTACGCATTGTCTCCATAATATATAATACCTATGCAGTTTACTATGTACGAATATACTTTTAATTACAAAAATATAAATATATTATCACTCATCGTCGGTAACTGGCTTTAGGTACAATTTATTGCAATAATAATGGCACTCGTTAAAAGGAACTTGAATTCGCATTCGTAATGAAATCTACTTTCAACATTAGTTCTTAATCGTTCCACTCATTTATAAGGATCTATTGAAATTTCTATTCAGGACTTCCAGTATTTCAAAAACTGATTTGAGGGAGTGCCATTAGTATTACAATAGATTGCAGTCACAAAATTTAATTACAATAAATTTATTTATTTTGTATGTCTATCCTTTATGTTTGTTTGTATTTATGTGTTAACATTAATAAAAAATTATGAATTTTTCATGAGTTTATTATATTTATTAAGGAAGTACCTATAAAGAATAAATGTGAGAGATGTATATTAATAATATAAAGGTAATATTTTTCATTGTAGCAAGAAACTCATAATAATATCACAAATGATAATTTGTATCAATTATCTTAAAAGTTTGTGATATTATTTTGATGATTTCTGCTAAAATGTAAAATATTTTCCTTTCAAAAAAATATACAAGTAGGAAATCAATTCGAATATCCCGCTTTTTAGTTTAGTTCACTGCAGATGCTCATCGGGGCGCTGCCTCCTTTTGTTGCCAACTTTATAGTAAGAAATAACTACTCTTATTTTTTATTCTCTCTGATCCAGAGAAATGGAGTAGGGAGAACGCGCTTCGACGACTGCGCTTCGGTCTCTCGTCCGACGCTAAACGGACAGCCATGTTCTAACCCAACTGTCAAAGAGCTTTGTTTACTCTGTGGTTTGTTGTGTTTATAAATATATTTTTTCGGTTTGTGAATATTTGAATTTAATTATCATGATCTTGTGTTTCAATATTAACTGCTAGTGTAAATTTAAATATTTTACCATGGCTAGTTGTGTTGTGAGATACTGTTTCAAAAATAGAACATTTTTACGTGAAGGTATCAATTTTCATACGTAAGTTGTTAATTGAGACTAATATTGTTATGTCTCAGGATGCGTATCTTTTACACACGTAGGGATGATAGATACAATCAAACACTGTTTCAATAATCTAGAACTTTATTACACTCGTACGTCGTACAGACTTATTAATTAACTATAGTTCAGTCTCCGATCCCGTGGCTAGGCTGTGCGTGTTCTTCTGCCGATCGCTGACCCGGAACTGTGCGTTGTCGAACTCATGGCCAACTCCTTGACTTCCGTTGGACAACGCGCAGGTCGAACCCCAAGTACGCCACACTTCTCTCCTTGGCTAAGATCTTTCCCCGATATTTCTGTAATGTTCAAGTTTCCTAGGACGGAAATAACATTTACTTACACTGTATCAAAGACACTTCGTGGTTCCCTACTTTTTGTTTTTCTCTTTTACATGTTACAATTTCAAGTTAAAATGAAAACTGTTTTCCTAAAATTATAAATCCACTCATGCGTGGTGTATCAACTAATTTCATTATTAAAATACAATACAAATGGTATATAATCTGAACTTAGCACAAAATGACTTTTAATCCCTGCTCATTCAAAGTTTGTACTTTAAAAATAGTTTACTCTGACTTGATCGTCAATCTATCTCGACTATATAATCTCGCAAGCGTGTTGGGGGATTCCTAGCTCTTTTGGGGTTGACAGCACTTGGTGCTACGATCCGCATCCTCCCTACTTCACTGGATTGCACCGAGTCCTCTGTCTGATTCTCTGTTTCGCTCGTACAACTGTTCAACAAAAAATCAAGATTAGTATTATCATTATTTACCGTCAGATTATCAGTATTTACAACATTGTTAAAATTATCTCTATTTACATCAGTTAAAATTTTCTTGCTCCCTACCACATTATGTTTATCTACATTTCTAAAATTGTCATTACTACAACTATCGGGTAAAGAGACAGGTGAATAGAATCTAATATTATTTCTGAAAAGCCCGGAGGGTAAGTATTTAGCATTTCCTTCGTCATTTACGTTACTTCCTGAATCCAACCTGTTCCGACTTACCCAGCCCACTTTCTGCAGCTGGTTAATATGTCTTTTCCAGACCTTATCTCCGACTCTGCAAATATAAGTAGATCTTCCAATCCTCTTAGTTATTTCGCCTGCACTCCAATCCTGTCCGCTTCTTCCATAATTTCTAACCATGACTCTCTCGCCCACCTTAAAATTTCTGCTTACTCCTCCGTATCGTTTTCTTTGCTTTTGTTGAGCTCAGCTGCTTTTAATACAGGTTTCCTCTCTTCTGGTTTTGTTTCTCGAAGAAGAGACAACCTTGTCCTTATTTCTCTGCCAAACATCAACCTTGCAGAACCTGCTGTTCTGTATTGTAAAAGAAATCTTGAAATTATGGTGGACATATTATTTGTCCTATTTTCTGATATAAGCGTTTTTATTTTGTTCTTGGCTAACTTAACAGCTGCCTCTGCTGCTCCATTGCTTATGGGGTTGAAAAGGGGTGAGGTTATGTGTTTGATGCCATTTTGGTTCACAAATTCTTCGAATTTCTTAGAAACCAAAGACGGTCCGTTGTCACTCACAATCGTAGATGGTAATCCAAATCTGGCAAAACATTATCGTAGTTTTTCGATGGTCTCTTCTGTGGTTCTATTTTTCATGGCGAACACCGCAATCCATCCATTTTGAATATGCGTCGATAATATAGAAAAAGATAGATATAGAACGAGTTTAGACGTCTGCGCATCCACTTGTTGGGTCATAGCCTGCTGGCAGCCATTTTTAGTCATATTTCTGTGGTTTGTTTACAAATAAAATTGCGTTCTGTGGTTTTGTTTATTTACGTGTTGGTTATCTTCGTTTATAACCCTATAACCCTAGATAGTTCCACAGATTAAATATATATAAATATGGATAGTTTATTATAACTTTTGAATAATATAGTGTGTGTCTAGTTTTCATTTACAGTTTATATATTATTTAATCATTATTAAAGACTTTTCTTATCAAAAGTTATTTTTCCTTCCTACGAAGGGGAAAGTATATATTTTAATATGTAGTACATAATGATAAATTGCATTTTATGGAAATGTAAAATATTAATAAATTTGTAAATAATAATTATATTTATTTTAGATAGTCCCAAATTGTAAAAACGTTTCCCATCTAACAGATACAGGAACTACAGTAACATTCCGTAGGTAAATCTTTGAAGCATACATATTTTTTTGTGACATTAAGATCGTTGTAAAATTTACATTAATCTACTATTATATTATGTATAATTATAGTATAAATAAATAATTGAAAATATTTGCAGACGCCATGTCCAAGAATAATTTATTTACTTTTAGGTTTAGGTGAACGATTTAACGTACTTTAGAAAAAATAGATCATCCAAATTTACAGTGGAATCGTAGAAAATATATCTGTTCACAACATTAACAGATTTTAATAAAGGAAAACGATTCACTTTAAAAAATGTTGCAGTTCCATATCAAAATTTACAAAGGATAGAAGTTTCCCCTGAAATTGATGTTTTTATCCATTAAAAAGAAAAAATAATACTGAAAATGTTCAGAAAAAGGAATGAGGAGAATTAAAACTAGGTAGTTTCATAATCTTTATCACTTCTTTATTTTTATTAATTTTGTCAATAATAAATTGCAGTGCACTTCCTGAAAATTCTAGTAGTACTATAGCATTATCTTCACCAGAGAAAAGTTATCAAGCTCTGAAAAAATGCCATCCAGTCTTGTACATCTAGTATTTCAAGCTCACCACATAGAACAAGAGAGTTTTATGTAGGTAACATAATTTGTATTTGCATTTAGCTAAATTAAACTGACTACTATAAAATTATAAAAATATATATATATAAAATAAAAAATATATTTAATACTTTTTAGAAAACCTGTATTAGCTGAGTTCCTTCCTAGTATACGTCATCTGGTAGTATACGAGTATCCAGCAGTACGAAACAAAGGAGTCTGAGAAACTTTTATTCGTTCTGTATACATTTATAGGTATATTTTATATTTACTTAAAACAAACAAAATATGCCAGATATTTTTTATTTCTATTTCAGTTTAAGCATAGGAAAGTAAAGAAAAAGAGTTCTTGAAGTTAAGAAAAGATGTAACGAGTACTGCACGAAAGAGTTATCAAGAAAGAAGTGGTGAAAAGAAGAAAATCGGTTCACAGTTAGGAGCTTATAATAGATGGTTAACTCATTATCACTCTAGAGTGGGGTGTTTGCCCCAAGCTAGTTCAAGTAATATGATAAGTTCATTGTTGTAATCTGTTGTGTATTTGACTGTCTTCTGTAATTTATATGTATAAATAAATACTTCTTGCAGTCAAACAAATAATTAAAATTATAATAAAGGGTTATTTATTACTTTCTAGTGTCTTATTAGTGACTTTGTAGTAGTGACATATGGTGGAATCACAAGCATATTCATAACATTTTAAAGAAGTAGTTTATTCCTAGATGAGGTGCATAGATCTAATGAAATCGATAAGTTAGAACATTAATCACCTTTAATTAACTAGACATGAGTGTAAATATACCTATTAAATCCATCGGATAAGCCTGACATGCGAGTTAAATCGGCATTAAATAAATTCAGCCGTGCATATGTAAAAGAAAAAATAGCTTATGACTTCATCAAGAAGAAATATAAATCAGATAAATTTCAATACAAGACATTAATTCGATAAATGTGAACCAAACGTAATCATTGCGTTTACTTACATAAAATATTTGCCTTACATGTTTTTAATTTTCCAAAATTTTTTTTATCAAATTGCACTATACATATGTATATGTTAACCCTTTTGATAATTATTTTATTGAGATTGTTAAATATCCAAGTATTACAGAAAAGTTGGTCTCGTCGATGAAAATAATGTTTATAGATTTTCTTGGTTCTTTCGCCATTTCCCTTTTTCCATTATACCCAATCACGGTCTGCAGTTCTTCATATTTTTCGGTTGCCTTCCTGAGGACTTCGCTATCTATGGGCCAATCCTTGGACCTTGATGTGAAGTTTAGATAGCTAACCTTTGATTCTCCACAGTCTCCAGGAACTGCCTTCAACGGGGCTCGGCAACGGGCCAATAAGCTATATATTGGCTTCAATAATTTTGCTAACCGAGGGATGAATCTATTATAATAGTTGATCATGCCTAAAAAACTTCTCACCTCAGTAACGTTTTTTGGTTGAGGTGCCTCCGCTATCGCTCTCACCTTGCTCTCACATTTCCTTAAACCTTCTTTGCTAATCTCGTGACCTAAGTACGTAATTCTATCCTTGAAGAATTCGCATTTATCTCCGAACGGTTAACCCTGCTTCCCTCAAAATATGAAATACTTTCGTAAGTGTATTTAAATGCTCCCCTTTATCTTTTGCCGTGATCAATATATCATCTAGGTATACTATTACATTATCTAATGGGGAAAATAGATTTTCAATGTGTTTTTGAAAAATTCCGCTGGCTGGGCTAATCCCGAACGGCATCCGATTTATGGCGAACAAGCCGTTATGGGTTGACCATGTCAATATCTTTTTTGCTTCATCGTCCAGCTCAAATTGGTTATACGCTTGAAATAAATCTAATTTAGAGTAATGCTCACCATCGTGCAGCTTGCTAAATATTTCTTCAATCCTTGGCAATGGACACTGTTCCTCCATTAAGTATTTATTTACCGCAGACTTATAGTCACCGCAGATTCTCAATGTTCCATTGCTCTTCAGTACAGGTACCAGTGGCGTGGCCCACTGACTGGCTTCCACAGGACTCAGGATTCCTTCCTCCACGATTCTCTCGATCTCTCTGTCCATAGGCTTCCGATACGCTAGCGGGATGGACCTGGGTTTACAGAAAATTGGTTTAGATTCAGGTTTAAGGTGCAAAGAAACTTTTGCATATTTAAATGTGCCCAAACGCTTGTCAAATACCTCTGGAAATTTACTAACAATACCCTCAACTTCCCTTCCATTAGAACTGTTTATGTTATTTATCATTTGGAAGCTTATATTAAATGAATTTAAAAAATGTCTACCGACTATATCTGTCTCTTGTACTGCCATTAACCTCTATTTGCAACATTGAAATAAATGCAGTAGCACGGGTCAAAGATCCTATACATCCGCCCGTCGTCAAATGGCAATATATCTTCCCTCAGCAAATTTATATTTATTATGTAGATATTATGAAATAAAATTAGAGTCTAACATGAACCGTGTTTCAATTAACACCTTTAGAACTACATGGCGATCCTGCCAACTAAATGGGAAATCAGAATACAAAAGAAGAAATTTTAGTAAATCAAAGTAATGGAAGCACAAGTCCACAAATTTATTCTGCGGTCATTATTTCTGGAACAATACTCTTAATATCACTTTTAGTGATCTGCTGCTTAGGAATCTTCTTCTGCACAAAAATGTTTAAAAAACGAATCACCGCAAGTGTTATCAGAGACATAAAAGCACAGGCAACATCAGTTTAAAAATAAAATTTAAGTGAAAATAATAATAAGTGAAAACTAACATTAAAATTAATTAGTGCAAACATATTAATCTAATAAATAAATATAAAAGTTTAAATCACTGCTATAAATCGTTACAAAAACATTCTCGCAACGAATTTTCAAATAAAAGTTTCCAACAACAAACGCAAATTGCTGCCCACCCTGGACCACTGCTAGTTAGCAGCCTTCGACAAAATTGAGACCACCTCCAACCAGGCCGAGTAAAAAACCATCTCCGACGAGACCTAGGGAAAATTTTCTTCTACCAGGCTCTGCGACCTCATCCAACCAGGCTCAGAAGACTCTCCAAAATATGTGTCAAGTGAAAGTGTAAGTTGTATTGTGTATATTTTTTATAAATGTCTAGTTATAATATGTAATAATTAATGACTTCCTATCAATCTTTATTATCCATTTTAGCAGATACAGAAGTAATTAATAAGAATTTAAGAAAACAGCCTAATAGAGTATATAAAGAGTCGAGTCTTTTTCAAAAATTAAATCAAATAAAACTTCTGCATACAAATTTTGTTGAAACATATACTTCTCTAGAAAAAACTGTTAATTTATCTGATAAATTAGTAATTAATGACATAAAAATCAAATTTAAAACATTAGTAAATGACTGTAATAACCGAATTGATAATTTGTTGCAAATTTCTATTATAATTCAAGTAATATATCATTTGAGCAATCATCTAGTTTAAGTAAAACTAATTTAGAAAACGTATCTGAAGAGGTAATTATCAAAATGAAATTTGATTTTAAAGTAGCTTCACATATTATACCAGATTTTTCAGGTGAACCTGACAATGTTGTTGATTTTATTGATGCTGTCGAATATTACAATGATTCATTAAAAGACGAAGCAAATAAAAAACAAACAGTTTTAACTTTTATTTTAAGAACTAAAATTAAAGGTAAGGCAAAAAATACTTTAATTTATGACCCCGAAAATTTTAGCGAATTAAAGAAAACTATCATCGATCGTTTTAAACCAAAAAAGACGCTTGCATCAGTTCATGCATCTGAAATAGAAGCTCTTATTTTCGGTCTAAATAAAATAAATATTTCTTCATAAGGTATTCAAGCTCGTGATACGATAATAAAACTAAATGATCAAGAGGCATTAAATTTTTTTAAAATTTTCTAAATAAAGATATTAGAAGCGTAATTTTAGCCTCAAGAGTAAAAACATTTAATGAAGCAGTTGAAATAGCACTAGAAGCTGAAGTTTCTCAGTCTCAGACAGTTAGTCCTACTCAAAATTTACAAAATATTTACCATGTTAAAAGAAAACATTTTCGCGGAAACAGATATATTAACCGGCATATACGAGGCACTCGAGGTAGACCAGATACTAACGTCACAAATCAGTATGAAAATAATAACCACAATAACTATAATCAAAACCAACAAAATTTTAGCCAACAATTTAAAGGCCATAAAAATCAAAATTACTCATATAGAGGTAGATATTCTCGCCGTGGACAATATTTACAAAGTCGACGACCCTACCAACGTAACACTCGGTACGTTTACTCACAAAACACCGAACCGTCGGAAAACTACCAGGACCAACTCTCTCGATCAAATCAGAGAAGTGTGAGGGAGTTAGTTGGATACGATAACCGAAAATTAATATTTTTAACTACTGGTGAAACAAATTATATCGAGATATTTTGTGAAATGGCAGGCAAATTGACAACTTTTCTAATTGATACCGGATCAGATATTAGTCTTTGTAAAATTCCTTGCATTAATCATCATCAAAAATCCAACCCCCAAAATAAATGTCAGATAGGAGGCATCACAAAATCTAAAATTGAAACTTTTGGCACTACTGTAACTAATATATTATATTAATAAGCAAAATAAATTAACACACGAATTTCATTTAGTAAGTGGTGATTTTCCAATTGTAACAGATGGTATAATAGGTAGAGATTTTTTGTCAAAATATAACTGTAAAATAGATTATAATACTTGGACTTTAAGTATATTTTTTAAACACGAGGAACACGTTATTCCTTTAAAAATTAAATTACCTTACACTAACAAAATTGAGATACCTGCTAGGACAGAAATTGTATGTCCTATAGACAGATATTTTTCTGAAGACAGTTTAATTTTAAATCAAGAAATAAAAAAAGGAATATTTATTGCTAACACATTAGTTTCAAAATTTGGCATACCTTATATTAGATTAATTAATACGACTTGTAATGATGTCGTAATAGACAATTTAAAACTGCAAACACAACCGCTCTCAGATTACGAAATTTGTAAAACAGCAGTAAATAAATACGACACTCAGGTTAGTCACAGAATAACACAGTTATTTGAGGAACTGAAATTTAATAACGTAGACATCGATGCTTTGGAATCAATCAAAAATATTTGTAAAGAATATAATGACATTTTTTACTTAAAAGGTGATAATCTTTCTGCTAACAATTTTTACAAACAAAAAATTAGAGTAACAGATAATGATCCAGTATACATAAAAAATTATAGATTACCACAATCGCAAAAAGACGAAATAACGAGACAAGTACAAAAATTATTGAAAAATGACACAATTGAACAAGTCCATATAACTCACCCTTATTAGTAGTCAAGAAAAAGTCTAGTACAGAAAAACCAGATTGGCGATTGGTAGTAGATTTTAGGCAATTAAATAAAACAATTATTCAAGATAAATTTCCACTACCTAATATTGAAGATATTTTAGATGAATTAGGTCGAGCTAAATATTTTTCTACAATAGATTTAGCTAGTTCTTTTCATCAGATAGAATTAGAAAAAGAAAGTCGTCCACTAACAGCATTTTCTACAAATTCAGGACATTATCAATATAAAAGATTACCATTTGGACTCAATATTTCAACAAATAGCTTTTCTCGCATGATTACGATAGCAATGTCAGGTCTCAAAGAAAGCGCTTTTATATACGTTGATGATATTATTGTTTTTGGATGTAGCCTTAAACATCATAATATAAATCTTATTAATGTATTCGAAAGATGTCGAAAATATAATTTAAACTTAAATCCAACTAAGTGTAATTTTCTGCAACGCGAAGTAAATTATTTAGGTCATTTAATTTCTGACAAAGGAATTAGTCCCGATCCAAAAAAATATGAAGCTGTAAAAAAATATTCAATTCCAAAAAATGCGGACGATGTCAGGCGATTTATTGCTTTATTAAATTATTACCGTAGGTTTATACCACATATTGCCGATATTGCATATCTGTTAAATAAATTGTTAAGAAAAAATCAAACATTTAATTGGTCATTAGAATGCAGCGAAGCATTTAATATTTTAAAGAAAAAATTAATCGAACCGCCCATTTTACAATACCCTGATTTTTCAAAACCATTTATTTTAACAACAGACGCATCAAACTTTGCGCTGGGATGCGTGCTGTCCCAAGGCGAAATAGGACACGATCTTCCAATAGCGTTTGCAAGCAGAACTTTGACAAAACATGAAATAAATAAACCCGTTATTCTAAAAGAATTATTAGCAATATATTGGGGAATAACACATTTTCGCCCATATTTGTACAATGTTAATAAAAAATTTATAGTTGTTACCGATCACAGACCATTAGTCGGACTTTTTACTCATAAATCTCCATCTTCAAAATTAACAAGAATACGTTTAGATTTACTGGACTATAACTTTGAAATACGATACAAACCAGGAAAAACAAATACCAATGCAGATGCCTTGTCACGCATAAAATTAGATTCAGATATACTAAAAGCTATGATCCCGACAGTAGCTGTCACTACAAGGTCAATGACAAAATCAGATCATTGTACCACAAAAAATCAAATAAACATCTCGGACGACCAGTCTGGAAAACTGGGAATTTGGGAAGTTACTTCTTTAACCGAAATAAACAAAGTAAAAACGTTAACGTTCGAAATATATGACACAAAAAATAAAAATAATTCAGCGCGCGTAAAAACACAAATAAAGAAAACAAAATATATAATTGAGTGCGATAAAGTTATAAAAATTACATTATCAAGTGATAATCTAGAGCAGAATTTAGAATTTGCACTGGAGAAGCTGATAAAAGAAAATGTTTACTCTTATTTATGTTTATCAATGCAAGATGACATATTTAATTATATAAAGGTACCTATATTCAAGAAAAAATATAACGCACTATATGATAAATACAAGTCAAGATTAAAAATTTTATTATTTACACCACCAAAAAAAAATGATATTGACATTCAAAATGAACTTATAAAAAATTATCATAACACGTTAATAGGAGGACACACAGGTGTAAAGCGAACTCTAAATAAATTAAAGCAAAAATACGTGTGGAAAAATATGTCAAAAATGGTAAAAAAGCATGTATTAAGTTACGAAGAGTGTAATAAAAGCAAAATAATTAAGCATACTATTGAACCACTCGTAATTACAGAGACTCCTTCAACAAGTTTCGAATCAATTTCAGTGGATACCGTAGGACCATTGAAAATTACAGAAAATAATATGAGATATATACTAACCATACAATGTAATTTAACAAAATTTATACAAGCTATTCCGCTAGAAAGTAAAGATGCTAAAACTGTGTCTAAAGCATTAGTTGAAGAATTTATGATGAAATTTGGTATTTTTAAAATTTTAAAAACAGATCTAGGAATCGAATACGTAAACGAACTACAAAAATCAATTAATAAATTCTTTCATATAAAACATATAAAATCAACAGCATACCACCATGAATCATTAGGTAGTATAGAAAGAAATCATAGAGTATTAAACGAATATCTTGTTTCTAACTCAGCTAATTCTAATTGGGATACATTTTTACCTTATTATGTATTTGCATATAATATAACTCCTCATACAGATATAAACTATTCGCCATATGAATTAGTCTTTGGCAAAATAGCAAATTTACCATATAAAAATGTAACCAAAAGATCAGCAATATATAATATAGAAGATTACTCAAATGAACTAAAATTTAGACTAAATGAAGCTCACAGAAGAGCACAAGAATTTTTAGAAATAGCTAAAGAAAAACGAAAACTACATTATGATAAATATATTAATCCATCTAATTTTGACATAAATGACCTAGTGATGTTAAAAAGAGGTCAAAAGCAAAAGCTAGAAACTCCATACACAGGTCCATATAAAGTTGTAAATAAAAGTGGCGTTAATTCCACAATTATTGTAGAAAATAAGCGTATTACTGTAAACAACAATAGATTAGTTAAGTATACCGGAACTGTGCGTTGTCGAACTCATGGCCAACTCCTTGACTTGCGTTGGGCAACGCGCAGGTCGAACCCCAAGTACGCAGCAAATATAACTGGAAACTACGGTATAATACTTTTTCTTTACAGGTTTCCTAAAGGTAAATTGCAGAAAGAGTGGCTACAAGCATTGGGTAAATCGTAAATCTAATGAAAAATTTGTCTGGTCGATAAAATAAATAAAATTCTTTGTTCAAAACATTTTAAAAAGGAAGACTGTAAAATTTTCTGGTAAAAGATTATTGAAGCCTGATCATAGAAAAAGATAGATATAGAATGTGCTTTAAGATGCGCGAAGTGGTCATCGTGTGCGTTCCGACATTTTTAGGTATGTTGAAGCCGGTAAATTTAAATTTGTAAACAAACATTGTTGATGCTGGTTTATTTGCCTGATAGGTATGTAAATAATCATCGCTACAGGACAAATATTTTTAGCATTGTATATCTTTATATTGTATGTAATTTTTTCAAGTTGCTCTTAAATAATTTCCTTTGTAATATAATATATAATAATAAGGGCGGAATTAATTAATACTTGGATATTTAACAGTCTCAATAAAATAATTATCAAAAGGGTTAGCATATACAATGTATAGTGCAATTTTAATAAAAAATTTTGGAAAATTAAAAACACGTTTGAGGAAAATATTTTATGTCACAATGTTTACGTTACTTTATTTTTTGGTTCACATTTATCAAATTAATACCTGATGTCTTGTGTTGAAATTTATCAGATTTATATTTCTTCTTGATGAAGTCAGAAGCTATTTTTTTTTACATGCATGGCTGAATTTATTGAATGCCAATTTAACTCGCATGTCAGGCTCATCCGATGGATTTAATAGGTATATTTACGCTCATGTCAAGTTAATTAAATCATATAGGTGATTAATGTTCTTATTAACTTATCGATATCATTAGATCTATGCACCATGTCTAGGAATAAACTACTTCTTTAAAATGTTACGAATATGCTTGTGATTCCACCAGATGTCACTACTACGAAGTCACTAATAAGACACTAGAAAGTAATTAATAATCATTTGTTATAATTTTAATTGTTTGACTGCAAGAAGTATTTATTTATACATATAAATTACAGAAGGCAGTTCAAATATACAACAGATTACAACAATTAACTTATCATATTACTTGAACCACCTTGGGGCGAACACCCCACTCTAGAGTGATAATGAGTTAACCATCTATTATAAGCTCCGAACTGTGAACCAATTTCCTTCTTTTCATCACATCTTTCTTGATAAAGCAGGGCGCCCAGTGAATCGGCACATCCCGGCACAGCACGCTCGCGCGGCCGGCAGATTTTGATATGCTTGTAATCAAATGGAATAGCGCCCACTGAATCGGAGCCGTTCAGCACGGCGCCGCACGCTCGGTTCGGCACCGCTTCGTATTCTCGATAGGGCAAAATGTGCCGATCTGTGTCATGCCGAAGCAATGGGCGGTGGCTGTAAAACTGCCGGCCGTGCTGTGCCGTGCTGCGCCGGGCTGCGCGGATTCAATGGGCGCCCTCCTTAACTCTTTCGTGCACTACACTAGCATACTCGTTACATCTTTTCATAATTTCAAGAACTCTTTTTCTTTAGTTTCCTGTGCTTAAACTGAAATAGAAATAAAAAATGTCTGACATATTTTATTTGTTTTAAGTAAATATAAAATATACCTGAAAATGTATACAGAACGAATAAAAGTTTCTCAGTTTCTTTTGTTTCGCACTGCTGGATACTCGTATACTACCAGATGACGTATACTAGGAGGGAACTCAGCTAATTAAGGTTTTCTAAAAAGTATTAAATATATTTTTATAATTTTATAGTAAAGTCAGTTTAATTTAGCTAAATGCAAATACAAATTATGTTACTTACATAAAACTCTTTTGTTTTATGTGGCGAGCTTGAAATACTAGATGTACAGGACTGGATGGCATTTTTTCAGAGCTTGATAACTTTTCTCTGGTGAAGATAATGCTACAGTATTATTAGAGTTTTCAGGAAGTGCACTGCAATTTATTATTGACAAAATTAACCAAAATAAAGAAAGTGATAAAGATTATGAGACTACCTAGTTCTAGTTCTCCTCATTCTTTTTTCTGAGCATTTCCATTATTATTTTTTCTTTTTAAAAACATCAATTTCAGGGGAAACTTCTATCCTTTGTACATTTTGATATGGAACTGCAACATTTTTTAAAATGAATCGTTTTCCTTTATTAAAATCTGTTTAAAGAAAATGTTGATCTATTATTTCTAAAGTACGTTAAATCGTTCACCTCTCGGAAACCTAAAAGTAAATAAATGATTCTTAGACATGACGTCTGCAAATATTTTAAATTATTTATTTATACTATATTATACATAATATAATAGTTAATGTAAATTTTACAATTACTGTTCGATCTTAATGTCACAAAAAAATATGTATGCTTCAAATATTTACCTACGGAATGTTACTGTAGTTCCTGTATCTGTTAGATGGGAAACGTTTCTACAATTTGGGACTATCTAAAATAAATATAATTATTATTTACAAATTTATTAATATTTTACATATCCATAAAATGCAATTTATCATTATGTACTACATATTAAAATATATACTTTCCCCTTCGTTAGAAGGAAAAATAACTTTCGATAAGAAAAGTCTTTAATAATGATTAAATAATATATAAACTGTAAATGAAAACTAGACACACACCATATTATTCAAATGTTATAATAAACGTGTTATGTTTACCACAGAACGCAATTTTATTTGTAAACAAACCACAGAAATATGATTAAAAATGGCGGCCAGCAGGCTATGACCCAGAAAGTGGATGCGCAAACGTCTAAACTCGTTCTATATCTATCTTTTTCTATGAGCCTGATGCGATACCTTCACTGAAATTAGGAAAAGTTCAAATTGATTCATTTGTCACCTTTTAGTCATCCAATATATTAGGACCTTCAACCAAGGTTGCCAACCCTCCGGGTTTGACCCGGAGTTCCAGGGTTAGAATCGATTTCTCCGGGTTCCGGGTTTTAACTCAAAATCTCCGGGAATTTAAATTATCGAGAAATATTTATATTTAAATAATAAAGATCTTTTGAAATGTGCAATGGGTACGAAAAAGTACTCATTTAAAAAAGAATAAAACAATAAAAATTCATGTTTTAATAATTCTTATTTTTTAGATGGTACCTTTTATATAATCATATGATTTGTAAAATAATGTATTTTTTGGTTATTTTATTTTTGTTGTTTGGATTTTTTATAAGTGATTTGTAAAAGAATTAATGTATTTGTCAATAAAATTTTATTTTTGTTGTTTAGTTAATTAGTTTATAACTAATAAACAATCGGGCCTATGATCGAACACATCCAGTTAGCATTAACAGGCCTGTTAACAGTAACTGGTAGGTTAATCAGAAATTCGTATGATTGACACACCTGTCAAGTTTATTTTTCCCAGTTACTTAACTTGAGAATGATCACGTGACCCAGTTATGAAACTGCTTGAAATAACCTGCCGTTAAATGTAACTGGAGCTTTTTATTGATCAGAAATTTTAATTTTATTTCTGGTAATTGACGTATGACATTTGGCATATTAATATAATGTATAATTTTATTATTAACTAAAGTTTGTTCTAAGTGGGATTACAATTTTTATACAATTAAGATTGCTATTCTGAGTATGATAGTGATACCTAAATGAATATTGACAAACAAAAAGAAATATATATTATTACCTAATATTATTAATAATTAGTTTATGAATAAGAGAAAGGCACAATGACAAAAGTTAGGTACCTAGTTTTTAATTATTGGTAATAATTTAGATTCCATAAAGAGTAGGTATACATAATACATTTTATCTTTTTTAAATATTATTTTTATTAGATAGTTATGTGTTTTTGACAATAATTTCTAATGGATTACAGTAACACTGATATGCTGCATCCTATACTATCCTCCTATAATTATAATACATTGCAACATGGACTCCACCAAGGCGTAGTAAATTGTAATTAGCACAGTAGCACAGATGCACTAAAAATACATTTTTGATTACCCACCTAAACTGTGTATAAATATGGATTTACTAGTTTTTGATCCTGATGAAGTTTTCTGCTCTTCCTTTTTACATTCTGCTTCCACTCTGCATGAATCTAAAATAATTTAAATAATTGTATCAATAAGTTAATATGAAATATTTCACTTACCTACCACCACTATTTGGGATTTGTTTGCGGTCTATGCACTAAATAATTTATATGTATTTCAAAAATTTGCCAAAGTACCTACCTACTTATATTAACATGCGTTGGGTTTACCTTGCTTCCCAACAATATTTTCTTACATTTAATAAAAATTAGCATTTCTACATATTGGCGTTGAGTCGTGTGCCCTAATCTTCTTGCCACTTGTACCCACTGTTAAGTAGCTATGATTTACATTTTAATTGCGTTAATTGACAATTTTTGACATATGAGTGATGACAGATGACGTATTTTAAATAATTAACTGCCATGACAAGGTTATCTGGCCATAATAACAGGCACAGATAACTGCTTGTTCGATCATAGCGATTTTTCTATTTCGGTTAACAGCTCAGTTATCGTAACTTAACTGTCATCGGTTACGCTTACCTGAATGTTCAATCATAGGCCTGAATAATTATTATAATATTATTTTTAATCTCTCATGGTCCTATTTATTTATGTGTACGTGGTACCTACAATTTTGTTAAGCTTGCAACGTTTGACATCTTACCCCATACCCCCTCTCCTTTGACATATCTCCGGGTGACCCTTCACTTGGAGTTGGCAACCCTGCCTTCAACAAGTACTATAGAACCTTCTCCATCAATTATACAAGAATCAACATTTACCGCTTTCCATTCACGTCCGGAACTGTTCTGAGTAACTCAAATTGTTGTAACTGGATGTTCCTTTCATTTGAGCGTCAAGCCCTACAGCTCGTGATTTTGTCTTCCCCTTTCCCCTCGAGCACCAGCTGTTCTACAGGTGCAATTAGCGCTTTTATCGGTTTTTGAGGTTGTTGTTGTTTTGATGTATATTTTTAACGACCGTCGAAGAAGGTGCACAAAGGTGCAAACTGCAAAGGCCAAGACCGTGGTGCAGGTGTGACTTGAGTTTAGAATTACAACTACAACTATCTACCTCCTGATATGGCTCAAATGAGTGAAACGTATATTATAACAATGGAAGATCCAGAGAATGAACAAGTTTATAAATTGTTTGTAAATCAAGACGATTATAACAGATTTCAAACAGGTTTGTTTAAATCATACCCCATTTAGATTTTTATTAGTGTTATACTTTCCACTATTTTCTAGATGAACAATATGCAAATTCTTTGCTTTTCCATGCGAGGTGTACGAGAAATAATGATTATGAATCTGAGAATAATGACACACAATCACAGTTAGATGAAGTTCAAAATCAAAGCGAAACTTGCACTGGTAGCAGCGATAATACTAAACAAATTACTTCTTGGTCTTATAATCAAACGATAGATCTCATCGCTTCTATGTGTAAGTTTGGAAATTGTGAAATTCTATAACTAAATTGTAACTACATAATGATGTTACTTTTAGGCAGTCACTATGAAGACTTCAACCACCCAAAAAAACGAAAACACATTTATGAACTGGTTTGCAATGACTTAATTAGTTTGGGTTATAATCTTACTGCCATAGCTGTACAGAACAAGTGGAAAAGTCTAGTTCGCAGTTACACGAAAGCCAAAGACAGCAAAACCAGAACTGGACAAGGACCTTCACGATTTCATTTCTTTGACCAGTTGGATGAAATATTGGGAAATAAGCCTACTAATGCATGTTCAGATCCAGAAAATAACAGTTCTGTGCATGATACTTCTTCTGAAAATATGAACGAAATACCTGTAAATAGCCAAGTGATTAGCCAGACACCACGAAAGACACGTCTTACAGATAAAAAGTTACAACAAGAATATTTGCAGATGAAAAAGGAGGAATATCAAAACAAGCAGAAAAGACATTCAGAAAAAGTAGTACTCGAACAAGAGAAAATTGAGATAGAAAAAAAGAAAATAAAATTATTAGAAGAATATTTTAAAAAAAAAGAAATGGATAATAGAAGAATGAAGAAATAGAACTAGATAAAGCAATAATAAATATTTATGTTAGTTATATAAATAAAAATTTTATTTGAGAATCGGTACATTTTTTAAGTAAAAAAGTTATTCAGTACGTAAATAAATGTATGTAAATAACGTAATTAACACCACATCTCTTCAATTTTTCTCAAGTATGTATTCCATTTTATTATTAGAAGATAACACATTATTTTCATTATTGCACATTGTTTTATATGTCCGGCTCTAACATAATAACGTTTACCGAAAGGGATACACACTTGAGGTGATTACTTAGTTGTGCTATCCCCTTTGCTACAGTTATTGTAATGTCATATTTAAACGATTCTAAACATTAAACATTTCATTAAATATTAATTGCTGCCGGTTTCCAGTTATATTTGGTATTGTTGAATTGGTGCCACTTTGGTCTGGTTGATTGAAATCTATTGATTCTGTATCTATAAAATCTTTTTCATTTAAACAGATGTTATGCAAAATACATGCACATAGAACAATTTTTGAACAAAATTGTAAGTCGAAATTTTCCAACTTTTTCAATCGGCGGAAACGTCCCTTTAATAAACCAAATGAATTTTCTACGACCACTCTTGCCACAGATATCCTGTAATTAAAGGTTTTTTGATTTTCTGTTAATCTGGGATTTTCTTTATAAGGTGTTACTAGCCAAGAAGTATTTGGATAAGCTGTATCCCCTAGTAAAAATCCATTTCCTAAAAAAGTGGGATCCTCGGTGATTTTTCGATAAATACCAGACTTTCTAAAAAGCCTGGCGTCATGCATTGAACCTGGTTCTCCACAGAAAACGTCTATGAATTTTCTTTTATGGTCTACAACTCCTTGTAATAATAAACTGTGGTATCCTTTTCGGTTAATGTATGCATCCTGATTTTCTTTAGGTTTATTTATTTCGATATGACTTCCATTGATCACTCCAATTATGTTATTTATTCCACATTTTTCCATAAATCCTTGATTTACTTTACTAATTTCATCAGTAGTATTTGGCCATTTTATTATTTGTGATTTAATGGATATCAAAAAATCCAAAACTCTGTTAAGACATCTATGTGCACTGCTGAATGACACGTTGAATCTATCTGATATCTGTCTAAAAGTTTCTTCATTACTAAGATACCACAACGCTAACAGGAAAGACTTCTTTGCAGAAACTTTTTCTCTTCCATCACTATGAAGTGGTATATAATTTGATCGTTCAAGCATTTCTGAAAATTCACATAAGTAGCTACTTGTGTTTAGTATACCCTAAGAATTTACCTACCTATCACTTTATTGGCAGTTTTTTTATTCATCCTAAAATGACACTTGAATTCCTCGTCCCCATAGTTGTCTACAGTGACTTCAACAAAGTTGGATATTCTATTCCTTTTAACAAGCTTTTTCTTTTTCATATTACATGAAAATTCACAGAATAGGGAGGACTCTGATGACGAACTTGAATCAGACGTGTCGTCTACTACAGTATCTCTTGGACTTTCTACTAAAATCTGGGTATAAATATAAAAAGCAAATTAGCGAGTCAAGTCAGTCAGTATCAATATAATTTTAAAAAATTACCTCCATAAATAATTCTTGCACTTCCAAATCGCTATCCATTTTTAAATGGGAAACCAGACAAAAGCAAAAAGTTACAAAATAAAGAAAAGGTCCGGATAACTATATACTTTTGGTTTTTTTTAGGTTAGGGTGGGTTAAAAGCACTAAAGTGTAAAAAGAACAATTTTATCCTGTTCCTTTCGGGAGCAGCACAGGGTGTAATGCACCAGTGCATGAAGTCTAGTGAATGGAAAGCAGTAATTATCGACAGATTAAGGTATAATTAAAATATAAACAAGACGAAAACGTATAATAATAACAGGGTAAATAATTTTCAAATACATTAAAGGTAATTAAGCAAGAAGACCATAATTATATAACAAAAATCACTTAAAACTATTTAAAATTACTGAAGACATGATTATGGTTAAGAGGATACCATTTATTTGAGAATTAACTAATGGTAAACTGATATTGAGATATTTTAGAATCCAAATTGTAGAAGTAGATACCGCCCATTGCCCAGGTTCGGAGAATGTTTAATGGTTTTGTAGCAAGCAACTTTAAGCAAAAAACCTAACTGGTGAGTTGTAATTAATGTCAAAGTTTTTATTTTACTACAATCTTTATTGACATGGGCTAGCTGGGCCTCTTTTCTCTTCGGATCCATGTTGTCATGTTTTCATTTCCACCATATCTGACCATGTTCGAGCTTGATTGTCTGAAATATATAAATAAGTTGTAGTTTTTGAAATAATTTTTATGAGACGAGATGGAGAAGGTTATATGATTATAATAAAGATCACAAAGATATAGTAGGAGCATAGTAGAAGTAATTTTTTTTAATATTTTTCTTCTAATAACTTTTTTGTGAGTGTACCGATTTTTTTCTAATTTTGTACATGTAATCATTAATATTGCTTTATATCTACGTTCTTAATTTGACGCATACCCTCCAACATCAGAGCCTAAACGGGTCTTAGTCTTCAAATAGTTACTTTTTTGTTTGACATTTTTATAAGCTTGAATTCTTTAAAAAAGATCCGTTTTTTATATCACGTAAAAATTAGCGGTTTTTGAGAGAAACAACTTTAAAAATTCACTTGGGTTAAATAAACAGCCACTTACTCAAACTCGATTTTTAAAATTAAACAGCACGTCTTGAAAACAAGAAAATTAATACAACGGAACACTAGTGATACATACATATACAAAATTTGAAAAAATCAGGCTCACAAGAAAATTATTACAACAAATTATTTTAAAAATTTTGACACGCTGTGACCCCGCTAATTTTCAGTTTTCGAAAAAATGTTATAGGGTTTTGTTAATGAATGAATTTGATTTCTTCAAATAGAACTTTTTATCCTCAAATGATATAACAAAGAAGTGCCGCTGGAAAATTTTCAGTTTCAGGTACGGTACAACGCAAGAGTATGTATGATGCCAATATACAAACATTATGTAAAAATGTAAAGCAACAGCAAGTGCCATAATAGCAAATCATGCAGCAATAAATAAAGTATTTATCTGTATTCATTCCCTAAATTGTATTTTGGCATTACTTTTTTACAATTATCTGTAGGTACTTAAAAAATGTTTTAGTTTATTATATTTAATAAAATAGGAAACTCAAAATTATTTTATTTAATCATTCCAGGTTTCACTTTTACCGTTGCATATATTCAGGATAATGTGGACAAATATGGGGGTATATTGTATGGTCCATTTTAATAGTTCTTCATATAAAAATTTTTAATCGAATCCCTCCTGAGGAGTTATGACTAAGGGTGATAAAATTAAAGTTTTATTTCATTTCTTCCAAAGACGTTAAAATTACGAAGTAAAATTTGGCAAAGCATATAGTCAGCTTCTTCTGGATGAGTATTTTTTATTATCTTTGTCCTGTTATAAGGTGATGAAATAAAGTACCCTCTGTATATTTTTCATTAGATTTTTTTAGGTTATTTTTTTCGATCGAAAACAACTTTTTTAATGCTTGTTGAATTACAAATGTGTTTTATTTCTAAAAATATTTTGATAAGTATTACAGGCTTTGAGTAAAAAATAAAGTTCACATTTCTACACGCATAGAATTTCTTTTCCAGTATCTAATTTATACATCGATATCTTAGTATGTTTCCATCATTTTTCATTTGATAACAGTTCATGGTTGTTTTATATAAAATATTGCTGTGTATTAAACATTTGGAACCAAATAAACATAACTCTATGGGTGTTCCCTCTAAGACTTTCAGTGCTTATTTCTCAGAAACTATCACAGCCAGCGCGATGATATTTGGTATACAGACACTAGATGGTGTGTAGAATCTGATAATAACATCAATTCTTATACAGGGTGTTACATTTTTCAAGAGATCGATTTAATTTTGATATTTTGGTAGTCCCCGCTAAAACTTATATTTAAATTGAAATATACTTAATTATGAACACATTCTGAAAAATAAGAATTCAAAATTTTTAAAATTTAACATAAAAAAAACGCCTCCAAAAAATGCCCAAATTTCATTGTTTTGTCATGTAAAATGTGTATAGCCTTGAGCCACACTTACACAGAAGAAACTAACATCGTTAAACATCAAAACTATGAATTGTCATTGAATTGTCAAATATTAATGCCATAAAATATTTAATTGCACATAAATAACGGTAAATAATGTATTGAATGCAATTTACGTATGCACAATGGTGTTATTGAGACTTGTCGATAAAAATTTAGACTAAGTTGAGGCTTCTGTTACAGCCCCGTTCAGTGAATATTATTGTGTAAAAAATCTGCGGATATTTTTAAATTGTTCCATTATAATGTAATAAAACTTCAGTAAATAGTTTTTTTTTGTTACTACAGTGTACATAATATTTAGGGACCCGTATTTTTTATCACAAAATAATTTACAAAAGTGTGTAAGTACGAAGTACCTAAAGAATATTCCTTTTTTCCATCAGCGGTAATAATTATTAATTACTTATTTAGCAACAAATAAATTCGAGCAAAACGACTTCTAAAATTGTTTTGATTATAATGTGAACGTGTTTGTCCTTGAACTGAACTTGCCTCGCAAAAGAAATCAAATAAATATCACTAAAGCATAACCTAGAAATGATCTACAACTGTAAAATACTAAACAATGTACTACCATTTCTGTATTTTATATGATACAGAACTAAAATAAAGCAACTGGTTTTCTAGGAAGAATCACCTGAATATTTACTAGACTGAGAAGGTACCTATCACATAGTCATTTAAAGCTAGATAGTAATTTGAAATTATTGTTTTTATCTTTCAGTAGTACCAAAAATTATATTGAAACAATTCAGAACATAGGACACCAAAAAGAATAAACAAAAAATATCACACAGACATTTTCTTAGAATTAATTATAAACATGGAATGGTGGTTATAAAGAAGCCCCTAACTCACTTTGAAGAGGATTCTATAAGACATTAAATTCAGTTGTCTGTCGTGGGATTTAAAATTTCTAAACAAATAAAATTAAGAAAAACTAATTTCATAATTTTACGTACACTACGAAAACATCTTGTTAGAATATCTTAAAAATGATGAAAGCTAACTGTTGTTATAATATACACAACGTAACGTAATAAGGTATCGAACAATGAAATGGCAAGATTCGTTGCAATGTGTTCCTTGTAGAATACTTTTCAAAGTGAGTTTTTTATATTATTATCTATCATTTCATGATTAAAATTATACCTACCTTATTTAAGAACTGAATATTAACAGTTCTCACTGATATTTGTGTTTTCGACATGTTAATTTTGTTATAGAATTATTAACCACAAGGCATATTTGCTGTAGTGTATAATCAATACAAACAATAACAATTTAATAAACTTTAATTTCCGTCATACTTGCATTATTTACATTTTTTATTTAATTCACTCATTAACTTACACATTCCATGAACTTTAATTTTATTAAATAATTAAACCAAGTACAGAAAGTTAGGTATGTTCTTATTTATGGCAAAACGTAAAGTCTAATGTGTTCTAGCAAAATTTTCCTCGTCTCTCATCTATCTGTCGCACGAATATAAACTAATCTTGGCATCCGGCTTCTTCAGTATCTTATCGAATCTTTTAATCAATTATTAACGTAATTGTGTATGTCAACCTGCTTCCACAACAGCACTTTGTTTTCTAGGTTCCTACCTAGAGGTGAGACGAAGCATTTTCGTAGACGTTTTTAATTTCTGCAGACCACAAGGTGAAATGAATATGTTTATATTCATTCTGTTCTCCTACGAATACTGAAATATGTTTCCTCATCTCTGTTCTTGAAAGTAAGCCCCCAACAGCTTCTTCATCTGAAACTAATTAGGTAAAGATAATCCTAGCCTTTGCGTAACTAGGCTATTTCTTATAAATTTAACCTCATATCTCATTGAAATGAAGTAGCTAATATGAAACATAAGTACAAGAAACTACAACTCGTATATTCAATGTAAAAAGGCGAAAAATAATATGCAAGTTATAATTACATACTAACTACACTGATATTTTTCCTTCGTCTTTCCTCTCAATTCCCATTAATCGTTATACTTAGTACTTACACATCTCGTACTATCAAGCTTTTTACTGTATGAATGTAATTTTTAGCACACCTAGGTATATGGCTCGCAAAATTACTCACATTTGATAGTTGTGGAGTAGTTTTTATAACAGATATATTTTTGTATTACTGAAGCTTTCACTCAAGGAATCCATTGGATTTTTATTTATGATTGTTTCTAGGCTTTAAAACATTTTTACCACTTGTTGAAGGCTTTATATTGTCTCTGGGCTTTATTAATTATTTTCAGCAGATATTTGGAACTCTAGGTTAAGTTTACATGCGTTCGGGTCTCGAGACTCCAGGCTAGGGATGGGCGATATGTATCGATATATTGAAGTATTGATACTTGAGGTTTCGATATTCGATATTTTGTATCGATACTAGACTTAAAAGTATTTCAGAGTATCGATATTTTTATATAGATATTGTATCGTTTAGTTGTTCTCCAAAATATTGACAGCGCCATATTGACTTGGTCAAAATAAATATAAATTTTTCTACAGACACATATTTTGTAGTTTTCTATGCAATCAAAGAATTATATTTTATTAGTAAATTGAAACAAAAATATAGAGATAGATTATGTTATGAAGAGAGACTAGAGAAAGAGTATTTGGTTTATATGAAATGTGAAAGAAGTGCTGACCTTATGTGTTTTATAAGATTTATTAAATGAAACTTAAAAGTGAATAATACATTATTCAACGATGGCTGTAATTTAGGAGAGTCAATTATCCGAGTGTATTTCAGCTATTATATGCAAGTAAAATACTTTGTCCATGACTGTTAACATTATTTTACCAAACATTTTGAAAACTACTCAATATTTGGCACTCATAACATGAGCACAACATAACATAAAATTAAGAAATGTCATACACCTTACATTCAATTTCACATTTGTCGTTCATTTGATAAATTAAAAAAAAAACAAAACAAAACTATAATAGTAAACTTCTACCATCATTTGTAAAAATGTTAACATTGCTGCAACTGGTATATTGGGTAGCATTTGGCATTCAGATGGAGGTTCAGCTTTAATAGCCGACTCCATAAAATTTTTGTTTTGTTAGTTTATTCCCCAATCCCTACATTCTTTGAAAGCAGTGAATAATGATTTCAGTATTATATTAGTGAATAATGGACTTTATTATTATTGAAGAAAACACATACCTATATGTATTTTACATTTTATAGAATGGAATGGAATGGAATCTCGAGACTCTCGGGCTCTGCGTCTGCGCTCTGCAGCCTGCAGCAATATTCACAGTAAATAACAGTAAAGCCGCAGCGAGTCAAGAGCGTGACGTGTTCATAAATGTAGTTTTCTGCTCGTAGAGATTGTCCTTTATCACTTTTATTATTTCCGAGAATAGTCGTTATTATACAATTAAAAAAACAATGTTTCACATATTTTCAGAGTATTCATGCCGAATAAAGCTCAGCGTACGCGAACAGCTAATAACCTCTAAATTCCATTTTTTTAACAAAACTAGCATTATTGCAAATACGTACGCAGATTCAATGTACCTCGTGGTGTTACGTATTTATAATAAAATTCCTACAAAAATAGTCATACTTGCTTTGACAGTTCCTGTCACTTTACGTTTTGACGTCTATCCATGCAGTTGTTGCGCGTGTGTAAATTGGACTCAAGGCTATACACATTTTGCATGACAAAACAATGAAATTTGGGTACTTTTCATAGGCGGTTTTTTATGATAAAATTAAATTTTTTCGGGACTTTTTTTTATCAGAATGTGTTCATAATTAACAATATTTCAATTTAAATATAAATTTTACCGAGGTTGACTACCAAAAAATCGAACTTAAATCGATTATCTGCAAACTTGAATACTAATGCCATCATCGAATTCTACACGCCATCTACTGCCAGTATACCAATATAAAATATTCTTATAAAATATAATAAAAATTCATTAGTTACAACAACGTAGTTCAAATTAACTTCATTTCAAATATTGTTATTTTTTCGAGTTTTTTTTTGTTGGAAAAGGTTTTTGTGTTTCTACGTAGATAGAAGTAGATACACTTAGAATATAGTTGACAAAAGGTGCGAGCGTGCCGTGCCGTGTGCCGATCCACTTCCTGAAGGGCCCTGCCTTCGTTTTGTTACAAGAAAACAGTTAGGTAACCCTTTTCCAATCCGGCGAAATTATATTTGATTTTGATTTATTTAAATTCATACAGTCTACTACGTTTGTCTGACCATAGCGTCACAATATATAAGGTATATAGGTCCTATAGAAATAGTAAAAATTATGGAGAAAAATTTTACTTCTGAAAATATTAATAATTTTTTTATGCAAATCTCTAACAAAAAATAATCAAAGCAACAAAAAAGTTTTGATCATTGTTTACACAACATTCGCCTTTTGTATGACGTTATACGAGACAAAAATATATTATGTACTTACATTTCTACGGAGACATCTGAACTTTATGAAGTTTCGAACATCTGAAAATAACGAAAAGAGTACCATAACATTACTGTGCTTAATATATCAAGACTTAAGTTATCTAGTAACTTTGTTACGTTAACAGTTTTTAATGAATTTCTCTTACTATTTAAGCAATTTAGAGATAAGAGACTTTCCTATTGTTTTTTCATTACAATCCATTAGACCGTGGTGGGAATATAAGATGGTGTGCTCACCAGACAGACGAATTTACGTTTCGACCGCGCATGACGTCACCCACGAGTATTCTTTTAAACGGCTGCACAAGCAAGCATAAGCTTGCACCATTGCATTAAGTTATTAGTTCTTTCTTTTCGTGCGTTTGTGTGCCAGTGTGAAACGTATTTGATTGGTCTGTTTTCGGTTTTATTTGTTTTATTTTTCGACTAGTTATACATACAATAATTATAACGGTACAATATACATAATACCTGTAAAATATTACATAATGCCAAACTGTGCTGTGGTGGGCTGCAAAAGCCACAATAAAATGAAATTAGCAGGAGATTTCAAATTTTATAGTTTTCCGAAGAATCAAGATCTAGCAAGGCAATGGGCCCACGCTTGTAAACGTCACTTATTTTCTAAAGAAAATAACATTTTTAATAAATTATTAGATTTAGTAAATGCATCCTCTGGTGATATTTATGATAGGTTCCCTAACGAAATTACATTGTGCTTAATTAGAACTAGGACTTACAATTAGATTAAGACATCTAAATAAAAAAAATAGCTTTGAAAATTGTAGGCGAAAACTGCAACGAAAAATGTCCAACAACAATTTTTGGTAGTAAATGTTACTTCCAAAATAGTTTATGTAGAAAAATTGTTATTCATACTGTTAATAAATTGTTTTAAAAATGTGAATTGTCTTTTTTTTTCTAAACTACAACATTAATAAATTGTAGGCCAAGGATATCCTATCGTTGGAAAACCAAAGAGCGGTGCATAATAATTCTAAATCTATTTTAATAGATCATTTACATTAACTCAGTGTCATTAATTTCTGATAGGGGCGCTAGCGTCAAAGTTAGGTATTAATATTAATGTTCTATGGTCTAATTTACGAGTCTGTGGTTAGATAATTATTTATTTGAATTTGTGTGAGACAAACAGTGATTGTAAATCTAATTTGCATCTCTTTTATCAAAATTAAACTTGTACAAGTACAAAAAGTATTAAAATCTTATTTATGTTAACCTCACATAACATTGTTTATTTGCATTATACATTAGTAATTTGGAAAGAGAAGTAAAGAATTTCCTGGTAATTCTTAATTTAAACCTCTTTGTTTTTTAAAGAATTGAAATTTTATAAATCACGAATCGATAGAAAAATGGTTAGTTATCGCTCAAATTGCAAACATGTTGCATGTAATATGCCCAATAAATAAAAAAGTAGTAATAGTATAACAATATTCTGTAAAATGTTTTCAGCAGATCTTTGGTTTCTGGGTTGGTCTAGCAACTCAATTGCTATTAACCATTTTTTTCAGCATTATTAGGGAACTTGCGAAACATGAAATCTTTATTTTTATTAGCAACAGATAAATACTGCGATACACAACAGTTATATGGCATGTTTTTTTACACAAATTGAAGCACAACAAAAATTAAATAACAAATATTTGTGAGGTTAGATTTAATACCTAACATTGATCGTAGTGCCTCCTACATGTAAATGCTCTATTGTTTGCCGTCTATGCTTCACGCTCTACAAGGCGGTAAAAAATACTCGCAAGTGACGTCACATACCCTGCCAACCGGTCGCAGCGATGCGCGTGAGCACACCATCTTATATTCCCACCACGCATTAGGCTAAGAAATGTGTAAAAATATATAGTAGAGCTTTCTATTTTAATAACATATTTTTTGATAAATAATTATTATAATTTTACTCTCAAGCGAGTAACATAAATAATACACAGAGATTGAATGCAATAGATATTCAATTAATGTTAATATAATGTATAATCTAATTAAATCAACGACTATTTCACTTTTGCAAAAGAAACTATATATGTACACTTCATATTATTTTTTGTAATTTTGATTTTTCTTAATATTAATAATTTTATAACATTATTCATTTTAAATATTTAATTTAAACTTACTCTTATTTCATTTACTGAATAACTCTGTACTTACCTATTTCTGCATTTTTGCACTAACTTATTATTTATTCTTTTGGATGAAAAATACTTATTATTTTTCAGATTCCAGTTCTGAATCCTTCCCATCCTGAATAAATTTCACAATTCACAAGTTTTTCTCATAACATGAAGTATTTGAAAACACTAAACTAAAATAATCAGTATTTAGCATACACTTAACAGAGGTAAAAAGCGTAAATCTCAATTTTCAAATACTCCAACTCAAATAATAGATAAGGACGACTCAAATGCGCAAAAACACCGCAAAAACGACAAATTAAACACAGGTGTTTGGATTTTTCTATGTATGCATGTACCATGCTAATATACCATATTATGCTACCGAGAATCGATAAAATAGTTTCTGAAACATGTTTTAATTTTGACCCTTAAATATAAATTACATTAGTTCATTCATAGGATCTAATATTAATTTATATTTGGCCCCATATTTCACATTTTCTTTTTTGTTGGATGTATATTTGGTTTATGTTTCTTACTAGATGGCAGCACTTCCTGGAGGAGTAAATATGTTTTGCCATTTTTCGTTTTTAGAAAAAAATAAAGCTTTTCAGGTAAAATATTTAGGAAGTGCTTGTTTGTATTTCTATATACAATGGCGAACGGTCCATCATTTCAACTTGGACGATATTTTTTTTCTTTATTACTAATTTTTGCTTAAAGTTAGGGACCGTCCGCCATTTCTATATTAATTTTATAATTCCATACAAAAAATGAACCCATTTCATTGAATATTAAGATCAAAATTCGAAAAATAGTGATTTACAAGATGGCGTCCTATGAAGAGCATTCTTAATTTGACGTATCCAACAAGGGCCTAAACTGGTCTTCTAGAAGGGCGTTTTCTTTATTCCAACATCGAAACAGCAGTGACAAATAGAGCGACTGTGGTACCCTCATTGTGTCGGATCGCCAGAAAAACTGAACTAAAAAAGGTCCCTTAGTCGATAATAATGGTAACTTTATAGCTTACCGGCTTCGTCGGTAAAACAGATATTGTTAACTTCAGGGTCAAATTTATATTATTTTATTTCACTCTTATTTTACAATAATATTTAAATGAATATACACAATATTGCCATTTATTTACTATGATAACTGGAGAAGAATACTCCTTTGTTCTGCTAGTTAAGATTAGTATGTACTCGTGGACTGTATGGAATGATAACACAACACTTTAAATAAAACTGTATAATGATTTACTGAATGATACAAATGCAAAAAATGAAAAATAATCGACCGGCAATCGATCGTGCTGATCACATGCTAACATAAACCCTACTACTCTACTAAGCTCTTGCGATGACGCCCTACTCCTATGGCTCTTCCGCACTGGTGCCATCTCTCGTTTCTTAGAAACTCTTTCATAACTAACAGAGTGCGTTCAGCAGGCTCACATGTTTGTCTATACCCCCCGCCTTGGGAGCTTGCCTTCCAAAATATTTATATTTCATGATTACACATCGGCAAGATACATAACTTTGAAAATGCGTGGCGAATAACACCACTAGATGTATTTACGTCCGCCACTCGTGGTATACCGTCAGTTCCGGGATATACAAACTTGCCCAAGAATCCATTGTTTATGCGGTACGTTGCTTTCTTTCACAAACACCAAATCATTCACCTTTAAGTTCACCTGATTTTCCTTCCACTTATGGCGCTGCTGGAACTGGCTGATGTACTCCTTCTGTCATCTCTGCCAAAAGTGTTGCTATACTTGTTGAATCAATTGAAATCAGGTAAGACGATTCATGTTTACATCTCTTACGTCTGGATCTGGTAATGACGGGGCTGATCGACCCAGCAAAAAGTGAGAGGAGGTGAGAGGACAAATGTCATTCGGATCTGATGAAATAGGACACAGTGGTCTGGAGTTAAGGATAGACTCAATCTGTACTAATAACGTATTGTCACGGAATTTGCCCCACTCACACCCAAATCGACGATTGTGGTACCGCGAATTACTAAGATTGCCCCGATCGCCCCTACACGATTCTGTTAAACAAACAAAATGCCGTGATCGAGACGGGACTAGAAAATTTGAGAAATGACGAGAAGCGTTCGAGTCATTCGAGAGATGCTAGAAAATAGATCTACAGATGCTAGAATATACCTGGAATATTCGTTGGGTCTATAAAAGAAAAATAAACGGCCGATTAAGTTAGTCTTGTATAAGTCTTGTATTACAGTGTTGAATTCAAGTGTTTAGTTGGAGATATCAAAGTGATTTAGATAGCGATTAATTAATTAAGTGTTTAGTTGAGTTCTAATTAGTGATCAGTAGTGTACTGAGTATAGTTAATAAAGAAGTAATTAATTAACAGATTGTTTTTCTGGCAATAGTAAATGACGGGTTAGGAAATCCGTGACAATTTGGTGTCAGAAGTGGGATTTAACTGGAAGTTTTAAAGAGCTTTCTGGAACCCTGTCCACAAAGTGGGATTTAACTGAAAGTTTGAGGAGCTTTCTGGAACCCTGTGCGTGGGTGGAATAAAGACACAAGTGTGGCATATCACCGCATTCGTCGTGACTTAAGGAAGTGAACGGTGGTATTTGCGAAGAACATTCTGGAACATTGTAGAACTTTGTACGGGAGTGAGACAAAGACCCAAGTGTGACATATCACCGCACTCGTCGTGACCCAAGGAACTGAACGGTGGTATTCGCGAAGGACAATCTCGAACATTCTAGAACTTTATACAGAAGTGAGACAAAGACCCAAGTGTGACATATCACCGCACTCGTCGTGACATAAGGAAGTGAACGGTGGTATTCGCGAAGGACAATCTAGAACATTCTAGAACTTTGTGCGCGAGTAAGACAAAGACCCAAGTGTGACATATCACCGCACTCGTTGTGACTTAAGGAAGTCAACGGTGACATTTACAAACCCATTCCTGGACATTCTAGAACATTTTAAAGAAAATAAAGTGAATGCCTGTAACTAGAAGCCAAGTCAATATGGATGCACAACTGACGAAACTGTTAGAAATGATGCAAACGATGCAAGAACAGGGACGGACAATGCAAGAAAAATTTGAAGAACAAGGGCATAAAATGGAAGATCAGTCCCAGACGATGCAGGAGAAATTAGAAGAACAAGGGCATAAAATTGAAGATCAGTCCCAAATGATGCAGCAGAAATTAGAAGAACAAGGGTATAAAATGAAAGATCAGATACAGGCAATACAACAGGAAATGAGAGATCAGACAAAAGAAATGCAGACAAAGTTAGAAAAATTGGAGAATACACTAGAAGAAAAACTAGAGGAGCAGTCATATAAAGTGGAAAAACAAGTAGAAGAGAAACTGTTAGAACAAAGAAAAGAAATGAACGAAGAACTGTTAGCACAAAAAAAGGATATAGACGAAGAAATAAACCTGGTTAGAGAAACCTGCGAAGAGCTTCGACATAAATTAGACAAGGTAACAAAAGAGGGCGTGATCAAATCAGAAGGGCCTGTTATCCGAACTCAGAGAACGAAACCTCCCGAATTCGACGGCAAGGTCTCCTGTCTATCTGCGTCAGTTTGAAGCAGCAGCTGCGGCAAACGAGTGGTCTGATTGTGAAAAGGCTACTGCTCTAATAGTTGCTCTACGAGGGGAAGCTCTTGACGTCTTACAAGGAGTACCTGCGGGGCAGCAGAATAACTACGACATTCTGAAACAGCATATGGAAATGAGATATGGGGATAAGCACCTGCAGCAAGTTTACCAGGCACAATTGAAAAATCGTCACCAACAGAATGGAGAGAATTTACAGCATTTTGAGACCGATGTTGCCCGACTGGTTCGATTGGCTTATCCAACAGCCCCGTCCGAATTCTTAGACCAGCTGTCCATCCAAGTTTTTACCGATGGCCTAAGAGATTGCGAAACCCAGCAGGCATTACGACTCGCCAGACCTAAAACGTTGAACGACGCTCTTTCGCATGCACTGGAATTCGAGGCAGCAAAGATGGCATCTGGTAAGCATGTTAAAGTTCGGGCCATCAGTGATAACAGCGATAGTATGGCAAATGGAGACATAATAAAAACGCTAAAGGAGATTATTTATAAATTCAGTCCATCTATTAGGACAAAGAAGGAACAACCTGATAGTCGAAGGGATCGCCTTCTCAAATGCTGGAACTGTGGACAGACAGGACATCTAAAAAGACAGTGTAGGGCCCCAGTCGCAGATCAGCAAAAGCGCGACTCCCAGGCTGCGCAGGAAAACTAGGTTCAGCCGGCTTGACGGGGCAAAAGCCGGCTGCGTCCCCCTACCATGCCCCACGAGAAGAAATTACGTTGTCACGTCTCCAGGACTCAGACTCCTTGCTAGTAGAAGGCAGTATTTTTGGTCGTACTTTCCCTATGGTAATCGATACTGGAGCAGCAAGAACTATTGTACGACCGAATATTATTGGTGCTTGGCGTATTAAGAACCCTGTCAAACGTTATGTCCTCACAACAGCCAATGGACAACAATTGCCAGTCAAGGGGGAATGCGAGCTTGAAATAGAATTAGGAGACATCAAATTCAAACACAGAGCCCTGGTAGCAGATATATCAGACAATATCATACTCGGACTAGACTTACTACGAGCAAAGGGGGTGAACTTAGATTTGAATGCTGGCACGCTACGGATAATGGGTGAGGAAGTAGTGCTAACGAACACCACTGAGAATAACACTGTACGGAGACTCGTTGTTAAAGAAGATGTGGTACTACCTGCTCAGACCGAAACCTTGGTTGCCACTGTAATGGATGGGGAGATGCCTTGCAGTGTAGGAGTGGTGGAACCCAGTAATCCGGATTTGTTTAACAAATCTATAGTCACCGGCCGCACCCTGATTAAACCGGAGAAGACGACAATAGTACGGGTAGTTAACCTGAAAACGTTTCCACAGAAAATTACAAAGGGAACTGAAGTAGGAGTCTGCGAACCTGTTGCCATGGTCAGAACACTCAAAGAAAACAACGAAATGGAGAATAAAACAAATAAGACCAGTCTACCAGAATGTTTAAGGGACATCGTGGATAGGGCCAAGGAAAGATTAACAGAGGTGGGGGTGGAACAACTCGAAGAGCTGCTAAGTGAAAATGAAGATGTGTTTGCACTTAAACCAGGCGGCTTTGGGAGAACCAATGTAGTGAAGCATCGAATCGATACTGGTTCATCGTCTCCTATAAAGCAGCCACCACGAGGACTTCCACTAGCCAAACGAGAAGTTAACAAGATGTTAATTGAAATGCAAAACCAGGGCACCATAGAGCCATCTCAGAGTCCTTGGGCTTCTCCTGTAGTCCTGGTCAAGAAGAAAGACGGCTCCACCCGATTTTGTGTGGACTACAGAAAATTAAATGACGTCACCAAGAAAGACAGTTACCCACTACCAAGAATTGACGATACTCTGGACACCTTGGCTGGTGCGCAATGGTTTTCCACTTTGGATTTAAAGAGTGGATATTGGCAAGTCGAGGTCAGCCCAGAAGACAAGGAAAACACAGCGTTCACTACCGGAAATAGATTGTGGCAGTTCAATGTAATGCCATTTGGCCTATGTAATGCCCCTGCCACTTTTGAGCGACTGATGGAAACTGTACTTCATGGCCTGAATTGGGAGACCTACTTGATTTACTTGGACGACGTGGTGGTGCTGGGACGCTCTTTCCAGGAGCACCTGAAGAACGTGTCCGAAGTGTTCAAGAAGTTGAAAGCAGCGAACCTGAAGTTGAACCCGAAGAAGTGCAGTCTGTTCCAAAAGGAGGTTAGATACCTAGGCCACATTATTACTCCAAATGGTGTGAAAACAGACCCGGGGAAGACAGAGTGCATAAAGAACTGGCCGGTTCTTAAAGACAAACATCAAGTTCGAAGTTTTCTCGGCCTATGCACATACTATCGACGATTTGTCCAAGGAATCTCAGACATTACCAAGCCTCTTCATAAATTGACAGAAGCCAGCATCCCGTTCGAATGGACTACGAGATGCCAGCAAGCCTTTGAGACGCTGAAAGAGGCTCTCTGCACTACCCCGATTTTGACATACCCAATACCTGGACAACCATTTATAGTGGACACGGACGCAAGCAACATTGGAATTGGCGGAGTTCTTTCTCAAGTACAAGATGGTCAAGAGCGAGTAGTGGGCTACTTCAGCAAAGTCCTATCAAAAGCTGAAAAGAACTATTGTGTGACTTGGAAAGAATTACTTGCCATCGTCAAGAGCCTAGAACACTTTCATAAATATCTGTATGGCCAAGAATTTCTCCTAAGAACGGATCACACTTCCCTTAAATGGCTGCTACAGTTTAAAAACCCTGAAGGACTAATGGCAAGATGGCTGGAACGGCTGCAAGAATATCACTTTGTTGTTGAACATCGAGCCGGCAGGAAACATGGAAATGCAGATGCCCTTTCTAGGAAACCCTGTCCTGTCAACTGCAAACACTGCAGTAGTCTTGAAAGGAAAGAGAACATCTCATCAGTTCCTTGTAAGGTGGTAGCAGCCCAACCTGAAGACCGATGGAGTTCAGCGGCGATTCGAGAAGACCAGCAAGCTGACTGTGACATCAAGCCTTTAATAGACTGGAAAGAAGCCAACAACCGACCCTCTTGGGCAGAAGTCAGTAGTAAAAGTCCAGCATTAAAGAGCTATTGGGCTCAATGGAATTCCCTGGTGTTGGAAGACGGTGTCCTAAAAAGAGCATGGGAGAACAATGACGGAACGGAGGTCAAGAAACAAGTACTACTCCCGAGGTCCCGGGTCAAGGAAGTGCTGCAGGAAGTACATGGAGGTACTGGGGGTGGACATTTCGGTATCAATAGGACTCTACAGAAGGACGGATGTAGAAGAATGGTGCCGAAAATGTGCCATATGTGCAGCAAGCAAGGGACCGAAGACCCGTTCCAGAGGCAAAATGCACCAGTACATCGTAGGAGCGCCGTTTGAGAGAATTGCCATTGATATCGCTGGCCCCTTTCCGAAAACCCAAGGTAAAAACCGATATCTGCTAGTATCCATGGACTACTTCAGCAAATGGCCGGAAGTATACCCCCTTCCCAATCAAGAGACCACAACCGTAGCAGAAGCGCTAGTCAATAACCTGTTCTGCAGATTTGGTGTGCCCATGGAACTACATTCAGATCAGGGCAGAAATTTCGAATCTGGTGTGTTCCGAAAGGTCTGCGAGCTTATGGGAATCTGGAAAACCAGGACCACCCCACTGCATCCCCAGTCAGATGGTATGGTGGAACGCTTCAACGCCACACTAGAAACCAATCTGAGGATGTTTATGAACGAGAACCAGACAGACTGGGACAAGCTCATTCCACTCTTCCTGTTAGCTTACCGCTCAGCTCTCCATGAAACTACTGGGAGGACTCCCGCAAGGATCATCTTTGGAAGAGAGCTTCGCCTTCCAGCAGATTTGGTATTTGGTCGTCCTGCGGAACAGCCCACAGATCCAGACACTTATATCCATGACTTAGAACAAAGACTAGCAGCTGTACACGACCAAGTCAGATCTCGAATGCGACTAGAGAGCGATCGCATGAAGACTCGATACGACGTTCGGGCCAATACAGTCGGATTCCAACGAGGTGACCTGGTGTGGCTGTACAACCCCACGCGGAAGAAAGGAAAATCGCCTAAGCTACAGAACCGTTGGGAGGGCCCCTACACCCTCATTAAAAGAATCAATGATGTCGTCTACCGGATACAGAGGACTCCTAGGAGTAAGATGAAGGTCGTCCATCTGGAGCGTCTGTCCCCGTATCGAGGTGTATCCGATCGAGACGATCGGTCCTAAGGAGGGGGCAGTGTCACGGAATTTGCTCCACTCACACCCAAATCGACGACTGTGGTACCGCGAATTACTAAGATTGCCCCGATCGCCCCTACACGATTCTGTTAGACAAACAAAATGCCGTGGATCGAGACGGGACTAGAAAATTTGAGAAATGACGAGAAGCGTTCGAGTCATTCGAGAGATGCTAGAAAATAGATCTAGAGATGCTAAAATATACCTGGAATATTCGTTGGGTCTATAAAAGAAAAATAAACGGCCGATTAAGTTAGTCTTGTATAAGTCTTGTATTACAGTGTTGAATTCAAGTGTTTAGTTGGAGATATCAAAGTGGTTTAGATAGCGATTAATTAATTAAGTGTTTAGTTGAGTTCTAATTAGTGATCAGTAGTGTACTGAGTATAGTTAATAAAGAAGTAATTAATTAACAGATTGTTTTTCTGGCAATAGCAAATGACGGGTTAGGAAATCCGTGACAGTATATAACTCCTCAAATGTAAAAATTATGTTACCCATTACTCGTCGAAGATGATGTTTACAACTTTTTACGCCATTTTTCCAAATACCACCCATGTGAGAAGCCTTGACAGGAATAAAGTGCCAAGTGATATTCTCTGAGGCTAATTCACTTTGTAACTGGTTAGCAAATTGTTCGTTATGAAATAATCGTTTTAATTCTGCGCATGCTCCAATGAAGTTACTGAGTGGGTTTGTCCCTACGACTTACGAAACGTCGCAATGCTAATATAAATGAATTTGTTGAAAGTTCTGTTACTAACTCAGTGTGTACAGATCGAGTTTTCATGCACACGAATAAACATATCCAACATTTTGAGGATTTTGCACCTCGGCCTTTATGATTTTTTACTAATAACGGACCCTCCCACCAAATTGTCAAATCTGTAATCTGACTAGGCATGACACCGCGCGACAATAAATCGGCAGGATTAATTTTTGTAGGAATATGCCACCACGAATGTTTTATTAAGATCCTATCCTGTATCTCAGCTACGCGATTTCCGACAAAAATGTTTAAAAGATTAAGCGTTGTTTTTATTTTTAAAGGTGCCACTTTTGTTTCTGCACATAAAAGTTGACAAAAAATATTACCATGTATGTCTTTCGATTGAATATAAATACATCCACCATACGCGGACTGAGACGCATCTGCGAAGCAGTAAAAATGAATTGAAATTGAGTTGCGACCAAGTTTTCTGTAAATCGCTAGGAAGTGGATTATCCCAGGATATTTTTGTCATCCAAAGCCTTTGTAAAAAAATTTTGATATTTATTATACACGGAGATAATAACCCTAGAGGATCAAAAATGGCTGCAATATTAGACAAGATAGTACGCTTTGTTATTTTTTGTTGACCCGTATCAATATTAATTTTGTACATCAAATTATCTATTGAAATTGACCATACTAAACCTAGTGTTTTTTCTTCTGTGCCAAACTGCACTGCATGTATATTTGCATCCTTTGTGTAAATTTTCGATTATGCTTTGTTCATTAGATCGCCATTTACTAAGCTCAAAACACCCTTGCTCAAAAATGTTTGAAATTTCTGAACAAATTTTAACTGCATGTTGAATTGTTTCTGCGCCCGTTAGCAGGTCGTCTGCATAAAAGTCTGTTTCAATAATATTAGCCACTACTGGGTTACTGACGCGATTTTCCTAACTGTTTAAAACTGCTTTTAACCAAAAAGGACCCTGCTGAATTCATCTTGTGGGTTTTCGCGCCATAAAATTCTTTGTAAAACTCTATCTGATTGATCAACTAAAACTTGCCTGTACATTTTTTTGACATCGGCTGAAATTACAAATTGATGTTTTCGGAAACGTAAAATGATTGATAATAAATCCTCCTGGATTGTAGGACCTGTTAACTGCAAATCGTGTAAAGAGTACCCTGAACTTGTACTACTTGTAGCCATAGAGGCACAATTTCACGTCGCGTGCAATAAGCACTTTCTGTACAAGTTGCATACAATATTTTTTCTACGTTCATGCAAAAACCGAAAAATGTTTTATTTAGATGATTTAGTGTAAGAAAATATGACGTCGATTTGAACATTTATGTTTGTCATGATGACAAAACGCTGTAGTAGAATGCAATAAACATTTGATTGCACTAGTGCAATAAAGAACCAGTTTTTCCGCTAAATATAGTTCAATAGTTTTGTTTTTTGCATGAACGTAGCAAAAAAATGTTTTAGTAGTAGGTAGGGGGTCACTTCTGCATGGGAAAATTTCTTGGACCGTGGGAAAATTTGTCGGCGAGATCAAAGGGTACCGCCGAACAGGTGTTAATTGCAGGTGTGCACTGTCCGCCCCTCCCTAACCTATCAGAAAAAACATGCGCAGTAGGTTACAGAAAAAACATGCGCAGTAACGACCTGATCTATCAGAAAAACATGCGCAGTAACGACCTAATCTAACAGAAAAAACATGCGCAGTAGGGACTTAATCTAACAGAAGAAACATGCGCAGTAGCGACCTAATCTAACAGAAAAAACATGCACCTAACCTAAATTAAAATCTGTTTCTGCGCAAGTCTCGGTAAATTAAAATCTGCGCATGCTCTATTGTATTGGAGAATACAGCATTATTTGTGGATTTTTATTTATTTAAATGAAAAAAACTTTACTCCCGGGGCCTCTCGCATGCAAAGCAGGCACGTTACCACGAGACCACCATGACTATTACAGAAATGTTACAGTAACTGCGTAATATTAGAGGCAAATTGAAAAGTGGCGGGGAAATTCAAACTAACCTTACAGAAAAAATATGCGCAGTAGCGACCTAAATTCAAACTGATGGGATATTTAAAATTAGGCGGGAAATTCAAACTAAGGAAAGAGGATCTAACCTAACAGAAAAAACATGCGTAGTAGCGACCTAAACTAACAGAAAAAACATGCGTAGTAACTACCTAACCTAACAGAAAAAACATGCGCAGATCTGCAGCGGTAGCGTTATAATGACGTCACACACATACAGTTTTTTGCTAATAACTAAAATTTAAAAACTGATTTGATTGGTTCCTCATCAAGATCTATCACGTGACGTTGTTATTTAAATGAAAAAAAAACTTTACTCAGTGTGCGATTTGAACCCGGGACCTCTCGCATGCAAAGCAGACGCGTTACCACGAGACTGCTATGACTTAACAAAAGCTTACAGTAACTGCGTAATATATAAATCAGAGAGAGCTTGAAGGCGTCCCACACCAAGCAGTCTGAGCTATAACGATACCTGTATTAATGATATTTAAGATTTTACAGGTGTTAATTACAGGTGATATCAAATATTTAAAAATATGTATGAAATAAAAAAACTGGTAGCGCTGGGAATCGAACCACGGGCCTTTGTGACAGAAGTGGCGGCAAATTCAAAGTGGCAGCAGTGGCGGGAAATTCAAACTGATTTGAAATTTGACAGTAGCGACCTATTTAAAATTGGGCGGGAAATTCAAACTGGCGGGATATTTAAAATTAGGCGGGAAATTCAAACTGGCGGGATATTTAAAATTAGGTGATATATTCAATTTGGTGAGATTTCAGACTAAGTTCAAACTGGCGGGATATTTAAAATTAGGAGGGAAATTAAAACTGATTTTAAATTTGACAGTAGCGACCTATTTAAAATTGGGCGGGATATTCAAACTGGCGGGATATTTAAAATTAGACGGGAAATTCAAACTGGCGGGATATTTAAAATTAGGTGATATATTCAATTTGGTGAGATTTAAGACGGGAAATTTTGACAAAAACGAATAACTATGATGTAAATGTGACATAAACGTGACATAATTGTGACATAAACGTAACATCGTTACATAAATGTGATATAAACGTGACATAAAAGTGACATAAATGTGACATAAACGCAACATAAATGCGACATAAATGTGACATAAACGTGACATAAACGTTACATAAATGTGACATAAACGTGACATAAATGTGACATAAACGCGACATAAACGTGACATAAATGTGACATAAACGTGACATAAATGTGACATAAAAGTGACATAAATGTGACATAAACGCGACATAAATGCGATATAAATGTGACATAACTGACATCGTGACATAAGTGTGACATAAACGTGACATAAATGTGACATAAACGTGACATAAATGTGACATAAAAGTGACATAAACGTGACATTGTGACATAAACGTGACATAAACGTAATATAAACGTGACATAAACGCGACATAAACGTGACATAAACGTGACATAAACGTGACATAAACGTGACATAAATGTGACATAAACGTGACATAAATTTGACATAAACGTGACATAAATGTGAGATAAATGTGACATAAACGTGACATAAATGTGGCATAAATGTGACATAAATGTGACATAACTGTGACATCGTGACATAAATGTGACATAAACGTGACTTAAACGTGACATAAATGTGACATAAATGTGACATAAATGTGACATAAACGTGACATAAACGTGACATAAATGTGACGTAAACGTTACATAAACATGGCATAAATTTGACATGAACGTGACATCGTGACATAAATGTGACATCGTGACATAAATGTGACATAAATTTGACATAAACGTGACATAAACGTGACATAAATTTGACATAAACGTGACATAAATTTGACATAAACGTGACATAAACGTGACATAAATGTGGCATAAATGTGACATAAATGTGACATAACTGTGACATCGTGACATAAAAGTGACATAAATGTGACATAAATGTGACATAAACGTGACATAAATGTGACATAAATGTGACATAAACGTGACATAAACGTGACATAATTGTGACATATACGCCACATAAATGTGACATAAATGTAACATAAACGTGACATAAATGTGACATAAACGTGACAAACGTGACATAAATGAGACATAAACGTGACATAAATGTGACGTAAACGTGACATAAATGTGACATAAACGTGACATAAATGTGACAGAAACGTGACGTAACCGTGACATAAAAGTGACATTTTTTAGTTTAAGACACCCCTTTCATATTATTTTTTATAACTATTTTTTCCTGCTTAGAACTGTTTTGGACAACTGTTTGAGTTCTAACAGATTTTAAAACTGCAATGTAAATCGATACTTATGTGAAGGTCACAGGTTAATGAATGTATACATCCGGTATTGCATCATTTCTAAACGCCTGCATTTGTTCTGTCAGCAAAAATTACTACCTTATTTCATAACTAGCGTAATCATTTCTTAATTTTGAAGGTAGGATATAATACCATGTTAGTAATAAGTATATCATTTCTAAAAAATACAATTCCCCTCTATCTATTTAAAGTGGTGGGAAAGAAATTTACGAGACGGGACAACTTATTAACTCACAGGAAAAACAAGCATCATCAGATAAATAATAGTACATCGTCGAGATGAAATAACCAAACAGAAAATATGTATACAGACCTATCGGCTATAAAGAAACAGACATGAGTCGTGAGAGCTATTAATATGAAGGTGCTGATGGCTTCATCAGCACCTTCTTATCCGTTAGGAATAGAAGATAGTATCCATTGTCAGAATAAAGAAAATGATGAAGATTTTAATATACTGGTAAACAAGCTACGATATTATATCGAGAAATGTGGTTTCAGTAACTCAATTCAGTAACTTAATATACATATAATAAAGTGGGCTACACTAAAGATCCGGAGAGAAGACTTCAGCAGTTTAACCAATCCAGAACCAACTTATTCAACAAACAAGCCACATAAAATTATTAGATATACAGAGGGTTATATAAAACAGCGTATCTTCCAACAAAAAATACTTCACATAAATTGTAATAAAACAGAACATTGTAAATTCATTGAAATTAAAATAGGGTTTACATATTTCTGCAGTTCTTAAAGACACATGATCAGTAGGATGGTTTCAAACCAAACTAAGGGTCTTCATCGCTACATAATATCATTCTTTATAATTGTAGCTAAAGTATCTGTTTCTTCAACCCTTGCTCCTGGTTACACATGAATTTGGCTGCTTCGTTTATCCCCACAGCTAATTGATAGCAATCGCAGCAAAAAATCATAGTATCCAATATTCCGTCTGTCACGTCTGTAGGCTTTTTTCTCACATTTTTCACAATCTTCTTTGAGGTTAGGAGTGCATTCTAAGCAGTTGCAGGCTCTCCCCCAATCGCATTCTTTGAACATGTCACCTAAACCTCCGTTTATCCTACCAGCAGAAATTGATGTCTTGGTTTTACTGATAAATTATATTTCAGTAGATCATATAGTCTTAGTTTACAAATTTTACCGCTATGTATTATAAAATGATGCACCCTTATTAAAATTATATCAATTCTCATTTTATTGTTGTCTGACAGCAATCTTAACTGAAAACAGTTTCTTTTATTAGTTTAACATACATCGGTAACACAAAATCTGTCTATTGAAATGGATATTGTATTACACTGTGCAACCAGTGACGTTTACAACCACTTTATTAAACAACAGGGTAGTCTCTTCTTTATGGTGAAAACTATATATACTGAAGGAAGTGGCAATACCAGAAATTGCTTTTAAGTGGTTACTTGAAATTGAAATTATACCTTACCAATCTACTAATACACTATTGATAGAAAAACTGATCTTGGTGTGATTGTTTCGAGAATATGATCAATATGCGCAAAAAAGAAAGGTTAAAACAGTTAAATAGTGTTGAGAAATCAGTATATCCTTCAATTGAGATCGGATTTAAAATTTCCTTGTTTGAGCTGATATTAGATAGTTTTGACAGTAAATATTATCCATATATGCATTATTCAGATACTTACTGCTTTTCATTGGAGCATATCAAGTAATTATAAAACAATTATGTATTGCATTGATGGAGCTATTACAAAATCAACATATTATGCTAAGAGTGATACACTTCGACATCTGTCATTCAAGAAGAATCCAAGAAGATGTACTGGAAATTTCAATCATCGAAAAATCATCGTCGTAGTAGTCTCAAATGAGGTGAATAAAAAGATTAAGTTTTGAGTATTATGTGTTTGTCTTATAATTTGTTATAATTAAATTATCACGTAATATTAATATTTGTATTACTTTGAAATTATGTAAGTATGGGGACTCTAATAAAAAATAAATAAACCATTTCTGCATATTCTTTCACCTCTTCTCCTTTGATATCTGGCATTTTTAACTAATAAACGTGTAATGTTTTATCAAAATCATTTAAATAAATTATATATGCTTTCTTGATAGATATTTGTTTTATATTGCAGGTGGGGCAAAGGTAATATATTTGTATTGTGAGTGTCATGTTACCGTGCTACTATTACATTACTATTAATGTTGCTGATATAAAATTGTATCAAGGCCACCCATTGAAACTAAATTGTATATAATATTTCAAGAAGGTACTTCCTACAGTATGTTATTTTAAAGCTGCTGCTTTTGAAGCTATTTTTTTTTAGTTTTAGACCCCGTTTCATATTATTTTTATAACTATTTTTACCTGCTTAGAACTGTTTTGGACAACTTTTTGAGTTCTAAGAGATTTTAAAACTGCAATGTAAATTGATACTTTTGTGAAGGTCACAGGTTAATGAATGTATTACATCCGGTATTGCATCGTTTCTAAACACCTGCATTTTTCTATGTCAGCAAAAATTACTACTTTATTTCATACCTAGCGTTATCTTTTCTTAATTTTGAAGGTAGGATATAATACCATGTTAGTAATAAGTATATCATTTCTAAAAAATAAAATTCTCCTCTATCTATTTAAAGTGGTGGGGATTACTCCATAAAATAATGTTAGGAAAAATTTGAAAACAGTCGAAAACAAGCAGTGTTGTGTAAATAATATTGAGTTATAGTGTATAACCAAACAAAGCCAGAATAATGTGGACAGCTTATGTGAAAGAGATCGAAATAAAAGACTTGGATAGTGGTATTCGAAATCTATGTCAGACCATCTCAAATCTTAAGTTTAATGCCCATCATGAAGCCATTTATGGTATGGGAAACTTTTTCCCAGCAGAATATTGTGAAGAATTAGTTGAAAAATGTGGAAAGGCGTTAGTATTGTGTGAAGATTATTTAAAGGAGCAATGTACCATAGATGATGTTGTTAATGGTTTTATTAACTTGGACATGACGGAAATGCTCCGTGATATTAAACATTTACTGCAGAGCCATTTAGCCAATAAAATTGCTGAACGCGAATGGGAACAAGAATCTGATGGCCAGGAGGAAAGCGATGTAGAAATGAGTCAGCAATGAATCTGTATTAATATAATATTAACTTTATTATCATAAAGTCGTTTTATTACTTCATATAAATTATATACAAGTATCACTACCAAAAAAAACAATTAGTTTGTCTTTAGAAGCAATAATGAACGCTTCACAATTAATAGTTCTGCAAACAATTTTGAAAAGTTCGCTAATTATACAGCGGTGTGTCATATTTCAGTTCATCGACCTACTTCTGATATCATGTTTCGTCTAGAGAGCATCCGGTGTCATGTTTTTTCTATTAGGTTAGGTCCCTACTGCGCATGTTTTTCTGTTAGGTTAGGTCGCAACTGCGCGCAGTACCGACCTAACCTATCATCAGGAGGAATTGTATATAATATTTCAAGAAGGTACTTCTGTAGGAAGTACCTTCTTGAAATATTATATACAATTTAGTTTCAATGGGTGGCCTTGATACAATTTTATATCAGCAACATTAATAGTAATGTAATAGTAGTACGGTAACATGACACTCACAATACAAATATATTACCTTTGCCCCACCTGCAATATAAAACAAATATCTATCAAGAAAGCATATATAATTTATTTAAATGATTTTGATAAAACATTACACGTTTATTAGTTAAGAATGCCAGATATCAAAGGAGAAGAGGTGAAAGAATATGCAGAAATGGTTTATTTATTTTTTATTAGAGTCCCCATACTTACATAATTTCAAAGTAATACAAATATTAATATTACGTGATAATTTAATTATAACAAATTATAAGACAAACACATAATACTCAAAACTTAATCTTTTTATTCACCTCATTTGAGACTACTACGACGATGATTTTTCGGTGATTGAAATTTCCAGTACATCTTCTTGGATTCTTCTTGAATGACAGATGTCGAAGTGTATCACTCTTAGCATAATATGTTGATTTTGTAATAGCTCCATCAATGCAATACATAATTGTTGATATCCTCCAATGAAAAGCAGTAAGTATCTGAATAATGCATATATGGATAATATTTACTGTCAAAACTATCTAATATCAGCTCAAACAAGGAAATTTTAAATCCGATCTCAATTGAAGGATATACTGATTTCTCAACACCATTTAACTGTTTTAACCTTTCTTTTTTGCACATATTGATCATATACTCGAAACAATCACACCAAGATCAGTTTTTCTATCAATAGTGTATTAGTAGATTGGTAAGGTATAATTTCAATTTCAAGTAACCACTTAAAAGCAATTTCTGGTATTGCCACTTCCTTCAGTATATATAGTTTTCACCATAAAGAAGAGACTACCTTGTTGTTTAATAAAGTGTTACAACCACTTTATTAAACAACACGTCACTGGTTGCACAGTGTAATACAATATCCATTTCAATAGACAGATTTTGTATTACCGATGTATGTTAAACTAATAAAAGAAACTGTTTTTAGTTAAGATTGCTGTCAGACAACAATAAAATGAGAATTGACATAATTGTAATAAGGGTGCATCATTTTATAATACATAGCGGTAAAATTTGTAAACTAAGACTATATGATCTACTGAAATATAATTTATCAGTAAAACCAAGACATCAATTTCTGCTGGTAGGATAAACGGAGGTTTAGGTGACATGTCCAAAGAATGCGATTGGGGGAGAGCCTGCAACTGCTTAGAATGCACTCCTAACCTCAAAGAAGATTGTGAAAAATGTGGGAAAAAAGCCTACAGACGTGACAGACGGAATATTGGATACTATGATTTTTTGCTGCGATTGCTATCAATTAGCTGTGGGGATAAACGAAGCAGCCAAATTCATGTGTAACCAGGAGCAAGAGTTGAAGAAACAGATACTTTAGCTACAATTATAAAGAATGATATTATGTAGCGATGAAGACCCTTAGTTTGGTTTGAAACCATCCTACTGATCATGTGTCTTTAAGAACTGCAGAAATATGTAAACCCTATTTTAATTTCAATGAATTTACAATGTTCTGTTTTATTACAATTTATGTGAAGTATTTTTTGTTGGAAGATACGCTGTTTTATATAACCCTCTGTATATCTAATAATTCTATGTGGCTTGTTTGTTGAATAAGTTGGTTCTGGATTGGTTAAACTGCTGAAGTCTTCTCTCCGGATCTTTAGTGTAGCCCACTTTATTATATGTATATTAAGTTACTGAATTGAGTTACTGAAACCACATTTCTCGATATAATATCGTAGCTTGTTTACCAGTATATTAAAATCTTCTTCATTTTCTTTATTCTGACAGTGGATACTATTTTCTATTCCTAACGGATAATCTGTGCTAATGGCTTCATCAGCACCTTCATATTCATAGCTCTCAGGACTCATGTCTGTTTCTTTATAGCCGATAGGTCTGTATACATATTTTCTGTTTGGTTATTTCATCTCGACGATGTACTATTATTTATCTGATGATGCTTGTTTTTCCTGTGAGTTAATAAGTTGTCCCGTCTCATAAATTTCTTTCCCACCACTTTAAATAGATAGAGGGGAATTGTATTTTTTAGAAATGATATACTTATTACTAACATGGTATTATATCCTACCTTCAAAATTAAGAAAAGATAACGCTAGTTATGAAATAAGGTAGTAATTTTTGCTGACATAGAACAAATGCAGGTGTTTATAAATGATGCAATACCGGATGTATACATTCATTAACCTGTGACCTTCACATAAGTATCGATTTACATTGCAGTTTTAAAATCTGTTAGAACTCAAACAGTTGTCCAAAACAGTTCTAAGCAGGAAAAAATAGTTATAAAAATAATATGAAAGGGGTGTCTTAAACTAAAAAAATGTCACTTTTATGTCACGGTTACGTCACGTTTCTGTCACATTTATGTCACATTTATGTCACGTTTAGGTCACATTTATGTCACGTTTATGTCTCATTTATGTCACGTTTATGTCACGTTTATGTCACGTTTATGTCACATTTATGTCACGTTTATGTTACATTTATGTCACATTTATGTCGCGTATATGTCACAATTATGTCACGTTTATGTCATGTTTATGTCACGTTTATGTCACATTTATGTCACGTTTATGTCACATTTATGTCACATTTATGACACATTTATGTCACGTTTATGTCACATTTATGTCACGTTTATGTCAAATTTATGTCACGTTTATGTCAAATTTATGTCACGTTTATGTCACGATGTCACGTTCATGTCAAATTTATGCCAAGTTTATGTCACGTTTATGTCACATTTATGTCACGTTTATGCCACGTTTATGTCACGTTTATGTCACATTTATGTCACGTTTATGTCACGTTTATGTCACATTTATGTCACATTTATGTCACGATCTCACAGTTATGTCACATTTATGTCACATTTATGCCACATTTATGTCACGTTTATGTCACATTTATGTCACATTTATGTCACGTTTATGTCAAATTTATGTCACGTTTATATCAAATTTAGGTCACGTTTATGTCAAATTTATGTCACGTTTATGTCACGATGTCACGTTTATGTCACGTTTCTGTCACATTTATGTCACGTTCATGTCAAATTTATGTCATGTTTATGTCACGTTTATATCACATTTATGTCACGTTTATGTCACGTTTATGCCACATTTATGTCACGTTTATGTCACATTTATGTCACATATGTCACATTTAAGTCACGATGTCACATTTATGTCACGTTTATGTCACATTTATGTCACGTTTATATCACATTTATGTCACGTTTATGTAACATTTATGTCACGTTTATGTCACATTTATGTAACGATGTCACATTTATATCACATTTATGCAACGTTTATGTCACATTTATGCCACGATGTTACGTTTATGTCACGTTTATGTCACGTTTATGTCGCGTTTATGTCACGTTTATATTACGTTTATGTCACGTTTATGTCACAATGTCACGTTTATGTCACTTTTATGTCACATTTATGTCACGCTTACGTCACATTTATGTCACGTTTATGTCACGTTTAAGTCACACTTATGTCACGATGTCAGTTATGTCACATTTATATCGCATTTATGTCGCGTTTATGTCACATTTATGTCACTTTTATGTCACATTTATGTCACGTTTATGTCACATTTGTCACGTTTATGTCGCGTTTATGTCACATTTATGTCACGTTTATGTCGCGTTTATGTCACATTTATGTCACGTTTATGTCACATATATGTAACGTTTATGTCACGTTTATGTCACATTTATGTCACATTTATGTCGCATTTATGTTGCGTTTATGTCACATTTATGTCACGTTTATATCATATTTATGTAACGATGTTACGTTTATGTCACAATTATGTCACGTTTATGTCACATTTACGTCATAGTTATTCGTTTTTGTCAAAATTTCCCGTCTTAAATCTCACCAAATTGAATATATCACCTAATTTTAAATATCCCGCCAGTTTGAATTTCCCGTCTAATTTTAAATATCCCGCCAGTTTGAATATCCCGCCCAATTTTAAATAGGTCGCTACTGTCAAATTTCAAATCAGTTTTAATTTCCCGCCTAATTTTAAATATCCCGCCAGTTTGAACTTAGTCTTAAATCTCACCAAATTGAATATATCACCTAATTTTAAATATCCCGCCAGTTTGAATTTCCCGCCTAATTTTAAATATCCCGCCAGTTTGAATTTCCCGCCCAATTTTAAATAGGTCGCTACTGTCAAATTTCAAATCAGTTTGAATTTCCCGCCACTGCTGCCACTTTGAATTTGCCGCCACTTCTGTCACAAAGGCCCGTGGTTCGATTCCCAGCGCTACCAGTTTTTTATTTCATACATATTTTTAAATATTTGATATCACCTGTAATTAACACCTGTAAAATCTTAAATATCATTAATACAGGTATCGTTATAGCTCAGACTGCTTGGTGTGGGACGCCTTCAAGCTCTCTCTGATTTATATATTACGCAGTTACTGTAAGCTTTTGTTAAGTCATAGCGGTCTCGTGGTAACGCGTCTGCTTTGCATGCGAGAGGTCCCGGGTTCAAATTGCACACTGAGTAAAGTTTTTTTTTCATTTAAATAACGTCACGTGATAGGTCTTGATGAGGAACCAATCAAATCAGTTTTCAAATTTTAGTTATTAGCAAAAAACTGTATGTGTGTGACGTCATTATAACGCTACCGCTGCAGATCTGCGCATGTTTTTTCTGTTAGGTTAGGTAGTTACTACGCATGTTTTTTCTGTTAGTTTAGGTCGCTACTACGCATGTTTTTTCTGTTAGGTTAGATCCTCTTTCCTTAGTTTGAATTTCCCGCCTAATTTTAAATATCCCATCAGTTTGAATTTAGGTCGCTACTGCGCATGTTTTTTCTGTTAGGTTAGTTTGAATTTCCCCGCCACTTTTCAATTTGCCTCTAATATTACGCAGTTACTGTAACATTTCTGTAATAGTCATGGTGGTCTCGTGGTAACGTGCCTGCTTTGCATGCGAGAGGCCCCGGGAGTAAAGTTTTTTTCATTTAAATAAATAAAAATCCATAAATAATGCTGCATTCTCCAATACAATAGAGCATGCGCAGATTTTAATTTACCGAGACTTGCGCAGAAACAGATTTGAATTTAGATTAGGCGCATGTTTTTTCTGTTAGATTAGGTCGCTACTGCGCATGTTTCTTCTGTTAGATTAAGACCCTACTGCGCATGTTTTTTCTGTTAGATTAGGTCGTTACTGCGCATGTTTTTCTGATAGATCAGGTCGTTACTACGCATGTTTTTTCTGTAACCTACTGCGCATGTTTTTTCTGATAGGTTAGGGAGGGGCGGACAGTGCACACCTGCAATTAACACCTGTTCGGCGGTACCCTTTGATCTCGCCGACAAATTTTCCCACGGTCCAAGAAATTTTCCCACGGTCCAAGAAATTTTCCCATGCAGAAGTGACCCCCTACCTACTTTTAGTTTATTATAAAAATATATTGTTTATATTATTTTGTTAAACTGTTTTTTATATTTAATAAAGCAGGAAACTCAAAATTATTTTATTTAATCGTTCCACGTTTCACTTTTACCGATGCATATATTCAGGATAATTCCGAATAATGTGGACAATATTGAGGGTAAATTGTACGGTCAATTTTAATGGTTCTTCATATACAATTTTTTAATCGAATCCCTCCTGAGGAGTTATGACCCCATAACTGAGGGTGATAAATTTAAAGTTTTATTTCATTTCCTCCAAACACGTTAAAATGAAGTGCAAAAGCTTCGCCGCGACTGAGTCTCAGTCTCACCACTGAAGATGCCGACAGTGAAGAGCAGCAAAACGTTTGGAAGCATGGAATGCGACCAGTTACAGCGGCGCCTACGGAACGCTTCGGAGGACCACCATTATCCGAGGAACGGTTCCGACCGTAGCAGTCGTAATATCAACAATAGGAACCGAAATCAATATATGGACAGGCCCAGAGACACTGATAGCGGGTCTGTCCCCACAAAGCCTAGCCCGAGAACAACCAGGGCAGATAAAAGAATCCCGGCTAATGCTAGGATGTGCATTTTAACTCTGTTTCTGGCAGCACTGGCCGTGAAAGCCTAAAAACCACTATTTTAATGAATTTCCCTTACTATTTAAGCAATTACAGATAAGAGACTTTCTTATTGTTTTTTCGTTCCAATCCATTAGACTAAGAAATGTGTAAAAATATATAATAGAGGTTTCCATTTTAATAACATTTTTTGATAAATAATTATTATAACTTTTTACACTCAAGCGAGTAACATAAATAATACACAGAGATTGAATACAATATATAATCATTTAATAAAATCGTTTAGGCATTTTTCATCTACCATCCATTTAGGTAAATTTTTAAAAGGAAGCAGAAACCAAACGCATTTATTACAAATATTTTTGTAGTGCCATTTTGTTGCATTGAATTTGTAAGTGTTGGTCTAGCTTTAGCAGTATTAATGTTAATATAATATATAATCTAATTAAATTTATACTCCATTTCAAAAGAAGTTTGTAATGAAGTGATTTTTAACTACGTATTTATTTATTAAAATAGTCCGTTAAACTAGTTTACCAGTAAGTGAAAATATCCACGTTGAAAGCCTATCGACGCTCGGACTCCGCCAGCGCGAGGTAGACTGCGTGAACCGAACGCGCATCTATCACCGGTAAGATGCGTCCACCACTACGAAAGGTATGACGTAGATATGCGCGCTCGATCCAGCGGGCGATTCCGAATGAAGTCCAACATTTTCGAATATACGAAAATTCAGTACCTGTCCTGGCCCACATTGAGCAGCTGCGTTGTCTTTAGCCGTCTTCTGACCGTACTATAAGTTCTGTACTAAGTCCGAAAACCAACAAGCGCGCAGCCGCTACCTCCGCATCAACGTTAGGGCTTTCAAACGCCGATTTGGATATTTAGTTCCTGTCCTGCTGTCACCGGGAGAAGTCCTGCCAATCCACACCAACACCAGAAGACCTGCTAGGCCGTGGAGGAGCCGTATTAGGTGAGAATTCTCAAAGTTCAGATTGGAGACTAGTGCGCAGCCGTGAACCTCATCGGCGCATTAGGTCTTCCAACTACCAGCTAGCAAGTTTAGTTGCCGTCCAGCAAGCGAGCTGAGCAGTCCTGTCCATAACCCAGAAGAGTAGTCGTACCAGCAGGAAGACGTACCAACAAGCAGCGGTAGTAAGTCCAGCACACCGCCAGTGCGCAAGTCTCCGAATTTTGCTGGGTGGACTGGTAAGAGAGCGGAACTCGAGAGTTAGTTTCGTCTTGCCGTTCCTAGAAGGAAGACGTGTCCGGCCAGAAGCACCGGAAGTAAGTAGTTGTAAGTAACACTTGGCTACATTTAACTCTCGTCCGTCTTACCTGTCTTGTGCTCTGTCCGTCTTACGGCGTGGTGACGCACACGGTTGCCTTGATCACGTGTGTCGATCCTAACTACGCATTCGGAGGAAAGGGGCAACCCTTTAGTCTGAAACGTAGGCCGTTCTCCGTCTGTCTTGCGGCTTGGTGACGCACACGGTTGCCTTGATCACGTGTGTCGATCCTGACTGCGCGTTCAGAGGAAGGAGAAAACTCTTTAGTCTGAAACGTAGGCCGTCTCCGTCTTTCTCACCTGACCTGTATTCCGGCTTGGCGACGCACACGGTTGCCTTGATCACGTGTGTCGATCCTGACTACGCGTTCAGAGGAAGGAGGAAACTCTAGTCTGAAACGTAGGCCGTCTCCGTCTTTCTCACCTGACCTGTATTTCGGCGTGGTGACGCACACGGTTGCCTTGATCACGTGTGCCGATCCTAAATACGCGTTCAGAGGAAGAGGGCAACCCTTTAGTCTGAAATGTAGGTCGTCTCCGTCTATCCTGCGGCGTGGTGACGCACACGGTTGCCTTGATAACGTGTGTCGAACCTTAACTACGCATTCCGAGGAAAGGAGCAACCCTTTAGTCTGAAACGTAGGCCGTTCTCCGTCTGTCTTGCGGCGTGGTGACGCACACGGTTGCCTTTATCACGTGTGTCGAACCTAACTACGCCTTCGGAGGAAAGAGGTACCTCTTTACTCTGAAACGTAGGCTGATCTACGTCCATCCTACCTGACCTGTTCTCTGTCTGTTTTACGGCGCGGTGACGCACACGGTTGCCTTGATCACGTGTGTCGATTCTAACTGAGCGTTCGGAGGGAGGTTACCTTGATCACTCGTTGCTCTGAAACGTAGGTCGTAGACTGACTTGTCTTGTCGTACTTCTTTCAGCGCAACAGTTACCCGTCCTGCCAGCCTGCCCGAGGGATCATCATCTGTCTGTAACTTGCTATTAATTGTTGTCTTTCAGGAGTGATTGTAGCCAAGTGTATTAATTAATAGTAATAATTGCTTTTGCTTATGGCTTGTTTGCTTCCTCCCTCGTGGTATTTAGTCCGTAGCTTCCCACCGCTTGCTTACTATCCACCGGCTAACTCAGTAACTCTTTTTCCAGGACCATCGATAACCGCAACTGTCCCGCATTTAGCGCTTGTACCGCCCGTTTAACTTGTTTTGATTGCAATTTTGTTTTTAGTTTTAAGTTAGTATTGTAACATTAGGTTTGGTAGTTAATATATAGATAGTGATATATATTGTGCCTTATTCTGCCCGTGAAGTCTAACTGTTTTCCCTAGACCCGCTGGACATACCGTATCTTCACTGTAGCTGCCTGAGTAGTGGTGTTTCTACACTTTAAAATAGAAACTGGCGCCCGAGGAACTGGACCGCCGCAGCTCAGGCGTCATAGTGACACCGCGTCGCAACGCACCGTCGCCGAAGCGACGTAGGTGTGTCACAAGTTCATCAACTTTTGCAAAAGAAAGTATATAGGTAGGTATACTTCATATTATTTTTTGTAATTTTGAATTTTCTTAATATTTATAATTTTATAACATTATTCATTTTAAATATTTAATTTAAACTTACTCTTATTTCATTTACTGAATATAAATCAACTCTGTACTTACCTATTTCTGCACTAACTTTATCTACCTATTTCTGCATTATTTTTTCTTTTGGATGATAAATACGACTTATAGTAGGGGAAGTATAAGAGGACAAAATCAAGGAGCAGGAGTAAATAACTATAAGAGAGGAGCAATGACCTACTTAAAGAACATCTGGCGCGCATCTGGCTTTGCGTCATTTCTAAAAATAGAACGCACTGTTAAGGTTTTATTTTTATGTCTTTAACAGTTACCTTAAATTAGTATAAATTCTGTCATCATTTTATTGGTTCACCTCGTATATGGATATGTGCTCATTACGGTCAAATCTTTGTTACCACTTTGTTGTTTATCAGTTATTATATGTACATCGTACCATAATCACCTAACGTAAATAATGCGTTTATCAAACACCACTGTTTGTTTACTTTAATCCTTATTAAACAGCCGGCATTAATCCGTTTATTACCGTTGTCATCCGTATGCAACCAGTTATACTTGTTTCTAGACTGACCGTAGAACACATTCTTTGCGTATCGATGCTTAATGTTGAACTGAGGCCTCACCGAAATTCAAAGATCTTCTGTTATACTGCGTTCTATGGGTTTTCTGTATTCGATTAATCACTGGTTTTCAAAGGCAATGGCCTGTGACTGTCATCCTTCAACTTGTAATGCACGCTTGAAAGTTTTGTTGTAATCAACGTTGGGAAAAATATCGCTTTAATTCTAAAGCATCCGTAAAGGGATTTATCATCAACGTTGAGTGTGTAGATTCCCCATTATTGTGGAGTTATTTGGATATAGTATTTTGTACGTTTATGGAGAATCTTACCAGCTTGTGGAATTGTGCAACAACTGTAGCCGACCACGTTGGCCTTTGAACATCATCTCCATGTGTGCTTGTTGTTGGCTCCTGTTAGTGGAAACCATGATCCCGTTTTATCCAGAGGCTTGTCCTGTTCGCTTCTGCGCTTGGAAAGGAAACCCCTGGTAACTATATTTTGGTTTGCTTGTTTGCTAATTGGGTTTCTCTGTTACGACTGTTATCGTCCCGATACCGGCTGCCCCATTACTTGGCTCACGAGTTCACGAGCGAGTACCTCGTCTCCAGTGGCGTGCCAATTTTCTTGGAGAGTTCCAATCATCCCTGGCATCCTGCGAGTTCTCCAAACCAAGTGACCAGTCCTCTAGTACACGAATGCTGTCCTGCCATTAGGAGCCTGTAGAAGTTCCATTTCATCGTTGCTACGAGTACTCCTTGTCTTGCCGTTGAAGTCAGAGCGTATCGCTGCCACTGTACAGCGTAGACATCTGTCAACCTCCTGTGAAACCGATAAGTATCCTAGTTGAGACGTTCACTATTTTGTGCTCTGTTCTTTTCGCATATGCGAGTGTAACGTATTACATTTGGATAATACATATAGAGTGTATACTGTATATTTAGAGATTTACGAGTAAATATTATTAGCTTACCGTTCAGGCTTCACCTGTTTTCTTGGCTGTGAATTAGTCACACGTTCAGTATATTTCTGTGTCAGTTATAACGTTCCTGGAAACCTTTTACTTAGGTATAAATGCTTTTGTTTAGATATAACTTTTATTGATAATACTTACTTAGATTTAAGGCGTAGCGTTGATGTTTACTGTCAACCACTTGTAGCTCTCAGTGACACACACACACTGTATTTAATAGATAATTAAGACCTATCTTGGCCTTCAGCCTATCACCCAGTCTAGCAGACTGGTATTACATTACACCATATTGCCAATACGCTATCAGCTATTACTCTTTCTTTTTTTTTATCTAGCACTTTTTTATCAACTCAAACCTTACTTTTGTATTGTCAACGTCTCTAACCAGCAAATATACTGAGTATTATTTTAAAGTTTGCCGTTTTATTGCACCACCGTATTAAAGAAGGAATATTCTTGTAAGAGTTCTCAAGCTCTAATTTTTGTCTTTATCTTATTTTAGTGTGACAGTATACGTCTTGTTCCCTGGGCAATTTGGCATACCACCGCCACTGAACGACCCTGAGAAATTCGTCATCGAGCTAGACCTCGCACTAGGCCGCTTGGGCCGACCTTTGAGAACTGTGTCTTTGATATTAAACTTTTTTTTTTGCTACTAAATTTTTGTCCAGTGTTATAACTAATCTCTAGCAGAGGCTGTGGTAGCAGCACATCTGGTGGACATCTGGCATCCGGCATTTCTAAAAATAGAACACACATTTGGCGCGCATCTGGCATTGCGTCATTTCTAAAAATAGAACGCACATCTGGCGCGCATCTGGCATTGCGTCATTTCTAAAAATAGAACGCACATCTGGCGCGCATCTGGCATTGCGTCATTTCTAAAAATAGAACGCACATCTGGGGCGCATCTGGCATTGCGTCATTTCTAAAAATAGAACACACATCTGGCGCGCATCTGGCATTGTGTCATTTCTAAAAATAGAACGCACATCTGGCATTATATTATATCTAAAAATAGGTAGCATCCAGCGTGGAATCATTTATAGCTTTAGAAATAAACAACACCTGTTGGTATAGTAGTGGGGGATATCCTTTTAATAGAGAATGCGGTTGAGACTCATCAGTAGTTAAAATGGCTAATTTTCAGTCCAGTACAGTGCGGAGCAGTAATAGATATGTAATTATTGGTGCTCAAAGTTTTGCATTGAATAAATCCAATACAAAATCGATTTGTGTAGGACTGTGTGAAAATTTCAACTATGAGCCGTGTATAGTTCTTGCTGGAACAAAGAGTGATAAAATAATATTCACTTTAAAAGAATAGAGTGACCTGTTATCCCATCAAGGCATTATTAGCAATTATTTCTACATGTTTGATACAATGGATTCTATTACTACAGACAGCTTTACAATACATTTTGAGCGGTTCTCCACCAAACAAGTGATCAGTTTAGAAAAAGACTAGAATAATCTATATTTGGGTTTCGAGATAGTGTGTAACTTGTGGGAGCTACTACCGCTTATAAAATATCAAGCTGAAATGATGAAAAATTTGAGGTTTGCCACTTATTTCAACGTTTTAAAAAGTGGATTACAAAAGCAGACAGGTAATCTTTTCTCAAACGCCTTAAACATTGTAAGAACTGAAGAAAATCCGAATAGTCAGAATGTGTCTTTGACACTCGAGGTGTTATATTTATATCCAGAGATATTTGAAAAATAATGTACCCTCAATGAAGGAGGTTATAATTAAAGAACAATTGAATCAAGTGCATTTAATGGTGGCCTGGCACCACGCCTACCGCGCTTCTAGGAAGAAATACTGGGAGTATGTAGTTGCTGACCGATATCGTTTTCAAAGGAAAATAGAATCAAGTTCCAGAATAATTAATCCCGTATTAGATCCAACCCATAGGTCTAAAATATATAATGAAAGATTTTGTAATAGCAAAACAGAAAAATAAAAGATATATATGTGAAAATCATGTGTTTTATTTAAATTAATGTAAATACATTATACTAATTCATTTTTATTAATATAAGAATTAATTTTTTTATCCAATCCCAGCCATTTACTAAATATCGATTTCCTTTTATTCGTATAACTTTTTCGACGAGATAAACGTCCGGATGCTTGGTTTTCTGCAACTCTTCTGTATAAAAGGCGCCTTTTATTTCCTGTCCACTTTGGTCTTCAAGTAAATATGTAGTGTTAGAACAACTTTTATTGTTTTTATAAAAATATAAATTAACATGTGATAATGATAATTAAGGTGTCTTCTTTGGCAGCTACTGCTTGACTGTGTTGTGGACCCACACGTGCCGGCCGCGCCCGTCTCGCTCCAGATTGTTTTGCCTACTTGACATATTTATGGTCTTCAAATCATCAATCCTTAACATTCGGCCTTCACTGACCTAGGCACGTCCTCCTGTCAATGCCAAATAAGCACATGAAACAAAATGAGTAATAATCACTATTTGATCAATATATAGGAACTATAAAATATTTTTTTTAAATTTTATTTTCGGCAATTGAACACTATCAAATGGACTCAACAAATCAAGCTCATGGAGTGCTCAAAATATGGACTCAACACAGGTTTCTAGAGTGCACACTACTACAAGGACTCAACGAAATGTATTGGAGTGCTCACAAGGGACTCGACAATTTTTCGGAGTGCACACTGTTGTAAGGACTCAACAGAAACGAATTGGAGTGCGCAAAATCTAATGTTCAATAAACTCCACAGTTACTTCGAGTGCGCAAACGATACTATCGAATGGACTCAACAGATTAATTTCTAGAGTGCACACTACTACAAGGACTCAACGAAATGTATTGGAGTGCTCACAAGGGACTCGACAATTTTTCGGAGTGCACACTGTGGTAAGGACTCAACAGAAACAAGTTTGGAGTGCGCAAAATCTAACATCGAATGGACTCAAGAAGTCATAAAATGTCAATCTCAATAATATTTTATAACCAATAACTAGGCGTCTCACACCTATTATGCAAACATTTTTAAACATAATACGTTTCTCATTTTTACAAGTCAACACATTAAGTTCAGAGGTACAATTAAGCATCACCCACTCAATATGTACTTAACTTAATATAATCAACACATAATCAACTCAATCAGCTCATAAAAAATAATATCAATAATTAATTATCAATAAATAAATTAACATTGTACAGTTTACTCACGTTACTCGATAGTTTGTGCTCTGAACAGTTTAAGTTTGTCGCTGGCGACCACTCCATGGAAACGCCTTCTATCTTTGGATAGAGCTTTTATTACATATCTGTCGTTGGGAAGTACTCGTACCACCTGCAGAGGACCAATATAACGTTGAACTAATTTCCCACTGGAAAGACCCTTCACTAGCGGTGTCTTTTCAAACATGACCATGTCACCAATTTTATAAGTTCTCGCCGCAATGCGATTCTTATCGTAACGGGCTTTCACTTTTTCCGCATTTTTATTTATGTTACGCAACGCCTCACTACGTATAATTTTTAGTCGCGTTTGTCTATCTATTTGCTCGCTATTAACAATGTCTACATCATACTTTAGTCTAGGTCTAAATCCAAATAATAGATCAGCGGGTGCACGCCCGGTAGTAGCATTTACCGTACTATTAATTCCGCACTGCACTTCTGGGATTTTAAATTCCCATGCAGTATGGTCTTCTCCTATCGCTGTCATCATGGCATTTAATATGGAGGAGTTAAATCGCTCTACTTGTCCATTACTTCTTGGACACGCAACAGCATTTAGAACATGTTTAATATTTCTTTCGATACAAAATGTTTTCATTTCTTGACTTGTAAAACATTTTCCTCTATCTGTAATAATTCTTACAGGGGAACCGAATATTTTTATCAGTAAATCCAAACATTTCACAACGTTCCGTGTACTTGTATCTGGCACAGCCTCGATCCACGTATATTTTGTGAATGCGTCCACTACGACCAGCATATGCACATTGCCATTTTCTGTTTTACAAAATGGACCAAGATGATCTAAATGTAAGGTATGGAAAGGCTTTTCCACTTTTTTGGATACAGGTATCCTCTTCTTTTTCCTCTGGGTTTCTTAGCACAGAGACATGGTATACAAGATTTTACATATTTGGATACAAAGTCTGTCATTTTCGAAAACCAAAACTTCTGCTGAATAGCATTTAATGTTTTTCTGTATCCTGGGTGTGCATTATCATCGTGATATAGTTTTACAATCCTCCACCGTACATCTTTTGGTATCAAAATTTTCTTCTGTCCATTAACTGTTTTACAAATTTTATTATCTTCTATACTGTAGCAATCTTCTGCTGTTCCATCTTTAATTTGATTTCGTATCAAAATACACGCATCATCTTGCGCTTGCACGCATTCCACCCAATCAGACTGTTTAATAGAATTAATTTCGAGTGGAGGGGAACTAATAGGTTGTCGACTCAAAGCATCTACGTGTTTCATTTGAGTTCCTGGTCGATAAATGACATCAAAATCATATTCTTGCAACTCAAGCCACCATCGACCAATCCTTGGTGTTAAGTCTCTTTTAATCCATGTTAGTCTTAGTGCATTGCAATCAGTGACAACAGTGAATTTCTTCCCATAGAGAAAGTTACGAAATTTGCGTACACTAGTGACTACAGCTAATGTTTCTAGTTCATAGCTGTGATATCTACTTTCGCAGCCTGATGTTTGTTGGCTGACGTACCCCACTGGTTTCCATAGTCCGTTTAATTGCTTCTGCAGCAGTACACCAGCTAAGCCTAATTTACTGGCATCCGTATGCAGTTGGGTCTCATAGTCTGGATCAAACAGTGCAAGAACAGGTTCAGAACTAAGTTCCTCTTTTAACAAATTGAAACTGGTCTCCTGTTCAGCATCCCATTGCCAGGACATATCAGACTTAGTTAGAGTTGTAAGAGGCTTCACCTTCTGTGCGAAATTCCGAATAAATTTTCTGAAATAAGAGGCCAATCCAACAAACTGACGTATTGCATGAACATTTTCTGGTCTTGGAAAATTTAAAACTGCCTCAATTTTTCGTTGAGATGGTCGTATCTCATTATTACTTATCACAGATCCTAAATACTCAACTTCGGGACGCAAGAAGGAGCATTTCTGTTTGTTAAGAGTTAATCCAGCTCCCTGAAATATTTTTAAGATATTTTCCAGATGTTCTAAGCCCTGTTCAGGTCCTTTGGACACAATGAGAATATCATCTAAATATGCGAGAGCGTATGTGAATCTGATAGGACCTAAAATTTCATTGACTGCACGCTGGAAGACCGATGGAGCATTAGTTAATCCAAAGGGCACTCTTTTATACTGGTAGTGACCATCCGGAGTTACGAAAGCTGTATAAGGTCTACTATCCTTTGCTACTTTTAACTGATGGTAACCAGATTTTAGGTCTAATGTGGTAAAGCACGTATTTCCGGTAAGCCTTTCTAATTGGTCTTCTATTCGCGGTAATGGGTATTTGTCTTTTATTGTAATGGCATTCAATTTTCTATAATCGACGCACATCCTAACATCTCCTGTTTTCTTTTTGACAAGCAATATTGGGCTTGCATAGGGCGACACGGTTGATTCAATTATATCATTTGTTAATAGATCATCTACTATTTGACGCACTATAGCTCGTTCGTGGTATGATAATCGGTAAGGTCGATAACAAATTGGCTCAGTACTTGTTAGGTTAATTTCCATTTCAATATTAGTTTTCCCCAATTCAGCATTACAATTTGCAAAACAAGCGCTGTATTTATCAAATAATTTATTTAAGCGTTCTTGCACATCTTTTGAAAGAGTCTCAGGTATTACAGGTACTTCAGTCGGTGACTGCCCAGATGGGATTCCCCGTGCCACACAGTGACCCTTGTCAAATGTGCCTACAATTTTACTCACATTCAAAATTTTTAAAATTCCAATGCCATTTGTTACATGGAAGGGTGTTGGCGGTATAACTATTGTACACCCATTTTTCTCTTGTTCGGAATAATTTGGAATTATATTACCGCTACTAAAGTCAGTGTAAACTTCTAGGTTGTTGATACCAGGATAAATGTTTGTTTTTAATAAACAAAGGAGACGAACTTTAGAAATAGAATTTTCCTGATCGAATACCTGTGGTAGCAGTCATAAGGTATTTTTACTATCATCTTGAAATTGAAGCTTCTCGGTAGTTTTAACAATAACCAAGTTAGGTGACTCAGTAAATGTTCGCCCGATTAATAGATCCATATCTTGTTTTGAATCGCTCACGACAAGTATTGGAACCTCTCTTTCTACGTCATCTATTTTTAAATTAGCTTTTGTTTCCCCCAAGGATGATACTACAGCACCTCCGTAACCACGCATTAAAGTTTGTTTATTCTTATTGATAGGCAACTGTAACGATTCTGCTGTACTAAGTTTCATAACATTGCACGCACTTCCAAAGTCAACATAAGCTGGGACATTAACCTGATTTATTTTTGCGGTCACATGATATTTCATATCTCCAGTGTCAATCATGTTAATTTTTGTTGACATCCCTGTTTTTGATTTTAATTTATAACAAGTATCTTTATTATGACCATTCCGTTTACAGAATGAACAATACTTGTTAGTTTCTTGAGTTCCCGTATCAGACGACTTTCTCATGAAACACTGAGCAGCTTTATGATTACTTTTGCCGCAGACAAAACAATTCTGACCTGATTTGTAGTTGCTAGTCCCACCGACCTTGGGATTATTAGAGCGACGGTTCGATGCTTGTCTTGTATCTTTTGACATGCCAGCATAATTAGATTCCATAAAAAATCTAAGAAGGTGTTCGGTACTTTTACAGCCTGCAGCATTAGCGCCCGATCGAAGAAGATCATCGTTAATTGTTGTTATGATCACGTCAGTTATGACGTGGTCTGGTAAATCACAATGTTTGCCCTGTTTTAGTTTGGCATAATAAAACGTAATAATGTCCTCATTCGGCTTACGCTCGTTATTTACAAATTCTTTCAGATTGGTTGCGATACCCTTGGATACAGGAAACGCATGCATTAAGCTCGTTTTCCACGATTCCCAATCAGAATAAACAATGTCCGTTTGACACTCGTACCACAGCTTTGCATTGCCTCCCAAACGACCGATCGTAGCAAATATTTTGGCTTTTTCATCCCAATTGTATAATTCGCCCACCGCATCTACTTTAGCCAACCATTGTTTCACGGTTAAGGAATTTGATGAACCATCAAATTCTGGTATTAACTCAATGCGTCCAGCATATCGCCGTGTATGTTCCCAATCGCGAGGACTACGTGATCTTCGCGAAGTTGATCCGCCAATGGAATCTGCAGCGCTATGCGATTTAGCTAAACAACTCTCCAAGGCTATAATTCGTTTTTCTAACTGAGTTCGTTGTTCATGTTCCGAATCGCGGTGATGATGTGGACTTCGATTGTTTTGACTAGAGCGACGGCTTCGGCTCCGACGCCTAGTGGCATCTTGCTTTCGCGTACGCTTTCGACAATCTCGATTCATTTCGAACAGTATTGCACAATAATTAATTAACAACAAAATAACAGGTAACAATGAGCAAACAGAGCAGATAGACAACGCAATGACAGTTTGGCGTTACTCACCAATTTGACGACGAGTGTCGTTGTTTCACAACACAACAAGGCACGACACAACAAACAAGTAAACAACACCTGACACAAATTGCAGAAACACCTGGATCAAAGTCCTGATCCCACTTCTGAAATGTTAGAACAACTTTTATTGTTTTTATAAAAATATAAATTAACATGTGATAATGATAATTAAGGTGCCTTCTTTGGCAGCTACTGCTTGACTGTATTGTGGACCCACACGTGCCGGCCGCGCCCGTCTCGCTCCAGATTGTTTTGCCTCTTCAAATCATCAATCCTTAACAGTAGTAGGATTAGTATCATTGACTTCTGAAAAATTTCGTTGGACCAGTTTGGAGTATACCCTTTCGAAAATGCTTCTCGGTATTTACTAATTCGCACAAAATTATCTTTTTTAAATTTTGCAGGTTTAGGATCCACAGTTTTTATACGGTTGTAAACAGTGTCAAGAATTGTTTTGGCATTTGTTATTTACTTTGCTTGGAGGTACACCAAGTGTTCTGTGCGGAGCATCGTTGTATTTTTTAATAATATCTTGTAAAATATTTATCCATTTGTAGTTTTCTTGGAGACTAAATTGTTTCTACATTAAATTTTTTAAAGCGCGATTAACCCGTTTCACTACACTAGCTTTTAAGGCTGAGTAAGTGCTGCAGTAATTGATTTTAAATTCAGTCATTAAGTCGTTAAAATCTTTGTTGTAAAATTATTTCCCCAAATCGGTTTGACAATTACGAGGCTTAATTTTCATTTGCATGAGAATCTTACGCATTCCATCTCTCACCTCTTTTGTAGTTTTTCGTTTAACTGATACAAGTATGTATCGAAAACCTTTATTTATTTTTGCATAAGGAATCATTTCTTCTAAGTCTCCTCGAATAAGATCATTTAGTCCCTTGACAATAATACGTCGCCTACGAAAATTTTTCTAGCTGGTCTGTGTATCTCGTTCACTACTTTTTCTTTGATGGTGCTCATGCTTCACACTTCAAAACAAACTGAACAAAGCATCTTTCTTTTATAGGAAGTCTTGGTGCAATTTTGATAAAGGGGTTAATTAACCTTAATTTATCATTTTTTGAGAAAGTATACCCAATTAAATCATTTTTTGTAAATATCTTGTCATTTACCAATATGTACATCATCAACTTCTGCAGCCGCTAATGGAAATTGGTAAATGTCTTCCCCATAATTTAAATTATAACTTGTACCTATACGAGTAATTTCCGAGGGGCGCGTAAATATAATTCTACAATCTGTTCCATAGATCGGTAAAATATAGTAATGTGTGATAGTTTTATTTAAAAAAATTTTCCCAAGTTTATTGATCGGCATATTGCACAATACTATTAATATTTCTACAAAGTAAGTTTAATTTATGCGATTATTTTAGTCTCTCTTAACTCGTCGACGATTGAGACCAATTCATTTTCATGTCCAGTGTTACCAGCAGTCATTGATGCTACCAGCAAACGCAGTCTGTCTACTAATTCGTTGACATTGTCCCAATATACATAGTAGGTATTTTTCTTAAATGATTTTAAAAGGAGTCTTCCACCTTTTTGATTGTCTTGTGGCTGAAATTTTCTTTATTTTTGTAATTCCCGCTCTTTCTAAGTAGGGTCCAATTATAGTAGTATATTTTGTTGAATTATTGCCGATTATTTGCTCGTTTGCATCATAATTTTTGTGGTGTGCGTTCGTTCGTTTCAAAATATCCATATAGTTGTCTAAATCGTCCTTTTTATAACGTATGGGCTCCTTTTTAAATAGTAGCTCGTAAAGACCTGGAGTGCTAGGATATGTTATCCTGTTACGCTGTTACTCAGGGTTTTTCAATTTCGAGAAATGATGGGTTCGTATTGAGGGTGACAAAGAAAATAAAGGAATTATAGTAGTATAATTTTTATTTGTCCGGCTGAGACTCTTTAACCCGGTGGCAAGTTCAAATATTTCGAACGTGTCTATCATGCGATATAATTTAACAGTAAACGCACGCTGAGTGCATATCTGCATTCAGTTGCGTCACAAACACAGAGTTGGCTATAAATTATAAAATTAGGGTTATGTTGTACCTCTTGAAATTAATATTTATGTAAAGAAAAGAAACAATTACTATATGAATATTATAAATATAGATCTAGCGGTTCCGCCAGGGATACCTCGGTTTATAGATGCTCTCAATGAGAGGTAAGTATATATAATTAATTTAAACCTTAAATATAAGATATTTTACCAATGTTAATTTTTATTTCAGGAGAGAAGTACTTCAAATTAACAATTACTAATGTTTAATTGGAAATGGTATGTCTAAATAAAGTAAACAATATGTTTATGTAGAGAAATTTTAAGTTTAAGAAATTATGAAACTGCAGAATTGGTTGCATAAGTTAAAGCAAACTAAACTACTCGAAAATTAAATATTTGAAGGTGTTGATAAGAATTTAAGCCATGTAACAAGCTTGATATTAAGTCTGCTAATAATAATATAAGAAAGGATAATTTATAATGCAAGCAGAAAATAGTCATATATTGCCTGTCGTTGTTCGCTGCTCTGAGGAGCAACTGTAATATCCCCCGATGTTCTTCCTCTCGAAAGGTAGGTGTCGATACAATTGGGTGGTTGAATCGTTCAGGTATAAATGAGTTCTGAATGAGGTACGACGTGAGGCGGAATTCAGGAGTATATCAACTGCTTTTATATATTTTTAGGTATTAATAATATTGTGTGAAACTAACTACTCAGTGGACAAAAGCCCCAACCTGCGTTGAATTACACCCACAATATCTACCTATATATTCTATTGTGGTTGAATTTGTCGTGTTCCCACTGCCAAAAAAGTGAAGTTAGATTTTTATAGAGTAAATTAGATTATTTTCTTTAGATAATTATTGAATATAGCTTTGTCTGTGGAATTGTTCATTAGCATACCTAGATGTTTGGTATCAGAGAACATACATATGACTTCATTGATAGGAATGAATTGTAGGAGATTTGATTTATATTAGCTTAAAATACCTTTCTAAAACAGTAAAAAATGTTACAAAAGCTAATAATAAGGAATATATGGGTAGATATTGTGGGTGTAATTCAACGCAGGTTGGGGCTTTTGTCCACTGAGTAGTTAGTTTCACACAATATTATTAATACCTAAAAATATATAAAAACTTTTACATAAAAGGTGAACATTTTTCAAGTAGGTATTGTCATATTTAATTCATTGACAGGATGTCACTTTTTTGTCATTGTCGATATTTAATTTCAAATAATTTTAATTTTTATAATTTTTATAGTTAGATATTTGGTTCAACTTAAAGGAGACCACCTGAAGAAGCAATCCTAAAAATGCAGAAATAGGTCAGATCTCATCTATTGTGGTTGAATTTGTCGTGTTCCCACTGCCAAAAAAGTGAAGTTAGATTTTTATAGAGTGAGTAAATTAGATTATTTTCTTTAGATAATTATTGAATATAGCTTTGTCTGTGGAATTGTTCATTAGCATACCTAGATGTTTGGTATCAGAGAACATACATATGACTTCATTGATAGGAATTGTAGGAGATTTGATTTATATTAGCTTAAAATACCTTTCTAAAACAGAAAAAAATATATTAACTACAGCGAGCACTTAGGTACACCGATTGTAGACGGTACCAATTTAAAGACCAGTAGCTAGCTGCAATCCTAGCGAGGTTATATGAGGACTGTCTATAGTTGAAGCCAGGAATTAAAGAAGGACCTTGGAGCTAGATATATGTCGAAGTGTTCGGACATATGAAAACGGTATGTAGTAGTTGTTTGTTGGCCTAAAATGAATTTTTTGATAGTAGATTGCACCATAACAGAGGGCTGGGTTGTTCGATAACATGAATTATTTAGGACTTACCGTAAGGGTGGTAGTGTAATCTCCCAGTGAGGGCACACGGTGACAAAATTTTATATGCCCAGGAACCTTTACATAATGAAAGCAAAAACTAAACTTGGAATGGGTCTTAGAAAAAGAAATAAATTAAAAAAAGGAAGGGGGATGAAAAAGCAGAAAAAACGTATTATTAAGACACCTAAACGAATTGGTAGATTCTTACCCCTTTTATTCCCTCTTTTGGGGGCTCTTGGAGCTTTAGGAGGTGGTGCGGCTGATATAGCAAAAGCTGTCAATGATGCAAAAGCAAACAAACAGTTATTGGAAGAAACACAGCGACATAACAAAGCCATGGAAGCGAAAGGGAAAGGACTGTATTTTAAACCGTATCGGAGTCGCGAATTATATCTTGCACCATATAAAAAAAACTTCCAATAAAGCTACCACATCACGCCTTTACCAACAAAGAACTCGTTCGGTATGTTAAACTGTTAAAAATACCGTATTTCAGGAGTGTTTATGCGTAATGCTTTACCTGCTAAAATACATCAAATTGAATGTGCCATTATAAATCTAGATGATGAGCAAAATACCGGAAGTTACTGGACGTGCTACGTTAAAGAAAATTCTCAAATAATTTACTTTGATAGGTATGGAAATTTGAGACCACCAATAGAATTACTAAGATACTTTAAAAGCGATGGTAGCAATAATATTGTGAAATACAACTACGAAACAAAACAAACAGATAATTCATATCGGTGTCGGTCAGTGGTCGCGCGATGTAAGGCGTCAGTACTTGAATCGAGGTGACTAGATCGAAGTTGGTTTGCGCCCAGCTGCCGGTAGATCGTATATAAGCTATATTCGTGGAGAGGATTGGCACCCTCTCTGCGGGTATGGTAGGGTGGAATAATGTTAGCTTGAGTCAATGTGAGAGATTGATACCGGTTGATATTTGACTACCCCCCTAATTAATGAGGTTTTCCAGGTTTCCCTCATTCCTGCACTGAATAGTGGTTAGGGCCTACCAACGTAAGTCGTTCCTGGGCGCAAATGCGGCCTGCTTAATAATAATATGCCGCTCCCTCTCCCGCACAAGTCTCCCACTTCTGGGCTAATCACTGTGATTAGAATGAGGGGTAGAGATATTATTATTATTATATAATTGCGGTCACCTATCGCTTAAATTTCTGTATAACTACTTCTACCGAGAATAGTGTTGGTCAGTTTAACTAAACACATAAAAGAGTTAACAATGACAACCACCATTGCTCTTTCTGGAAACAATTCTATTCTAAGCGCTGATTTTAATCCTCCTATTTATCTAGAAAACAATCAACATGAAATCGGATTAACAGATTTTGAGACGTTTATGACCATTCCAAATATTGAAGAAGGGGTGAATAATAAATTTTATTATGATGACGACGATAAAGAAATAACAATACCAACCGGATCGTACGAATTTGAAGATTTAGCTAAATTATTACCAAAACAAGTAAAAGACCTAAGTGGCACGCAATTGAATTTAACAGTCGACACAGTAAAAAGCACAATTAAATGTTCACAAAAAATAATTTTTTTAAAACAAGGCACTATACGTGAAGTATTAGGATTTAATAAAACAGTTCTATCGAAAGGTCAGACACATGAATCTGATAATATAGTGAAAATTTTAAGAGTAATTTCAATTTGTATCGATTGTATTATTTGCACAAATAGCTATTTAAATGGTAAACCTGTGCACATTATCCATCAGTTCTTTCCGAGCGCTGAGAAAGGATACAAGATTGTTGAATCCCCACTTCCAATATTATATTTTCCTCTCAGTGTCCAGACGATAACCAATATGACCATAAAAGTACTGGATCAAGACGGAAGACTAATAAATTTTAGAGGTGAAACTATAACCATTAGACTCCATTTAAAAAAGGTTTCAAATGGTGATTAGATATAATAAAGAGGTTCCAAACCAAAAGTCTTATAAAAAGAAAAGACATAGATCCAAAATTAGTATGCAAAATATATTCAAAGCGTTAACATCTAAGAATCATACGTTTTTAATTAATCTTGGGTTTAAAGTATTGGTATAATGGATATTTTAAATGTAACATCAAAGCCCTATGTTGATAACTCCATCACAAACTTCGAATTACATAGTTATCAACCATCTGTGTCCGGATCATTCGAATATAATGACGAAATCAGAATTCCTATCCAAGAGGTTGATCTATTTACATTACCTTCCGAAAGTCATTTATATACTGAGGGAAAATTAACCAAAGATGACGGAACTAAAGCTACAAAGTTAAAGTTTATTAATAATGGTGTTGCTTTGTTGTTTAGAGAAATTCGTTATGAATTAAATGGAGTCACAGTCGACACCAATAGAAATGTAGGATTAACGTCAACAATTAAAGCCTATCTATCTTACACCGATAAGGAAAGTGTTAGGCTTCATAACGCTGGATGGATTCCAAGAGTACATAAAATGGGAGAAAAAATTACAGATGATGGAAATTTTAACGTTTGCATCCCCTTAACATGTTACTAGGTTTTTTTGAAGACTATAGAAAATTTATTATAAATATGAAACAAGAACTAGTTTTGATACATTCAAATAATGATTTAGATGCTATCACTAGTAAAGATGATACTGAAAAACCCAAAATTGTAATTAATAACGTTCCACACGTTTCAGTAGACATTCCTCAACAACTGGCACTAACAAAAGTTATAGAAAAAAATACTGACCTTATGCTCGGTTTTCGCCAAGGGGAATTGATTGAATATCCATCTTTAAGTGAAACAACCCAACATTCCTGGTCCGTAAAAATAAGTAGTAATCTTGAAACTCCCAGACATGTAATCGTCGGATTTCAGAAAAACAAAAAACAAAGTTACGAGTGGCATGAGTTAGTTTGACAACATTAACTTGACCAATATTCGCGTATTTTTAAATAGTGAGAGATATCCATATCAAGATCTTTATTTAAATTTAAAGGCTAAAAAGTTTGCTTCTCTGTATGAGATGTTTTCAAATTTTCGAGCATCTTACTATGAAACAGCGAAAGAACCTGTATACACACCTGAAGAATTTTTAACTATTTCCCCTATTGTACATATAGATTGCTCCCGACAGAAAGAGGCCGTTCAAAGTGGATCTGTTGTTATGCGGATTGAATTTGAAACAAATGAAAATATGCCTAAGGACACCACTGCATATTGTTTAATTTTACATGATAAAGTGTTCAGCTACACCCCCCTAACTAAAATTGTTAGACAAATCTAATAGATATTTAATGAAAGCGGTTTTAAACATTTAGTCAGTTTACTGTATCTCCAGATACAGAAAGGCTGTGCAAGATTACAGAATAAAACTCAAAAATCTGAAGAAGGTAATTGACCTGTACAGTGAAAGATTGAGTGTAACAAAAAAATTAGCAAATTTAAAAATATGCCATTACTGATAGACATTCAAGGATTTAAGGTAGAAAACAACAAATTTATTGTGAAAGAATTATCGGCATATAACGGTTACAAAATATCTCATTATATTTTTAAACCTCCATTTCCTAAAAAGCATCTACCACCAAAGTTTGAAAAGCAAGCTACTTGGCTAACAAATAACCACCACTGTATAGATTGGAATGAAGGATATACTTCACACTTTTGCAAACATTATCCGTGGACTAACTGCATATGAAGAGGTAATATACGTAAAAGGAGAAGAAAACGAGGCCTACATAAAAGAATACTCGTCCAACCCTGTATATGAACTGCAAGACCATCCGCCACTTCCGTTTGAAAAATCCAGATGTTTTTATCATATTAAACCCAAATGTATTTGTTCTCTGAACAATGTATATTTACTTTATGAAAATTTGAGTCATGATTTTTTTTAATAAATAAAATATGTTTCTGAATATTATGTTTTTTTTATCTTGTTTGAACAAGTTGTAAATGAAACACAGTGCCAGATGTGATCTATTAATGAAGTAATAAAACCAGATGTGTGATCAAATTTTAGAAACGATGTGATCTATTAATATGTATGACATAACGCCAGATGTTGTTTATTAATAGGTATGACATAATGCCAGATGTGCTAGCTATTTTGAAACAGAGGCAAAGGTAGAGGTAAAAGATAAAATGCACATATGTGTAGTCAAGTATCATTATAACTTCGACAATGAAGTGTGAACATTGTGAGAAGTGCTTCTCTAGAAAATTTAACTTACTGAGGCATATTAAAAATGCATTCCCAGTTCTTAAACAGAAAATTAAATCTTCGCCAAGCAAAAGCAAGTGCGATTGCAAAAAGAGGGGTGTAGATGGGTCTGCAGCCCCGCTCCATCCAAAAAACGAAAACGAATTGACCGACCCCTTACTATAGTGGAAGATGGTATGAGCAAAGGCCATAGTGCTTTCACCAGCAGAATATCAAGTTTTCGATTCACAAGTCCCAGAATTCATATTGACTATAAGGATTTTTTTGGAGAAATTCATCAAAAAGTGCTTGATGTTATAAGTGAACATTTACGAAAATACAGGGCTCTCAAGATAAATTTTGAGGTGTTTGGATTTTACATTATCCCTGAAAAGGAGATGTCGGAGATAAAATCATTTCATACAAAGAATAAAATTGTGACAGAAGCAACAGAGTTGCAAACAATGTTTGAAAAGTTTATAGCGGAGATGACATCTCAAACATCAGAGTTCCAGGAAAAAAGTTCAGGGTGGCCCTTAAAGGAAATAACGTTTCTCGATGTAAACATAAACAAATATACACCACTTTCGGCATCTTCATATATTAAACTACCTCAAAATATTGCAAAAAAACGAGCTGTACTAAATGTTAAAAACAATGATAGTGCTTGTTTTGCGTGGTCCGTTATCGCAGCAATATTTCCCTCAGAAGGTGATCCAACAAAGACCAGTTCGTATCCATATTATAACACTATTAAATTTTAATGGTTTGGAACTTCCTATGAAACTCAGACATTGCAACATTTGAAAAGTTGAATAATATATCGATCAATGTATTTGGAATAGAGTCAGAATTCAAAAATGGTAAAGTGATTACTGAAGTAGTTGGACCTTTGCATTTTACTTCAAGACGGCAACCTACACATATCAATTTAATACTTTTATCCGACACAACTACAGGTGTCAATCACTACTGTCTCATAACTGATTTATCAAGATTGGTGTCGAAACAGAAATCTAATTACAATGGGCGATTACATATCTGTGATGGATGTCTACAATCTTTTAGAAAAATGGAACAATTGAAATCACACGAGGAAAATGATTGTAACCATGTTTGTACAAAATTACCAACTACTGATTTAAAGGTGAACAAGTATGATGAATCTATACCCGAAAATATCCTAAAATTTGTGAATTTTTGAAGCATCTGCCAGTACCGTTCGTAATTTATGCCGACTTTGAGAGTTTGTTAAAACCCATTAACCATAACGAGCCTTCACATCTCAAATAAGTGAACATGTACCATACTCTTTCGCTTTTTATGTGAAATGCAATTTTGATGACAAGTATTCAAGATTTGAGTCATACCGGGGACCAAACGCTGCAGAAATGTTTATTGAAAAGTTTGATAAAGTAGCTTTGGATCTGTACACAAACCATTTAGGACATGTTAAAGAAATGCTGCCTCTTACTGACGAAGAGAAAATTACTTTTGATACAGCAAAATGCTGTCATATTTGAAATAAACCATTTATGCCCTGGGATATAAAAGCTAGGGATCATTCCCATTTAACCAGACGGTTCAATTTTGCAACGCATTCTGTTTGTAACTTGAACTAAAAAATTCCAAAATTCATTCCAATTTTTTCCACAACCTCAACTACGGTGCTTCACTTTTTATTAAGAAACTGGCTACCAAGAAGGAAACCATTTATGTGATTACTCGAAACAAAGAAAACTACATATCATTTTCTAAATCAATCCTTGTGGAGAAATCTGGCGATCCAAAAAAACCAGATACGTACCTGAGATTGAAATTTGTAGATTCTTTTCGATTTCTGTCCAAGTCCATCGACAATCTGAGTCAAACTTTGGAATTCCATTAGTGTACCGAAACTCGAAAATATTTTCCAGATGAAGAAAAGTTCAAATTAATCAGGCGGAAAGGAGTTTTTCCTTATAGTTATGTGAACTCGTTCGAAAAATTGGAAGAAACTGAATTACCTATAAAAGAAATTTTTTATAATAATTTAACAAAGCAGGCTCTTTCTGATGATTATGAAAGAGCTAAAGATGTATGGAATACTTTCAACTGTAGAACATTAGCGGAATACGTAGATCTGTATCTAAAATCAGACGTCTTGTTACTAGCTGATATGTTTGAAAATTTTAGAAAAGTGTGTTTGGAACAATACCAACTGGATCCAGCTCACTATTTGACCACCCCTTCATTAAGCTGGGATGCGACGATGTCTTATTCTGGGGTTAGCTTAGAGCCCTTAACAAACGTGGATGCTTTACATTTCTTTCGAAAATCAATTCGTGGAGGTGTATCCCAATGTAGTAAGAGAAAGTGTGGCAAATAATAAATTTTTACCTAATTATCTCTAAGAAACCTACATCATATATAATGTATCTGGACGTCACTAAATTATATGGGACAGCCATGAAAGAATATCTTCCAACTGGTGACTTCAGATGGATGGAAAAACAAGAGATTGAAAACTTTGATTGTTCCACTATTAAGGATTATTCGTCTAAAGGCTATGTTTTAGAAGTCGACTTGGAATATCCATCAGAACTCCATGATAAACACAATGATTTACCTTTTTGCCCAGAAATGATTACCCCACCAAACTGCAAACTTCCAAAACTAATTCCCAAGTTATACAACAAACACAATTATGTTATCCACTACAGAAAATTGAAGCAGAGTTTAAGATATGGACTGAAATTGAGAAAAATAGATAGAATCTTGGAATTTTCCCAATCACTGTGGTTAGCGCCTTACATCGATTTAAACACTAAATTCCGAAATTCTGGTAAAGGAGAATTTGAGAAAGATTTCTGTAAATTGATGGTTAATTCAATATTTGGAAATACTATGGAAAATGTCGATTAAAGACAAAACATTAAGTTCTGTTCATGCTGGGAGAACAGGAGAGGTCAGTTAGGTGCAAGAGCGTTAATAGCATTACCACATTTCAAAACGTGCTTCATATTTGGTGAGAATTTAGTAGCAGTACAGCTAGGAAAATTAAAAGTCGTATATGATAAACCTCTATATGTTGGCTTCTCAATTTTGGATATTTCCAAGACCATCATTTACGAATTTCTATATGGCTACGTCAAATCTAAATATGGTGAGAACGCTATCGTCTTGTATACCGATACGGATTCCCTGATTTTGGAACTGTTGTGCGACAACCCATACGATGACATCAAAAACAACATTCAATATTTTGACACCTCTAACTATACTGTAGACAATATGCATAATATACCCAAGACGGACTCACTAGTAGGCAGATTTAAAGATGAATATGCTGGAAGGCCTATAGAGAGCTTTTATGGTACAGGTGCCAAAGCATATTGTGTTAAAGCCGACGATGTAACGAAGAAGGCAAAGGGTATATCAAAAAGTGTTATCAAAAAAGACATAAATTTTTCTGATTATGTAGAAATCGTTGAAAAGGGTGGTAAAATATTCCGCAAAATGTATATATTTAAATCTACATTACACACCATTTACACTGAACTGAAGAACAAAGCTGCCCTTTCTTCAGATGATTACAAGAGGTAGGTTGAAGCTAACGGAATAACAACCCGATCCTGGGGACATTACCTCCTTAATGAGGATGCCAATAGAAATTTAAAACTTCTCATATAAGAAGCTGAAAAAATATTAGATACTCAAGATGATGAAATGGAATGGGATTTCGATTTAAATTTATTGAATTTGTAAAGTGATTTATAATAAAATCTTAAAAAAGAATTTTTGTTTATTTGTTACATCAACCAGATTGGCCGAGTGGTCTCAGGCGTCTCGTTTAAGTCTTAGTTTTATAAAGGAATGTGGGTTCGAATCCCACATCTGAAATTTTTTTAAATCAAAGTACATTTTACTTTTTTTATTATTTGTCTTAGTTTTTTTTTTTGTAAAATAAGAAAACATAAATATAATTTAAGTTCTTTATTTATCAGTTATAAGTGATTTACAAAAAATTTGTTTACATTTTTGTAGAGCCCATTTACACAAATGACACCTGGACTGTGAAGATGGTCCACCATCTACGTGTGAAGACCAGTCAGGGCGGTTATGATGCACAAAGCATGGTAGCTGTATTTGAAGGTTAAACTCCTCTCTGTAGTGTGCCGGTATATCGGGGCATGCATGTAAAAGTTCCAAGGGGCTAACATTTTCTATCAGATACTGTAGTGGAAAATTTGTGAGTTCTGCTTCAGTAAAGGTACCTTTTTGATGCAGTGTTATTACTTCCACTTCTTTACACTTTAAACAGCACAAATCTTGAGCCATAGTTCTCGAACACAAGTGACGAATAAGATTATAGAGCAGGAAACTGCAATATACCACTGGAGAAATTCATTTAAACTATATCCCTCATCAGCATCACTATTTATCGTATTATTATTAGTGGAGGGGTGTTCTCTGTAAAGCTCCAGCCAACCAGAGTCCTGCACGACACCATTACTACTTCTTACTCGTAATTTGTACCTTGTGGTATTGGTTGGTATAGAAGCTTTGAATATTTCTTGATAATCATATTTATAAGATTTCATTCTTTTCCAATTAAAGGGCCAGCTATCATTGAAATCGTGTTCCATTATAATCAAAGCAAATAAACACCTCTTTAGAGTTATAAGGTATAATAAACGAACTTTTTAAAATGGCTTGTAGCACTAAAAACTGCGAAGTGTTCATTGTTGTTTCTACAGATGAACTGACTAATTTTAATGGTAATATATATTTTATATGGAATAATAAAACAATTTTATTATAATAGCATTTATTATATAATGCTATTAACAAAGGATTGCGACTACGTCATTTCCTCGTCGCTTCCTTCTTCAGGTTCTGGAATTTTATTGGCTAAATTGCTGTCCAGAAAAGGTTTAATTTTATAAAGCAAATATTTCCTACCTGAACTAATAACTCCATCAACAAAATCACATAATGTTACCAATTTTTTATATTCCTCAACTAACTTGTTGCAGTAGTCTGGAGGAAAATATTTACCCACACCATAAATGGATTCGTGTAGTGCGTCAAACTCTAAATTTGAGAAGGTCTGACGTAAATTGAGAACACCACTTTCAAGGTCGTTTATTATTTCTTCTACACACCACAATTTTTAATTATTTGCAGCACTTAATCTAAAAAGGCAAACGGGTCTGGTCTGCATACACTTTTTATTACAATAAAATTATAAACCTAGATTTAAATAACCACAAATCACAATATTGTTTGCTAATTATCTTACGATAAACGCAGCACTGAAGAATTTCCACATTAGCACTCATATTTCAGCAAATAATAATCTCAGAGGATCAAAATCCCATATTAATTCACTTCTAATATTTGTTATCCTTTTATAACTTCGTAAGCAAAACTTTTGATTTATTTTATGTATATCCAGCCACCTTTTACTTTTAGATAAATATCGTATTGCAAGAATACTATTACAGTCCAAACATGTTAGAATTTCGACTTTACCAGACAAATTTCCTTCGACTTCAATCTGTATGTCTTCCATAACTGACTGAAAATTGCTCTGTTAAATGCTTTTAGTAGAGTAAGTTTCTCCCTACTCACTAACGTACACATATCTATACCAGATCTTCCATTTTTGGAAATGACCTAATGCCAGATGTGATGATGTAATATTCTATTTTTAGAAGTGATGATAATACTCTAATTTTAGAAATGACCTAATGCCAGATGTGGTGATGTAATATTCTATTTTTTAGAAGTGATGTAATACTCTAATTTTAGAAATGACAGATGCTTTCCAGAGCTTTTTAGAATCCTTGGAAGAAAATGTGCTATTTTTTTATGAGAAACAAGTTATATATTAAGGCGTTCAAATTTTATGCCAGTACTTGTTTCTCATACGAAGTTTAGTAAACTTCATATAAATGAGTGATGAAATGTGTGTATTGACAGTCAATTGAAAATTCAAAAACAATACTTTGTAGATAGTTTAGAAATTACTGCAAACTCAGACACAAGTATAATTTGTGTATCAAATAATTTTTTCACTATCGATGTATTGGAAGATAAAGAAATGAAGCTCTGTACTTTCTGCCTGTATGATGTCGTAGAAGGTTTTGACATCAATATACACTGCAAGCAAGTCACCCTACACGCTACAGTACCTGCTACTAATTTTGCAGGTCTAATTTTTCAATGTCGCACCTGCAGTTTGCCACTATTTAGTTATGTACTTACCAAATACTGTTTGCTTTATAACAGAAAATGATATGTACTGTAAATAAAACAATAAATTAACATTAACATTGTATTATTTGCAACTTATTAGATTTGAAAATCCAAACCCGCTAAGAAACAGCTGCTATATGTATACAACCATTATTACATTATTTTTCTAATTTACTCTACTCTCGAATAGATGCCGCTGTGATGCAGTTTTACTTACTTAATCACATCTGGCGCGCACGTTACAGTTTTCATTTCAAGTTTCAAGTCAATGTCTTAATAAATGTAACGCTTATGCTCGCTATAAAAATTTTCAGACTATGAATTAGTTTTCGCCGTTATTGTTTAGTTTATGCTGTAGTTTTTGGTTAAATATAGTTACTTATGTGCAAAGTGAGTGTATTTTTCTAGCCCTCCACTGCAAGTGACTTAAATATTTGGATACTATATACTTTGTAATTTGTAAGTACTTCACTCACCTTTTAAAATTTGAGCACGTTAAATTTAAATATCTATTAATTAAGTATCACATCCTTTATGTAAAACAATTACATTATTTTATAGCCTCCCTTATTTTATAGCTATAGGTTTATCAGTCTTCTGTCCAAATGTGAATTCCTTTCATTTAAGCAGTTCTTTTTTTTGGTTGATTAATTTAAAAAAATGCATATTTCAAAGACACTTGCATTAATTTTATTCATATATTTGTATACTTAAAACAATTGTTATGATAAATATCGTGTAAATATAAGAGAATATACTAACATATTATTTAAAAAATACATTCAAAAAAGCTGGCAGTTTCAATTTAAAAACAAATAATACTTAATAATTTATTTTAAAAATAGACACTACAAATATAAGAATAGCTAGAAACACTAATTTTAACAAAAAATATCACAAAATAATATTACATTTTTTACAAAAATCATTAATATATATATAAACAACATAACCAAATGATACATAGAAGAAAATATAGTTTTACTCGCAGTAAAAGTTCGCAAATATGAGCCTTACCCCGAAATTGTTATGTATATGGTGTGGCAGAAAAATTAGAGGGGGTGCTAAATATATGCAATAAAATGTATAATTTAATTTTAATATAAAATTCAATTGTAAATTTATATCTATGTTACAATTTCGAAAACACTATCGCATATATTCAATACCTCCTCATATCCCGCCAATAAATTTCGAAGATTGTTTAATTTACGCTCAAATATATAACAAACACTCCTACTCCACAACTTAAGATTTAATTAAAGTTTTATGATGAGACGTAAACCAATTACAGAGTCTTTATTTTTTTCGCTCGCATGCTATGGATTTCAAAAATCTATGCCACCCAATGCTCCGCCCAGAAGCTTGGTTTGATATTCTTATTGGTTTAAAATAGCATCTGCTTACTACGCATGGTACAATTTTTCTGTAAATTGTGGTAATATCAAAAACAGACCCCCTCTGCTACACAGTGTCGTTGTCCTACATTTTTTCTCTAATTTGTGGGAACATTGACTTGTTCTCTGCGTTGTCAAACATTTTTACACCCTAATTCGACAGAATGTAGTATCCATTTCGAAATATGGTGTGGATGTCCTCAATTTTCTTATGATTAGTTTAAATTTCATCCTCTAAGCACCTGTCATGATCCTCTATGTTTTTTCACAAACAGCGTCGTTGTCCTCCATTTTTATATAAGTTATGGGAACTTGTTCTTTACATTGTCAAACCAAAATGCTGTTTTCTCATGAACTCAATTTTGTTTTGATTGGATTGAACTCCATCCTCTTACGCATCTGCCATTTGATGCTATACATTTTTACACAAAGCTATGAGAAAGTTTGATGTTATTAATCCCACGTCCTTCTAAAAACATTATTTTATTGTATATATTTCAGTTTAAATATATCTCCCAGTATTTTTTTTAAATTAGCACCACCGGTATATGAGTAAGCACCAGTGCAACTTTACTGCAGTACTTTCAAAACATTCGAAAATGTCTATCAAAAACGGTAATGATTTTCAAGTAAGAGTGACAGCAACAAATAGTGCTGTGTCGGAAAAGCCTTCCTGGGACACTGACTGGGATACAGACTACGAAAAAGAAGAACAAATTCGTTGTGCCCAACTAGCCGAAAAACAGGCATTTATTTATAGAAAATGGGTTTTAGGAGAAAAACGTAACTGTGTGGTTCCAATTGCCGCAAATTCTTTCCTTACTGAGGAATCGTGAGACAACGATTGGTGTGAGACCTACGATCCTTCTTCGACAATTCTTGAGAAAGCGGTGATTCGTATACCTCCAATTGGCAAATGCAAATCAGAAAAAAGAAAGTTTCGAGATGCAGAAAGACGATTGAGGACGCTTTCAGAATATGAAGGACCACAAAAAGACTTAAAAAATTAATATTTTTTTATTTTATTTTATTTTTATTTTATATCTACGTATATATTTTCTTTTGCACACTTTATATGATTTGCAAATCTTATATTAAAACATTTGTACCCATATATGTGGAAATATATTTTTTTACACTCTTTTTTAATTTAAAAAGTAAGTCATAAAGTAGAATGCAGTTAAATGATATCAGCACATGTTTATGTGCATAAACAATTAGCTCTTTAAGCACTATTAAAATTTGTCCTATATTAAACGCTTTAGAATACATATATGATGTAATCCCATCTGGCTTACATGCATTAATTACTTTTAATATACAAACTAAACTGGAGTCTCATCGCATAACACATGACATATTTCTCCTAAGGGGGGACACATGTTACAATATCTCATATGGAATTTATCTAATATTAAAGAAGAGATGGGTGATGTAATATACAGTGCGATGTCCAGAAATAATGCCGACCTATGAAAATAATGTAATACAGTATGTTTGTTATATCTGTACATATATTGTATGGTTCCCATGCCTTATATATGCAATTTATATTTTTATTTTAATTTTTTAAATTAAAAAAAAAAAATTTTTTAGATTTTCATCATCATTGATTACTCCTCTCTTATAGTTATTTACTCCTGCTCCTTGATTTTGTCCTCTTATACTTCCCCTACTGTTATGCTTATGTTCTCAATGCTTAGTAAGATCAATCGAGATTTCTGATAAAAGGAAAACGGCTAATCTATTGAAATCAATGATCTCAATTGGGAATTTAAATTAAGAAAATAGCGCCATGTGGCGAAAACTTGATGACACTTGACACTTGATGACTTGTCTCGATGACAATGTTTCACAGTGTTACTTTTTTTGTAAGAAAACATTTAATTAATTGAAGAAACTTAACTATGAAAAAGAGAAATAATTGATAATAACGGCATAAATTGATAAATATCTATAAAAATAAATAAATACCTACGACTAGACATTCTGAGACGATTGTCATAGAAACTAGTTTGAAATTTGACATTAGGTGGTATCTCTTATCTTGAATCGCCAATTAGAAGATTAGAACTAATTTTCTTTTCAAAATCATCTACCAAAATATGGCACAGGAACATCAACTACATATCGATATTAGTACAACAGTAATAGTGCAGTGTAGTCCATTAAATGATTTATTAATTATTTGATGATCCCAACCATATTCCAACTACTTAGAGACAAAATTGTCGTACACGTATTGTTAACATATTTATTACACATTTTTTATGAAAATTCGTAAAAATAAAATTTTGTGAATTAGCCTATTATGAAATTATTTAAATTTTGAAAAGGTATTAAAACATCGCCAAAGTTTGCATCTACAGAAATTGTTTTTAAATATTCTTTTGGGGCAAGAATTACTCGTTTTGTTATGTCATAGGAATCTCGTAAATAAAGGGGAATATTGAAATTATTTCCTATAAGTCTGTTAGGTAAGTCACTGATCAAATAGAATTTTTTTCATGTCATGATAGCCAATAAGTCCGTCGAAATAGTTATGAAAATCATAAGATAAAACTTCTAAATTTTGATTGGAATTAAATTCAGATATATGAGCTTTTTGTTTAATGATTTGGACAGATTTTTTCTATTATATCAGGTCGTAACAGGGGAGATAAAGATGCTGTAAAATTTATATATATGGTAACTGGGCAGCTATTTGAATATTATTTTCTACTACGTTTGGTTGTCTTTAGAAAGACTTAAAGCAAAATTTTGTTTATTTTCACCCGTAAAAATCTTAGTTACAATTTTGATTAAAATCTTCAATGTTATAGTCTGTTTCGTAATTTTGTTCGAAAGGTATATTTTCATTTTGATGTTTTTGACTAGGGTCGAAATTTGGATCAAAATTTTGTTCAAAGTTTTCTTCTTCAATATTAAAATTTTCGTTAATTCTTTAAAAATTTTGTCTATTTGGTTTCTGTCTAAAATGTTGTTGGTTTTGCCTGAAATTTTATTGATTTTTTCTAGTGTTGTGAGTTTGATTTACTAATGATTGAACTCGGAGTGGGATGATTTGTTTTAAAATTTTGATTAGTTCCAGAAGCTTGTTGATTTCGGTTATAATTTTGATTAGTTTTGATAAAATTTGGATTTCTTGGTGGAAGTGGTGGTCTTGAGAAATTTTGATTTTGGAAATTCGGCTTAAAATTTTGGTTAGATTTAAAATTCATATTTGGACGTTGTTCTTTATACTGATTAAATTGTAGTTCTCGGTTTATTAAAGATATCGCGTCTTCTAGCGTAGTTTTATCCGCCGTACGTATCATTCTCTGCAGGTTATCTGGTAAATTCGCGACGTACGTTTCTAGTGCAAGTCTAGCGTAAACGTCTTGACAAGCTTGTTAAGTTTGAATTTTTAAGGGATGATTTAAAATAATTTCGATTTAATTATCACAAGTAAATATACCATACGGTCGGGTATTTCAGAAATATGAAAAATTCTAATTAATTGATTACATAATTTATAAAAGGTTTGCGGTTTAGTTTGTGAACCATCAAAAATCGGTATCACATATAGGAGAGCTTTTGACTCATGAATTCAGAATTAAAATCACTAAATCACTTTTAAAATTTAATTTTGATTATACACAAGCAAGTGTAAACCAACATGTCTTTTCGCCGCACAAGTATATAAAAATCAGTTTATATCAACTATAGCAATGAGTGGACAAATAAAAAAGGAACTTACTTTGATCTTCGTCGACGGTCCAGTAATTTCGGCGTCAAGTTAACCAACCACTTGAAGTTCCCCTTCCAATAAATTTCGCCTGAAAGCTGGACAGGTCTTAGATCTTCAACAAAGTACACGAGTACACCAAGGATCTCAATCTTCTTTTCACGAGACTTCAGAGACTTGTCCTATCGACTGCTCCAATTAAGTATATGCCGAACGGGAAAATTGCATATAACTGAATAAATATATAAAAGAACAAGAACGACGATTATTAAAACAAAGTAAGTTACTGGTATAAAAGTATAATTCACATTGAAGCTAAACTAGTTCTGGTGCTTAAAACATATACCAACTCGGCGATGCATTCTTGCGCGAATATGTTCACGGTTTAATTCCATTTTTCGACTAATTTGTCAACCTTGACAGTTCGTTGTAGCTAGAACATTACACGTATCGCAATGAAACTTTGGATTAAGGTTAACTAAGATGGAGGTTAATTTTTAATATTGACATTTGATTAGTGACGCCCTCTATATCCCAGTATGCAAAAAATAAAAGACATCCTCGTAAGCATCTCTATAAATCCGCCACTGAGTGTACCTTCTAAAGTATAAATCTTGTCAGTTTTGTTTGAAGTAGTGAAGTGAATTGGTGTGACCGAGAAAAAGAACAAAAAAATATTAGGTGGAAGTTGATTGCTCACGGATGACATAAGATTTTCGTTCCAGCAAAACTTGTCAAATACATTACATTAGTTTAGTTTAGGATAATAATACACAATATGTGCAGTTCAAGAAAAAAGTTAATGAAATAAGAATTAAATAACCAAGAAAGTTGTATCTATCTTTATTGCAAGGTGTTATCAATTAGCAGTAACCAAGTAAGATTACCAAACTGACTGATGTACCTGATCTGTAAATTTTTAGCTTTGGTCCTACCATCACAATTTATAGTTTTTTTTTTTTGCAAAATTCTAGCGTATTTTATGTAATCTAATTTGTTACTGATACAATTTTTGTTTACAATAATGTAATGCCTTCAATAAGTAATTTGTTAATGAACCCTGATAATGTTACAGTGCATAATCTCACAATACTTTATTTGTAGTAAAAACAATACGTACCTACATCTTCAGGTCTCAACAAAGGAATGCAACTAAAACTACCCTTGTTTTACAATCAGTTTTTTAATTGTTTTTATCACATTCTATTTAAAATTGTAATTTTAACAAATAATTAGTTAATTTTTTTTTATTGTAAAACAAGCCACGGTTTAAAGTAATGTCCGAACTATGAGTTCATTTAATTTAAAGGGGAAAAAATATTTGAAAATGATTTAGCGTTCAAATAAATTTAATTCATTTTTATATTGTATCATTCTATTAACATTTTTAAAATCTTGACAGTTTGTACTTAAAACCAGTGGCTTAAAGCCTTAGCCTTAGTTTTAAAGACATGCACTTAGAAAATAATCTGTAATTATATTGCAATATAAACAAAAATGAGCTTTTACAATAGGTGCTAGGTAAGATATTTACAATAAAGTTGTATAAAAAATTAATTTATCCAAAAAGGATCTGTATAAAACTGATATGGTCTACACATCAATTCCATTTTTCTGCATTTACATAAATGAAGTGACAAATTAATTTAATTAGGACAGTTCAAAACCTGTGTTGCAAGTTACAGCATACCTTAATTTTTCACGAAGTGTACTTTTTTTTTGATAATTCGGTAACTTTAATAAATTGAAGCATGTAGAAGATGTGGGAAGGCGGTTCTGAGGGTCCTTTTTTCTTATTGTGAAAAAACCTCTGAATACACTCCCTGTAAAGAAATTATCACACAATATAACATCTGATAATCATCTAATTACGAACGAATTTTAAAAAGTAAGAATAAGTAATAAACTTCAAAATTGACAATTCTATTAGAGATACAAATGAAATATCTTTCTTCAGACGTTATTTTACTTCAACTTTTTATTAAATTATAAAAAGTTTATTGCATTTTCAATAAGGCCTAAATATTTTTTTCTAAGAAACATTAAGGGTTCAATTATGTATATAATAGGTAATATGAAAGTAAACCTACAACAATTCCAAATAGAACAGAAGCTCCACAGTATAATACAAATTGGTACGGACATACAAACAAAAATCGAGCAAAAATCATCTGCACATGTCCCAAAATTTAGAACATGGCCGTGTTTGTTTACAAACAATTTATGTTTACGTTTGACTCTTAATATTAGTAAAACCATCCTGTGTATTATTATTGCTGTGTGATTTACATTTGCTCAGTTATAGATTTCAGTGTAAATTATTATTAAGTTTGCAGCGGATAGGTAGTAATTTCATAATTTCATTTTAAATGTTTGTATAAAAACTGGACAAAGAGAAAAATAATGGTAGTTGGAGTTCGGCTGCTCAATATAAAGCCGATTCAAAAACTACAAACTCAAGTTTATCAACTGTGGCCACCAGAACAGTATACTTTGTGGATGCTACTTTGAAAATAATGTTCTTAAATGATCTAAACAATCATCTTCAGCCCCATGTTGTACCGACTAGATTCTTATAACAGATAAATTTATCCTTTTGTATCTGAAATTATGATAGATTTGATGTGTGAAACCGCGCGAAAAGTTATGTATTGTATTAATAATGTAAATATATATTTATGTTATATTTATTCGATAGATTTACAAGAGAAGGAACAATTTTATAATATGGAAAATGAAGGTAGGGACTCTTTTCTAATTGAGAATATCGTCGGAAGATGCTTGAGGAAATTGTACACCAAGTATCTCTATGAGCACTTAGTGTTTATCAAGTCACACACTTCACAAGCAACGACTACCCAAACAATTATCTGCCCAATCTAAAGATAGGTATTCAGCTAATGCGTCTTTCTTGAGCAGGCTACTTGAAAAGTCAGTCCTAATTTTATTTATATTTCAGTTGCTTATAATTCAGTTATAATACATTGGGTATGATAAATTAAATATATCCATATCATCCCGGATATTCATAATGCCCGCTGTCATGGCATGAATTTTTTCACGGTGTCATGTGAATCCGAATAATGACGCTTGACTTGTTATGGATAGGTATGTTTGAAAATATCTAGCACTGACTTACTACAACAGTCAAAACCACAAATCGACAACCAATGTCAAAATTATGACCTTTTATAGTTTTTATTTCGTATGAACGAAATAGATTATTTCCATATTTAAATAATTATGTAGTAACTTGTCAGTTGTATTTTCAACATTTAGATGAATATATAGGAGTATAACTCCATTTAATGAAAATTAAGGAAACAAATTAACACCTTTATGTAACGTAGAAAAAATTATTATCTTAATTTAGGAAAGAGCGTTAATTAATAAACTTGAAATATAAAATAAATATACAGGGTGTTCCACATGAGAACAGACACAGAACAGGTGCATGTAGGGGCTCTCAAAATATTGCAATTTAACCAAACATATCTATATACAAAGTTGCACACAGACGAAGTTACAAGCCTTCAAAGTAGGGTCAAATATTTCGAAAAAAGCTAATATCTCTGAATTACTTTCACTTGGAATAACCAAATTTGATACATGTTTTCGGTTATTGGTCCTCTTTGACTATGAGTCTCAGTGAATTAAAATATTACAAGGTTCATTGATGGTGTCACCAATTTTTTTTTTGCATTGATCGAATTTAAAAAGAATCATAATATCCTGCACATAATTTAATTTAAAACACTTTATCTACTTTTGTTAAATTTTAAAAACTTTTAAGAAAAACTGCATTAATTAAAATAATACTGTTTATTAGAAGAAATCAAAGAGTCAATAGTAGGCTTTGTCCTTAAAATTTGACAGTAATAGAAATATAAAATAAAAATAAAATATCACATTCAAAAAGTGCAAGAGCTATTGCTATTTGGATCGACGAGTGATCTTTTGCGAGTTTATCTTGCATCAGGATATTAATTTTCACAACAAAAATTTTTTCACTGATGATGCTTGTTTCACTCCTACAGGAATTATAAATGTTCATAAGTTTCATGAATATTTCGATGTAAACTCCTAGACATTTTCAATGTGAGTTTGAGATAAATATTTGGGCCGGTACTTATTATTGATCGTTATTTAATTGGACCAGTTAATTTGCCAAATCGATTAAATGGAGAAGGTTATTTGGAATTTCTTCAAAATACACTACCTGATTTTTAATCGAAGATTTACCGTTGCAACTTAGAGACTACAGTTTTAGTTTATACATGATGGGGCAACGCCTAATTTTAGTGTTACTATTGGAAATTTTTTGAATTTTAAGTTTTCAAATAAATGGTTAGGACGAGGAAATAATTGTCCTCAAAATTGGCCACCACTATCGTCAAACCTCAACAAATGTGATTATTTTCTTTGGGAAACATTGAAGGATTTTATTTATTATTCGCTAATTGAATCCCGAGACGATTTGCGGAATCGTATTACGAATAAATGTAATGTTATAAGAAACGATCATCATTTATTAGACAGAGTAAATTTATATTTCAGAGAAAATGGTATATATATTTCTGAAGAAATTGTTCAAAATAGGCACCATTTTCTCTATATACTATATTATATATATACTATACTGACTATATATATATATATAGTCAGAGAAAATGGTGCCTATTTTGAACAATTTCTTCAGTTTTAATTTTATATATATATGGTTATAAAATTTCTCCGGGTTCCTTTCCGCGATGAATCTGCATGGTCTTCAAAAGAACCATTTGTTTAATAATTATAATAAACCTCTACGGGGAGGATGTTATACCCAAATACAAGAAGTCTGAGAAGCTACGATCAAAGAGGAAGAAACTACTGTGCAATCTTACATTCCTGGAACGCTGCCGAGACGAAAACATCATACCAAACTGCATGAGGTTAAGTTTCTATAAGAAGAACAACCAGACAAACAATATCCTAAGAAGAGCAAGCCTAGCTTTGCTTAGAGAAGCCATCCATACGAGAAGGGAACTAAATCAAGTTAACATGGACCTTTACGATATCCATTTGATGCTAAACAATACTCTCCACCCAACATTATGGACCATGTTAGACAACATCGCTGAATTTAGAGCAGAAACCGATGCAGAACTAACGAGAAATAAACAAAAAAAGAAATTTGAAAGACTACAACAAGAACAACTCCCTAAAAAGAGAACCATGCCAGGACTTAACACGGATAAAATTGTCTACAATATCTCCAAATTGGTCCTTGACGAAGCCTCAAAAAGGGTGCTAACAAAAGGTTTTAATTATGCTGTAACACCAACACAGATTCCAGTGGAAAACATCATATGCGGAGTAGAAGCGTCTATTGAGAATATGGACACCAACATCGCAGAAACTATCTGTCCCAAATACTGAGAAAAGCTAAACCGCCAAAAAAGAATCTTACGAGAGAAGAAACTAAAGCCCTACGTAATCTCCAAAAGAACACCGAGGTACTTATCCTTCCAGTTGATAAAGGAAATGCAACCGTCATAATGGACACTCAAGAATACGACAGGAAGATCATGGCTTTACTGACCGACCCAGCATACGAACCTATCTCCACAGATCCTACTACATACCTTGAGAAGACCACAAAAGCTAAAATTAAAGCGTCAAACATCAGACAAGAACAACAGCTGCAACTTATCCCAAGAGGGAAATCATCGAGGTGCCCAAAACTCTATGGATTACCTAAAATCCACAAAGAAAGAGTGCCCTTGAGACCCATTGTAAGTTCCATTGGATCACCATTACAACATCTGGCAAGATTCCTGGCTAAACAGTTACAACCATACGCCGAAGAAGCGAAATCTTACGTCAAGAACGCAAGCCACTTCATCGAGCGTATTAGAAACGTAAAAGTTGATCCAGAACATCTGCTTGTAAGTTTTGATGTAGTGTCCCTATTTACAAACATTCCAGTGGAACAAGCACTCGACATGATCCAGAGGAAATACCATGTAAGGGAGGATCTAATGGAATTGACGAAACATTGCCTAAAGAACACTTACTTTGTCTACAAAAACCAAAAGTATAGGCAAATAGAGGGAGCACCCATGGGATCGCCTTTGTCACCAGTCATAGCCAATCTATTCATGGAGGAATTAGAAGAACAAGCACTAGAAACAGCAGAATATAAACCATCTATGTGGCTGAGATATGTCGATGACACCTTTGTCATATGGACACATGGAGAGGAGAAATTACGAGAATTCTTAATTCATCTGAACAGCAGACATCCAAAAATCAAGTTCACTATGGAAATGGAAAAGGACCAACAGCTACCTTTCCTCGATGTATGTATTAAGAAAAAAGAAGATGGAGGTCTAAGCTATACGGTATATCGGAAACCAACACACACGAATAGGTACCTACATGCAGAATCTCACCACCACCCATCGCAGCTACAATCAGTGATCAAAACACTAATGACAAGGTCAGAACGACTCTGTGACGACGACCACAAAGAAGAGGAAATTAAAAACGTCAAATTAGCCTTACAACAAAATGGTTTCTCCGGTAACAACATCAAGAGGGCTTTAAGACCTAGGCGAAACAAAGAACGGAAGGAAGAAGATAAACCAATAGGCAAAGCTCTCCTGCCATATGTCATGGGAACTACCGACAAAATAAGCAGGGTTATAAAGAAATATAAAATAGAAACCATCTTCAACACGGACAGGAAGATTGGTAATATGCTACCATCAGCCAAAACAAACATTCCTCTAGAAGACCAAGGAGTATATGAAGTTCCTTGCGGAGACTGTGAGAAGACGTACATTGGACAAACAAACAGAAGAATTGAAACCCGGAAAGAAGAACATCGGAATGCTGTCCAGAAAAATGAAAAAACTTCGTCATTAGCTCAACATGTAAAAGACACCGGCCACGAGATTGATTTCGATAATACCAAGGTACTAGCAAGAATGGAGCATAAGGCAAAAAGAATAATTAGAGAAGCCATCGAAATTGAAAAACATCCTCAAAATCTCAATACACCAAAGATTACTAACAGCTTGGAAACCTGTCCTGGAAACCAAGAAGATCAATAAACCAGTGATACGCAACGCTGAGAGTAGGCCAAGCAGAACACAAGAACCCACAGCACCATTAAACGCAAGACCCGTGACGCGCAGCCATGCGAAGAAAACCACATACCGGAACGAAAGCACAGTATATAACTCACCAAGTGGACAAACATCTTCCAGTAAGCCGAACGTAGTAACGCGAAGCAGAAGTAAGAAGACCTGAAGATGGTAAATGAGATTTTACCGAAACGTTGTCAAACAAATGGTTCTTTTGAAGACCATGCAGATTCATCGCGGAAAGGAACCCGGAACCTGGAACCCACATATAACACCCGCGGAAGCCTACGAACTAACATATATACATATATATATATATATATATATATATATATATATATATATATAGAGTTATATTACTGTCAAATTTTAAAGAGAATTTTCTTCTAATAAAGACCATTAAAATTTTGTTTTAATTAAGTAATGCATTTTTTCTCCAACATTTTAGTTTTTTAAAATGTAACAAGAGTAAGAAACTGTTTTAAATTAAATTATACGAGAAATTTTATCATTCTTTTTAAATTCCATCAATGGGAAGAAAAGTTTGGTATAATTTTAGGAATGACACGCCTTCAATGAACACCTTGTAGTGTTTCAAGTTACTTGAACTCATAGTCAAAGAAAACCAATAATAAATCTAAATCATGCACCAAATTTCGTTATTTCAAGTTAAAGTAATTTATAGAAATTAAGTTTTTTCGAAATATTTGTCCCCACTTTGAAGGGCTGTAATTCCGTCTGTGTGAACTTTGTATATAGGTATGTTTGGTTAAATTGCAATATTTTGGAACCCTCTACATGCACCTGCTCTGTGACGGTTCTTATGCAGAACACCCAGTAAATCACCAACTTTTTATAATAATTTGTATGATATACTTGTATCATTAATTTGTTAAAATACTGTATTATTCTAGACCAATTACTGTAATCATTTGTCGTGTTACTAAAAGTAATGTATTATATTTGTACTGTCCGAGTAATTTATATATCTTTGTATATCTAACTTTATAATACAGAAAATAGAGTATTATTAATTTGAAATCATTTATTATACATTTGATCTGCAATATATCTAATTTGGTAAATGTAGCGCATTTGTTACAATAGTATATTAGACATGATATAAGTACTATTTATTTTCCCAATGAGAAACAATGTATGTTTCATTAAAATAAGTTATACCTAAGGTTTTGTCCATATTCTTGATGTTTTTATCATTGTTATTGTACTTGGATTTACCAAAAAAACATATTGTTTCACTTTTGTATTTCATTACAAGTAAAGCAGTGTGGAGTATCGTGTACTACGTTAAAGTGCAGAAAACAAATAGCAAATAATAAGAAATTTATAGCCATATACATCCACAGAATGAATTAAACAATAAACGTTAGAAGAAGGAGAAAAAATCTAAGTACTCCTTTTCAACTTGGCTGAAGGTCACAATTCTTTATCTCCTTAAAACTTATATATAAAAAAGTGTATGTCCGTACTGATTTGTATTATACTGTGGTAATATGTAGGTGTACATTTCTATGTAAAGAAAGAAAGCATTTTGTTAAAAGTCTACACTACATCAGCGTCGTCTTTCTGGAAAGGGCACCTCTGTTTATTGGACACTAGGTACTCTTTTAATCATGCAGGATTTTCCTAGTAAAAAATTTACATTTAATCGCGGAAACTGTTAGACAGTGTCAAATCCTATCTATAGTTGCGGCAAGAATTCATTTTTTTGTAATTTAGTGTATTATACAGGGTGGGCCAATGGAAACTTTCCACCTCGATTCTTTTGGTTTAAAATAAAAATCTTGTAACAAGTTATTATCTTCGGCAATAACCTCCCTTATTCTAAGGACAATATTGTCTTGAAGCAAAGTAAGATACATCTCTCCAGTCAAATTGCCTTGCAAAATGAATGGGCCGATTAAATTATTGCCTAAGATACCTACCCAGACATTCAACTTTTCAGGATGTTGAGTGTGAGACTCTCTAAATAAATGTGGGTTTGAATCGCTCCTGTATCGACAATTATGCCGATTGATCAACTCATGTAGAAAAAAGGAGCATTCATCTGAAAAGCAGATATTGTACAGCAAATTCCAATTGCCAATACACCGTTCACTCATTTCTTCTACAAATTATAATCGTCGATCATAATCATCCTCGTTAAGTTCGTGAAGCAATTGTATCTTCTAGGGGTAAAATTTGTGACCCTTCAAAATTTTCCTAACGCTTGTTACGCGATACGCCGGAGACATTGGCCAATTGCCTAGTACTCAATGTGTTATCCATTGTAATATGTCCTATAACTGCGACTTGCATACTTCCGAATGACATGAATCTATCTGATTATTTTTCTGATTCTGCACTGTTCCAGTTTCCATAAACTTTTTAATCAGCTGTCTAACGTAAATATGCGAGACATTTTTATCCTGATGCCTTTCATTAAATTGTCATGCTGTTTGTCTTGCACAGTCATTGTTTTTGAAGTAAATAGAAACCAATTCAACCCGCTCAGCTATAGTGTACACCATAATTAAATCTAGTTACAATGTGTGGAACTAACGATAATAAACTTGAAACTTAAATTGATCGTACGACAATGCTTAGTAAACAAAGTTTACAAAAAGTTTTTCTCCAAAAGTAAAAAACGGATGATTTGTTGCTAGTTTTTATGTCAACATTCGGATACACTATGGCAACGATAATTCCTGTCGATGAGATAATTTCTAACGAAACTCCTAACCAAACCGGGGTGAACATTTTGTGAACAGTAGTTTGTTAGGTAAAGTTCACGTGTAGATCTAACGAATAAAAATAATGAGGCGAAACTGTAGAGTCATAAAGAACTCTATGAGACCTTTAAAGAGAGGTATGGTAGGACCCCTATCCCCTATTCAAATTTGGGGGGTTGTTCTCTTTCCAGCTAGGGGGTTAAAGCTATGAGGATGAAAAAAACTGAAAAATAGTTCCCCCTCAAATTAAAAGTCGACGTGTCCGAGCGTTTTCCCAGATTTTTATTTTAAACCAAAAAAATCGGGGTGGTTCAAGTTTCCATTCCCCACCCTGTATAGTGCAAATATTTAGTGTGGTCTTATCTAGTTTTATTATTCCCAATTGTAGTTTATTAAATATTTTGATGGAAGTATAATAAATTATTCATTTGTTTGTATGACGTAAGTCGTTTGAATTCTTGCCGCAATTATAACAGAATATTGAGTATCTATTTCACATACACCAGTGAAGTGGGAACGTTCACAGAGATTTCACAAGACTCACTTGTTGTGCACTTAACTCTTTATTACTTGAATCTGATTTAATTTGTTTACAGTCTGAGTTTATATAATGCTATTTTGTTATTTCAGCGATTTAATTTTACATAGGCAAGCAACTAAGTTTTTATAATATCAATATTATGTAAAGAATGCATAAGTGAGATAAAAATATATACAGGGTCTCATCTGGATACTAATATTACTCCTCCCGCCGAAGTTTGGGCATCGTCTCCTGATGATGGGTTGAATTGGACTGTTGGGGAATTTCTATTCCTGGAACGGTTTAGACAACAATTTGGACAGCAACTGATTGGGACTGGACATCGTTTTCTGTATTTTCTATAAATTTTGGTGATGATAATTAGGCATATCACTATAATTAGGGTGATTAGCCAATAGTTCGAGGAGTCTAGAGTGCTAGCAGGTTCCATAAATGACTGGTCTGCTTTGGTAGTTCTTGACAGCTTCATTAGAGTGTCAATTCCAGTTGTATCAATTTCTTTCAAGGTTAATGGTACATTTTTGTTTATGGTGAGATTCCATAACTGTGGTTGTTTGATTTTTGGTAACTGGAATATTGGAGTTACTGTTTTTGTATTTGTTGAGGTAAATCTCTGATTGGCTATAGTTGTAGTACAACCTTTGGGTAGAGTAAGGACTGCTGGTTGTCTTAATAGTTGAATTCCTTCTCGGCAATCCGGAATTTGCATTATACTGGTTGGAACAACTAATATTTGGTTTTCTTCTATCATGTTGACTAATGGTTTAGTAGCTGTTACGTGGTGTACATGACACGAACTATGGTCGGCCTTGGATATTAATTGAACTATGCAGCTATTATCATGAGGTTGGCTCAATGAGTTGCAGATGAATGTTTCTTCAATTTTTGGACAGCTTTGCACCGTTGTGATGTAGGTTTCAGTGCTCATTCCAATGTATGGGGTTTTTGGAATAATAGTTAGGTTATGCACAGGAACTGGGATTGTGTGATAGTAGGAGTAAATCTCATTTGTCAAGATTGGCAAATTGATTACAAATACAATTGAATTGTCAGTGTAGTATACTGAAGTACCTAAATATGAATAGTAATTTTGAAAATGATCCAACTCTAGGATACCTTGTGTATCATATAATTCTTTTGCTTTATTTAAAATATAAAATAAACTTTGTTTTGGTAAAATTGAATTGTGGCCTAAGTTCCATGATGCAAATGTGATAGCGTTTTCCAATTCATCTAGGAATTCATTAATATAGTTTAAATTTACAAATAATTGAGATAGAATGTTTTGGATTAAAATCGTGGATAACACTTGTGTAAATTTTTCACATTAAATTCCGTAATGGTTCGAGTTAGAAATTTTTGAATAGTTTTCTGATTTTGGGATAGAGTTGTTACTGTTCTATTATAGTCTTCTATTAATTTGCTTGTTAGACTAATTTGATTTTTCATTTGATATTCAATGCGGTTGTTATTTTCGTTTAATTTTGTGATAGCTTTGTTTATTGATTTCCGATCGTTATTATCCATCGTTCCAAATAGCCATTTTTGTCCGGTACCTATTATATTTAGTAAACCTCGTTTGATACGTAATTTTTGTGGTGCCAAGTTTTCTAATTTTATTTTTGTTTCAGAGACCAGTGGTAGTGCCTGCGTGATTGATGTTAACAATCCAGTGTCAGTTGTTTTTCTATTCATATCTTGAACTTTACTAGTGAGTTGCAATAGTTGTGTTTTCGTATTATTTAATTCGATTTGTATTGGATTCAAATTTATATAGTGAATGAATTTATGATAAGTTTGCACGGATCGCATTTGTCCTAATTTTAATACGAGTAGCCCATTCTCGATTGGAGTTATTTTAATTTGGCAAAGGGTTATCGTGAAGGATAGTGACAGGATTAGTGTCAGTGTTAGCATTGTCTTTGTCGGGTCCTTTCCTAGGTCTTCCGCGTTCTCGTGTACCTGTAACAAGGTTACGTTTCTTTTTAACTCTTTCCTTATGATAAGTTCCTCTTGGTGTTTGAACTTTTTCGTCTAGGTCTTGTTCTGCGTTTGTTTGTATGAATCGCGGGTTTGTCTTTTTCCGTAGCTGATCGTTTTTGATATAAATTGTATCTCCTGGATCGAGTTTTTCTGGGTCAGTTTTAGTTTTATTTATATTTTCTGCTCGCTTTTCCTTTTCTGTTTGGACTTTAGCTTTAATGTTCTGATACAGTTGTTGTGAATTTTTAGCATGATTATCTATATAGTCAGTAAGTATGTTTTCTTCATTTACATCAAAAGGTAATGTTTGATTTAAGTGGCCAAATAAAATTTCAAAGGGTGTATGTTTGGTACTACTATGTGCTGTACTGTTATAACCCATTATAGCTAATTTCATAAGAGATTTTATATTTTCGTTAGGTTTTTCTTTTGTTAAGCATCGTATTTGGTCTAATAAAGTGGAATGTAATCTTTCAACCGGGGAATTTGAAGTAGAGTTATGTAGTAGTAATATAATGTAATTCAATTTTGTGTAATCTGCAAAAGTCAGTTATTATGTGATTTCTAAATTCTGTGCCATTATCACATATATTTTTTCTTGGTATTCCAACAAATGACATGAAGGTTATTAAGGCTTCCGTTACTTCTATTGCTGATTTTTGAGTTACTGGGATTGCTTGAGAATTTTGAAAAAGGGTCTATTATTGTAAGGAATGTATTATTATTGACAAAGAATAGATCAATATGAATTATTTCCAAGGGTTTTGATGGAGTAGGGGTAATTTCAATTGGTGGGTTTTGCGGTTTTCTTTCGTTTGGCAGGTATTACAAGTATTTATATAATTTTGAACATCTCTTTGCATGTAAGGCCAATAGTAATTTTTAGAAAGTGATAATAAAGTAGCATTTATTCCTTTGTGTTGAGTTTTTCCTTCATGGTGGTATTTAATTTTTTGATGCTGCTCTTCTTCTGAAGTTATGTCTGTCACAAAATTGTTTGAAATGGTTAAGTTTAGATTTGTAAAATGATTTTGTAGCGTCCTAATTACTCTTAATTTTAATAGGTCATCTTTGTTAGTTCTGAAAAACACACAGTATCGTTTTTTAGGGTCTATGGTGCTTTTGAATAATTTTATAATCTCTTCTTCTGTACTGTTTGATTTTAAAGTGACTTTATGTCTGGTATTATTGAAAATTGGTTCATGAATAGTGAAGTTTGCCATACTATTTGTTGATTCAGTAATTATGATTTGATTCACGTACTGGTTTACACATTTTTCAGTATATGGGAATTCTTGAATGGGATTTTCTTGTGCGGAATGAATTGTAGCAATGTCGTCGTCTTGATTTGGAATTTGTTTTTCAATGTCGTCTTCTGTAGATGTTCCTGGAACTTCTTTTAAGCTGGCTTCATCAACATCTGGTATTTCATCGACGTTGTTTAACATGTTGTAGCTTGTGTAACTGCGTTTATCTCTTGAGGGTTGTTATCTAATTTAATTCTTGATAGGGCATCTGCTACGTGATTAGTTTTTCCTTGTTTGTATTTGATCTTGTAATTAAATTCTTCTAGGTGTAATCTCCAACGAATAAGTCTGGTATTTGGGGCTTTTAGATTTGATAGCCATTCCAGTGGTCTGTGGTCTGTGTAGATGGTAAATTCTCTTCCATATAGGTAAGGTCTGAAATATTTACAGGCCCATACTACTGCAAGTAGTTCCTTTTCAATTGTAGCATAATTTGTTTCAGCTGGATTTAAGGTTCTTGAGGCATATGCTATGGGACGGTCATCTTGAGAGAGTACAGTTCCTATGGCATAGTTCGAAGCATCTGTTGTTAGTTCAAAAGGTTTTTCAAAATTTGGATATGCTAATACTGGTTCATTTAGTAACAAGGTTTTGCAATGGTTAACACATGATATGTATTCTGAAGTGAGTTCTATTTTGTGGTCTTTCTTTAAACATTGTGTAAGAGGTTTGGTAATCTTTGCAAAATTTTTAATAAATTTTCTATAGAATCCTAATAAACCAAGGAAAGATTTAATTTCTCTATGTGTTTTTGGAATGGGGAATTTCTTTATGGCTTCAATTTTTTCTGGATTTGGTCGAATTCCATCTGCTGTCACTATGTGTCCTAAAAATTCTACATTTTTCTTTAAGAATTCCGATTTGTCTAATTGTATTCTAAGGTTTGCTTCTCTTAAAGTCTGGAAGATTCTTTTTAGGTTGGCGATATGCTCTTGGAGTGATGTTGAAAAAACATTGATGTCGTCGAGATATACTAGGCAAGTTTTATTGATGTGTTGTCTTAAAACGTTATCAATCATTCTCTGAAATGTACTAGGGGCGTTTTTAAGACCAAAGGGCATCCTAAGGAATTCGTAGTGCCCATGCTCTGTATTGAATGCTGTTTTTTGAATAGAGTTTGGTGCCATCTCGATTTGGTGGAAACCAGAGGCGAGGTCTAAAGTTGTAAAATAACAGCTTCTTCCTAATTTATCTAGAATGTCCGTGATGTTAGGGATGGGATATCTATCCGTAATTGTCTTTGAATTTAGTGAGCGATAGTCTACTACTATTCTCCATTTTTTCTTGCCGGAGGCATCTGCCTTTTTTGGTACTACCCATATTGGTGAACTCCATGGTGAAATACTTGGGCGTATTATTTTATCGTTGATAATTTTGGATAGTTGTGTTTGGACCTCTTCTTTATAGATGTGTGGGTATCGGTAAGTCTTTGTGTAGCAGGGTGTCTCGTCAGTAGTTTTAATTTCATGTTTTATTGTATTTGTAAATGGCAATTTATCTGAAGGATTTTGGAAAATGTCAGAATATTCTTGACATAAACTTTCTATTGCTTGCTTTTCTTCGTCATTCAAATGATTTGTCCGAATGTGATCTTGTATTTTTATTTTGGAATTTATTTCATTTGGTATAATTTTGCAATCGAATATTTCATATTCTTCTTCATTGAATGGTAATGATCTTTGTGGTTCGTCGAAAGAAACCATTTGATGTCTGTTTGTCAAATTGTAAACTTCTATTTGAGCAAGGAAATTTCCACTTGTAGATAATATTTCTGGAACGTAAAATTTGTCTGATCGAAATTTGGGTATTATTACTGGTCCGTTTTCCATTGTAACAGGGATTTGTATGCGTCTTATTTCTGAAGGATTTAAATTATAACCAAGTAAGTTGAAATCATCTCTTACATAAAGTGGGATTTGTACATGTTCATTTTCTAATGTCTGGTTCGAAAAGTTGATATTTAATTTTGCATTAATCAGTTCTTGTAGTCCTATAAGTCCATCAAAGTAATTGTGAAAGTCGTATAAAATACAATTTATTGGTATGTCAGATTGAAATTCTTGAAATGATGGTATCGTTGCTTTATATATGGCTTTTGTTTTTCCAGTGCATGTTTGTAAGGTAGTAGGGTCTATATAAATAGTTTGGGGAAAATTTTGTTCAATGATTGCTGGTTTAATGATTGAGAAAGAGCATCCTGTATCTATAAGAAGTTTGTACGTTTTATTTTTTAAAGTTACGTTAATATAAGGAAGGCCATTTATTGCATTTACCTCGGGTATTCTGTTGTCTCGGCATTCAGAAAATTTCCATTTTGTTCTTGTTGATCGTTTTCTTCATATTGCGTTTCTTGTATTTCTTCATATTCCTGATTTTCATAGTTTTCTCCATACGTTGCCAAAGTGACGTCTTCATATCTTTCTTGATCGTAAGCTTGCATATCTTGGTAGTGTCTAGTTGCATAAGGAGGCATGTGTTCTGTAACTTCCGTGTTGTGCATCTGTTGATGACTAATTCCTGACATTGGTGTTGGTTTTGGTTGACTGGTATACGATATTCCTGACATTGGAGTCGGTTTTGGTAGATTGTTATTTTGGTTACGTTTCCATACATTTTGTTTGCTTGGATGTACAAATGTCTGTTTATAATTAGGGAAAAATGGTTTTACTTGTCGCGGTTGTATGTTTATTGGTTGTGAAGGAAATTTAGGTTGCATTGGTTGTGAAGAAAATTGAGGCTGATTGTTTCTATTAACTTGTGGCATTTGATTCTGAAAAGTTGCATTAAGATTTGGATTGACATTTTTATGTTGGTTCAAATTTTGACTATTAGGTTTTGAATTTGTAAAAGGAGATCTGTTTTGGTAAAGTTTTGCGAAATTTTGAAATTCTTCTTCCTCTAAAACATAATTTAAAGCATCTTCTAAAGTAGCTGGATTTTTTAATCGAATAATTGTTTGATAATTTGTCGGCAAATTTGTAATAAAAATCGTTTTTGTAATATTGTAATTTCCAATTTGTAAATCTCTAACCTGTGGATCTGGGAAATCATCACTAATTTTCATAATTATTATAGCTCTTAATTCCTGTAAGCGTAATCCGAAGTCATATAGACGTTCATTTCTATTTGGTCTTAGAGAAGTGAGTTGATGTGTTAAATATTGTAAATCGCGTTTATCACCGAATGTTAATTTTAATAGATTTTCAATTTGTATCCACGTTGTGAAATCAGTTCGGCTGGCTATTAAATTTTGAGCGCGACCTCTAAGTTTATTTTTTTCTGCTTGTAATATGAGATTATGAGTAACGTGTTGTGGATCATCGGGAAAATTCGAAAAAGTGCTGCGTACCGATTCTATGTATGAATGAAGAACCAAATTATTTCCGTCAAAGAATGGAACAGTATCAATGTATAATTTTAAAAGCTGAGTATCTAATCTGTGTTCCGGTGGAGGCATTGTGTTATCTAGGATTTCGTTCAAGTTTCTGTTTGCGTCTTGGAGACTTTGTCTGCTTAGCATTGAAATGATCTACACTAAGAGAAGTGATGTTTGATTGTTTGTCTGAATTTTTTGCTTGAGTTGTTTCTTAATTCTAATGACTAATCAAATCAGATTTTTAATTCTAATGACTAATCAAGTCAGTTTTTTGCCAATCGGGCAGTGAGATTTCGGTAACAATGAGAAAAGTAACAGGAGGAATGAGTACTTACTGTGTTCTCTTGGTGTGGAATGTTGGTTCACGAAGGTGGCGATTGTTTGCTTATCAGGCACACATTCAGCTGCTTATCGTTGACCTTGATTCCAATCCTCGTCGACTGCGCCAGTGAAGTGGGAACGTTCACAGAGATTTCACAAGACTCACTTGTTGTGCACTTAACTCTTTATTACTTGAATCTGATTTAATTTGTTTACAGTCTGAGTTTATATAATGCTATTTTGTTATTTCAGCGATTTAATTTTACATAGGCAAGCAACTAAGTTATTATAATATTAATATTACGTAAAGAATGCATAAGTGAGATAAAAATATATACAGGGTCTCATCTGGATACTAATATTACTCACCTGAGAGAAGTTAACTATAAATGTTTCTAGAACAACTACCATAAAAGCAACAAGGGGTACCTACTCTATATAGGTACACTGTGTTCACCTCCTAAAATTTGAAAACCGTAGAAGATTTGAAAAAAAAACAGGTCATCGCCGAAACCCCCAGCTATCCCTACTAAAAAAATCTTAAATGCAACTACTCCACATGCCACACATCATTTTAAAGCTTTTTCAGTTGAGAATACAACAATATGTCGATTTTAGAAATTGATAATAGTTAGAGGAAGTTATAGTCCAAAAATGAAAAAAAATGTCTAATAACTAATGTCTATTAGTGCTATTAGTTACCCTGTTTTTTATTTAAACAAAATATTGCTATCTGTTTGGGTGAAATAAAAAAAGACATAACTGATTCACTCATTTAACTTTTTGAAATGTTTCCCTCCGAATGATCCTGACATTATATTCGGCTGTTATACGACTTCTTAGATCTAGAAGATTTAGTAGAGGGGAGAGCGTTTCAAAAATACCCAAACTTTTTTGTGTATATATTTTTTAATAATTTCATAGCAGGAACGAAAACCTAACGATTTTACATTAAAAACCTACTCCTGTTGAAATTCGATGGCGGCAACAGTTTTTGTGAAAAATGGATTTTAATATCTGGGCGCACGCTAAATCTCATAAAAATCTATGGAACTTAAAATACAGTTGCTTTTAAATGAAAAAAAGAAACAATTTTGACATCAATCAATACTTATATGTATGGAAATGTTTACTTCTTAGTTTTTATAAACAAAAGTTTATACGTAGGTTAAGAATAACAATCATATATATATAGTTGAAAAAAAAACTTGCAGTCGAAAATATTGAAAAAGGTCAAAAACAAAAAAGAACACTCCGTTATATCATCGAGCTTTCGGAAATGTTTATTTCCTTTATCAAGACATTCTACAATAAGCAATTTGTGACGCTATGGTCAGACAAACGTAATGGACTGTATGAATTATAGTAAATAAAAAATCAAATATAATGTAAACGAATTGGAAAAGCCTTACCAAACTGTCTTCTTGTAAGGAAGGAAGGGCCCTTCAGGATGTGGATCGGCACACGGCACGGCACGCTAACACCTTTCGCTGACTATATTCGAAGTCTGTTTTTTCTTACCTACGTAGAAACACACAAAAACCTTTTCCAAAAAAAAATCGCGAAAAAATAACAATATTTGAAATGAATATTTATATTACGTTGTTGCAACAAATAAATTTTATATTTTTATATATTTTATAAGAAAAAATGAATATGTGAATAATTTTCGGTGAAGCCGCACCATAACCGCCTATCAAAATATATGCCTACTTTATAATTTAATAATGTGATTTAAACTGAATGAAAAGAAAATTAATATAGCAAAAATAATATATGTATATGATATGTATATGTATTAAGAATGTACTTCATTGTTGAGGAAGAGGACAGGACAGGACAGAGGAAGTTTTACTAAAGGTCTTTGTATTATACCTCTTTTAGTTTTAACTGTAGCTACTCGAGCTACTCCATCAGTGCCAGGGTGGAGTTGTTCTACTCGTCCTAACGTCCATTGTAAAGGAGGAGTATTTTCTGTTTTTATAAGTACTAAGTACCCGGTTGAATTGGAGCTGCCGATTTATGCCATTTGTTACGCTGTTGTAGCGTATGTAAGTACTCTGAACGCCAACGTCGCCAAAAATCAGAATGCATGCGTTGCAAAAGTTGCCAACGATTTATACGGTTAAGAGGTAAATGAGAGGTATCTGGATCTGGTAACGCAGTTAAAGGCTCTAATGTCAGAAAATGACCTGGAGTTAATAACGAGAGATCATTGGGATCCGAACTCATGGGACACAATGGTCTCGTAATGCGGCAAGGAAACATTCTGTGGATAAATCCGAGGCAACTTCCAAATGAAGTGCTTTTGTTGCAAAGTCACAAATAAAATAAGTAGGCTTTCTGTGATTTTACACCACGAGATTTGCCTAATGTTATGAAGAATGGACCACCATCACACTGAAATGGTTTAATTTGGTTTACACGAGTTGGAGGCAGGTCACCCATTATGGGTTGAAGAGAACGTGGATTTGTTCTAAAACACTGGAAACATTTAGATAAACAATGACGAATAGCACGCCTGGCAGATAAAATCCAGACCTGCTGAGATAAAAGAAACTGAAGAGTTTGCGGACCAGGGTGAAGATAAGTTTTATGCAGCTCTTCGATTAAAAGTTCTGTAAGACGATGAGTTCGAGGAAGAAGTGCAGGATGTTTTTGGTCATATGAGGAAGAATGACGAAGTCGACCACCTACTCTAATAATACCATCTTTATCAATAAAGGGATTAATTTATGATTAATTTTTCGAAGAGATTTACTAAGAAAATGTACCTTTTCAAGCTTATCAATGTCGTCGGGAAAGGATACATGTTGAACACGCTTTATTAGCAAAAGCAAGGCATTATGCATCTCATGAACAGTTAAGGGACCAACTAATTTAGAAGCGGGTTATTGAACATTTTTTATAAAACGGAAGCAGTGGGCAACAATACGTTTGATTTTTGGAAGAGAAGAAAATTTTTCTAGTAGTGAAATCCAAAGCGTCAAGGGAAAGGAAAGCAGAAGGAACAACTCTTTTTTCTTCCTCCAAAGAAACTGGATCCTCTACATGAAAAAAAACTGGCCAATTGGCTTTTGAGAACTCTAGCCATTTCGGCCCCGCCCACCATTGAACATTATTAACCAGTTCTTCTGGATGAAGACCTCGGGAAGCAATATCTACTGGGTAATCTTTAGAACTAATATGATTCCAGCAATTGGGAGAAACTTTAGATTGAATACGACTTACACGGTTTGCAATAAAAGTTTTCCAGCGATGTGGGGATGATTTTAGATTTGAAGTTTTTTCAAAGGAGCTACTTTAGACTCTGCGTAAATAAAAGAAACATGAAGAGTTTCATCAGAATATGAGAACAAGAAATATATAACGGCTGCATAGCCCTTTTCCGAACTATCAGCGAATCCATGTAACTCGCAATTTTGAAAATATTTTGGGACTATCAACGAGGAATTTGAAGATATTCTAAAGAAAATTCAACCAGCCAACTATTAACAACAGTACTGGGAGGAGTTTCATCCCAGTTTAAACCTAAAGTCCATAAATGCTACATCAGACATTTCGCAAAAAATGTTAATGGAGTTAGGAACCCTAGAGGATCAAATACTTTAGCTATATCAGAAAGTTTGGTTCTTTTAGTACAAGCCCTGTCGATTGGAGAAACGGAATAAGAAAAATTATCATGGGTAGGAAACCATTTTAAACCTAAAATTTCCACTACAGATATATCATCGTCAAAAGATAATAACTGTTGAGCATGATAACAAGCGGGGATATTGGATAAAAGGCTGACGTGATTGCTACTCCATTTTCTTAATTCGAATTGAGCACTTTTGAGTAGAGTAATAAGTTCCTGTTGAAGAAGCTTAGCATTTTCAATGGTGTCAGAACCCGTAACAATATCATTCATATAAATGTCAGAAGTGAGTACTTCAGCAGCTAGATTTCAGAAAATTTTGGATTTCGTCATTAGCGAGTTGAACCAAAGTACGAAGTGCTAAGTAAGGGGAGGAAGATACACCATAAGTAACAATTTTCAAACGAAACTGTTGCAGTGATTCGGAAGGAGAAAACCTCCAGATAATTCTTTGAGAGTCTCTATGATCCTGTCGTATTAAAATTTGTCGGTACATTTGTTTTATATCGGCTGTAAAAACGATATTATCAAATCTAAACTTCAGAAGAATAGAAACTATATCTTTTTATAGCTTTGGATCAATAAACAAACAGTCATTTAGGGAAACATTATCTGAAGTTTTACAAGAGGCGTCGAAGACTACTCTTAGTTTAGTTGTCGCACTCTCCGGCTTAAGAACGCAATGATGAGGAATATAGTATATTTGTACGGATTTTCAGGAAGACTAACAACCTTTTCCATATGGTTACTATTTAAATAGTCTTTCATAAATTCGACATATGCAGTGTATAAGAAAGAATCACAAAGTAAGCGACGTTCCAATGAATAAAATCGACGAAGTGCAATAGAATATGAATGAACAAATAAAGGATCTGAATTTGTGAATGGCAAAGCCACTGTATATCTACCAGATATATCACGAGAATAATTTGAAATAAAATTTTGTTCACATAGTGAATCTTCTGGAGATGAGGTTATTATTTGAGTTTTTTCCTCAAGTTCCCAAAATTTTTTTAAAGTAGCATCCAATGAAAATTCAGTAGACGTAAAAAAGGAAAAAACGGAATTGACAGTAGAACATTTTACTTTCCTCATAAGAATCCAACCGAAAATGGTCTTGAAAGCTGAAGGTTCATGAAGATCACTGACGATGCGTCCATCCTCTAATATTTGAGAAAATACATCAACACCCAGAAGTAAATCGATATTACTAGGAATGTTGAACTTCGGATCTGCTAAATATATATTGTGAAGATGTTTCCACTTTTCCACAGAAATAGGGATAGTTGGCATATCGAAACAAATTTTGGGTATTACTAAAGTATCAATGCTATAAAGAATTATAAATACGAGAGAACTTTGACCACGAGGTCGAATTTGACATTCAACTGAATTAGAAGCAGATGAGGACATTTGTCCTAGACCGAAAATAGCGTGAGATATTTTTCTTGTATTCAACCCAAGTCGATTGACACAAGCATGTGAAATAAAATTTTCTCGTCGAACACTGGCAATGTAATTTTTGGCAGTTTAATATTTGAATTAGAACGATTACTCAAAGAGGTACTTGATGGACTATTTTCAACTAAATTATGAAAAGATGTCTTAATTGAATAGTACATGTCCATAAAAGTTTTTCTTATTTCCTTATCTGGAATCAAATCGGCACCCTCAGTAACGGATAAAGCAGTAATTACAGATGCGTGATGACGTTCAAACTCATCGTAGATCTTATTAATATCATTGTATCTAATTTTAAATGAAGAAAGAGAACTGCTATTATCTTCAGCTCTTTGTGCTAAATCGTATAATTCATTAATTTGATCTACAGACAGTTGAAGTAAAGCACGCGTTTGTTTGACTTTATTAGCCATATTGAAATGGAATGGAATTTATTTATTATAAATAAACAAAAATGCAATAATTGCAACGGAATGGAAATGCAACTTTAAATGTATAATACAAGAAACCGAAATGTACACTAGCCACCCTGTATAATTGAAATAAAAGATAGTAAAGGAATGTGGCAAGCGGCAAAAAACTACGATAAAATTTGTGTGAATAGAAATTAACTTATAGAAATTATTATATTAGTGTGAAATATGAATATTATTATTTAATAATGAAATTAATATATCATTTGTTACAACAACAATAAAGAAATGTTTAAACCGGACTAGAAGGATGAACATGTGACGCTATGGTCAGACAAACGTAATGGACTGTATGAATTAAAGTAAATAAAAAATCAAATATAATATAAACGAATTGGAAAAGGCTTACCAAACTGTCTTCTTATAACGAAGTAACGAAGGAAGGGCCCTTTAGGATGTGGATCGGCACACGGCACGGCACGCTAACAACTTTCGCCAACTGATTTTTCTTGACTACAAAACAAAGATTGCTCTATCTTTCGCCATAGAGGGCGCTACTAAAACTGATGTGATGCCAAACATAGCGTAATATTTTAAATATAAATTAGCGCTTGGCGCGACATACCGCCGTCCTTGAAACCTCTATGTTTCAATAAGAAAAATAAATAATGATGAAAAATATTTGAAGTACATATAGCCTCTTTAAACATATATAGGCATTAAACACAATTTCGTATGGCGCGTTTCACAACACTATTCACCTGCACTGCACGCACTAGTTGATCTTGTCCTTGGTAAACCTGAACTATGCGACCCATCGGCCAGTGTAGCGGGGGGACGTTGTCTTCCACCAGGAGTACTAAGGCGCCAACCAACGATACCTCTTTGCGGAATTTCCATTTTGTGCGCTGCTGCAGCTACTGTAGCTCAGCTACCCTTTTGTTTAGCTTCCTGAGTCGTTTTACAATTATTAATGAAGCATGACAATGAAGAATATTTACTAAATAGCATTTTTGAAAAATCATCATTAGAAACCGAATGTAATGTGATGCGAGTTTTATTTTTGCGTTCTGGTGCATTATCTGATTTACGCGCAACCTTTGAAATATGATTCTCTGGCCATAGTGCTTGTTTTTTCGATAAAAATGAAGGACCACTCCACCATAGGGTGGACTCAACAATATCCTTTGTTTCAATACCACTAGAAGTGATATCCGCGGGATAATTTGCTGAAGTAATGTGATACCAATTATTAACTTGTGTCAATTGCTGTATTTCTGAAACCCTGTTACAGACAAATCTTTGCCAAGATTGAGGATCAGCTGATAGCCATGATAAAACAATAGTAGAATCAGTTCAATAGTATATTTCATCTATGTGTATTGTTAATGCATTAGTGACCTTTGTTATTAGTTTTGATAAAAGTAAGCACCCGCATAATTCAAGCCTAGGCAATGAAATTGCTTTTAACGGGGCTACACGAGATTTACCGCATATTAAGCTAACCTGAACGCTTCCGTTTTTATCTTCTGATCTTGCATATACTACTGCACCGTATGCCTTTATGCTTGCGTCTGCAAAACCATGAATTTGAATTTTTGTTACATTGTGAATAATTACTTGACGAGGAATTTGAATACATCTAACATGTTCTAACTGCAAACAGTAATTTTTCCACATTTCGTATAAGTCATTAGGTATACATTCATCCCAACCTATATTACGTTGCCATAACGTTTGCAATATGGCTTGTATTATTATTGCTCCTAAGAGTCGGAGAGGGTCGAATATCTGAGACACATGCGACAGTATTGTTCGTTTTGTTGCGTTCTTCGAAAACTGCTGATTAAGAATAGTAAACTCGAATTTGTCAGATGTTGGATTCCACGAGACACCTAATGTTTTCATGTTTTTATCATTTCCTATGATATACTGTAATTCCTCAGGATTATTGTTTAAATTGCGAAGACCACTTGTATGGTTAGACATAAACTTTCTTAAGGGGAATCCTGCGCTATTAAGAATTAAACTTACATTTTCTCGTATTTTGATCAATTCCTCAACACTGCGAGCTCCTGTTAAGAGATCATCTACATAAAAATCTGTGAGTATAATATTACTTTCTTGCGGGTATTGATTTAAATATTCTATTGCTTATGGTTTAAGACATCTAGTGGCTAAAAATGAAGCAGAAGACGTTCCATATGTTACTGTGTTTAACCTATAATGACGTAATTCTGACGAAGGTTCTTCTCTTCACACGATTCTTTGCAAATCGCGCCGTGAATGATGAAGATTTACCTGCCTATACATTTTGCGATATCTGCTATTAAAACTATGTTATACTGCCGGAAACGAACAAGAATTGAAAATAAATCACTTTGTATCGTTTGTATCGTTGGCCCTACCTTTAAAACGTCGTTTAATGATAATTTGCTGCTAGTATTAGCTGATGCATCAAACACCACGCGAAGCTTTGTTGTGATACTATCATTTTTTATAACAGCATGATGCGATAGGTAATAAATTAAATCTGCCTGGTCTTGTTCAGGATTAACTAAAGTCATATGGCCTAGTGCCTCGTATTCATTGAGAAATGCAGAATATTCTTTGCGTAGTTTTACATTTTTTGCTAATTTGGTTTCCATAGTTAGAAATCTCTGAACTGCTATTTGAACAGAATCTCCTAACAGAGTATGGTTCTCGCGCATGGGTAATTTTACTGTGAATCGCCCTGAAATCTCTCGTGAAAGTTTCAACAAAGTCTTGCTCGCATTCTTGTTCTTGCTTTGATAATGTCTGAGCTGTATCATTTTCCTCTATTTCCCAAAATTTTCTTAAACTATTGTGAAGTTCTGTGTTTGTGACGAGTAAACATGATATTGAGGTTGTATTAAAATTATTCCGCCTTTGCGAAGTGAATGATTGACCGAAAATGACCCACCCAAGTTTTGTCTTGTGACTTACGAGTGAACCTGTACCTAAGTTGATATGACCTGTCTCTATTAAATTGAAAAACAATGTAGCACCTATCAGAATGTCTATTTCCGCGGGCACGTTAAATTTTGGATTCGCTAATTTTATGTTGGACGGTATATTTAAAGCACTTACATTGATATCTCGTTGTGGAATGTTTTCGGTTATTTTGCTGATAACTAAACAGGGTAGTTTAGCAACAAAGTTGTCATGCATAGACTTTAATTTAATGTTAACCTGTTTGGTTACATCAGCCGTAATTTGAGATATACCTGATACTGTTAATTAATATTATTTGTTGATAATCCTAAACGTTTGACTACATCATCTCTTATATAACAAGACTGAGATGCACTGTCTAATAACGTACGGCAAATAATTGGTTGGTTGTTTGCATTATAAACATATACTAGAGCTGTTGACAGAAAGACAAAAGAATCTGTGTTAGCTTGTGAACAAACTGTCAATACATTGTCATGATTTTCTTCGGCCTCACGACTAGGCTGTACTACTTGGCACTTGTTTGGCCACTATCTGATGAGTATGGACTATTTCTGTACAATAATGTATTATGCCGTTTTTGACATGTTTTGCATGTGCTTGATTTACACTCCGAATTGGTATGACCGGGGCGAAGGCATATTATCCGGCATATTTGTAAATGTTTTGCATGCTTGTATAAAATGACTCTGTTGGCATAAAGGACATGCTATTTTGTTTGTTGTTATGTAAGATAAAGACTTTGAATCGGTGCTCTTTCTGTTGACACACCCTGCATACGTTGTCTTATTTTTAATATTTTCTAATAACCGACAACGCTCTTTTAGAAACTGAATTAAATCTGCAAGTTTTAGCTTTTTAAGATTTTTTGTGTGCATTTTAAATTCTTCATTTGATTTATTATCCATTTTACCAGTTAACAAAAAGATTAATATTGAATCCCAATAATTTACGTCTTCTAAATTTTCTAATGTGCAAGAAACTCATCTAATAATGTTCTAAGAGATATGTGAGTATAATACTGCGAGGTAACATAAATATAGCCTTGAGATGAGAGTTTATTATTGGTTTTGAGTCTTTATACCGCTCGCTTAAAAGTTTCCATGCCGAATCGTAATTTTTGTCGGCAATGCTTAAACCACTTATGACCTTTGCTGCGGAACTTTTCAAACACGATACTAAATATTGATGTTTCTGACATCTACGTAGAAACACACAAAAACCTTCTAAAAAAATCGCGAAAAAAATAACAATATTTGAAATGAAGTTAATATTTATATTACGTTGTTGCAACAAATGAATTTTATTATATTTTTATATATTTTATAAGAAAAAATGAATATGTGAATAATTTGCGGTGAAGCCGCACCACAATTAGTTAATGACAGAAATACTTACTAACATGAGATTAATATGAAAAGAGGAGAAAAAGTAAGGAGCATAGCTTAATATTTTTAATAGTTGGTTGAAAACTGAATTTGGGGCCAAATGCCAAAACAAATTTAGCAGGATAAGGGATTTCTAAACTGGTCAAATTGTTTAACCAATTGTCGTCAAACAGTTTAAGACTTCAAACTTACTAACATATCTCTGTTTATGAAAAATTCCGTCTTGTCCCACAACAAGATGGCGACATAACGCAGCCGTGGCCACTCACCTGTGTTGCAGGTTACACTGTACCACAGTCATATTAGTGCTGCAAATTTTTGTGAAGCCTGGTGGTTTGGAAAGTGGTGCTCCATGAGGGTGTCCTCCCTTCTTTGGGGGTGGATTCGTCTGGGAAGGTGGTACATTTTGCTAGTGCGCAACCTTCTTTTCGGAAGGTTCAATATTTTCTGAGTGGTATCCGTCTCGCGCAGACGGTGGCAAACCCTGGGTTTACCAACCATCGGCGTAGGACTACGCCCGTCAGACGTTGTAACCTGCGCCAGAGGAGTGGGGCTTTTTACTGACCCCCCGTTTCAGGGATAGTTTGGGATGATTGTCCCAACTGTGGCAAACGTTGCCGCTCTGCCGCCGGTAGTTGCAACAACCCTTGCCGTTCTGCCGCTGCTGACTACGACGAGCGTTGCCGCGGAGAGTTTGGCTGTTGTTTTATCTATATGGGATTTAGCTCGTTCATCCACCTGGCTCCCACCCTCCACGGAGCCCCACCTAGGGCACAGCAATCACCAGGGCTGCTAAGTGGATATAGCTCTCAGAAATAGGATGTCATGTCGTTTTCTAACTTTATTCAAAGTTTTGTTTGTTTTAAAATGTCCACCAGCGACCCCACTGTGCAGAGCTTGAAGAACTTCTGGAATTCTTTTCTGGACTGTTTGATAAACCTTTTCTTTGCCATCGGGACTTTCCCAGGCTCTTTTTAATAGGCCGTTCTCGATGGCTAAAGAATTCCATAGCGCCCAGTTGCTTTTTAGAGACGGTGACTTATCAGAAACGTCCTGTCAGGTGGGTCTGTCCATGTGTTTTATCTTCCATTGGAAAATTGGTCCAAAATCCGGGTCTTCACTTTGTTCTTTAGCGATGATTTATATTATCCCAACCATCTGGGCCCTGGATGTTAATTCCGGCAAAGAAATCCATCTTCTTTAGTTTCTTGTCGCAGACAGTGCTTACAGTTTGGAGGGCATGGTCTTCTGGATAGGGCATCAGCATTCCGATGGTTAGATCCTTTCCGGTGTTCAATTTTGAAGTCGTACTCCTGCAATCGTTGAAGCCATCTTGCCACTTGGCCTTCTGGATTCTTGAACTGCAGTAGCCACTTCAAAGAAGCATGATCGGTCCTCAAGACGAACGGCTGACCATAGAGATACTTATGAAAATGCTCCACAGTTTTAACTATGGCAAGCAACTCTCTTCTGGTTACGCAGTAGTTCATTTCTTGCTTAGAGAGGACCTTGCTAAAGTAGGCAATCACATTTTCGTACCCGTCTTCAATTTGTGATAATATCCCTCCAATTCCAGTGTTACTAGCATCCGTGTCCACGATGAATGGCTTTCCCGGCTTGGGATATGACAGAATTTGAGAAGAACACAAAGCTTCTTTTAGTCTCTGAAAAGATTGTTGACATTGTTCCGTCCAGATAAATAGCTGATTGTTTTCTGCAAGTCGATGTAAGGGTTTCGCAATGTCGGCAAAATTTTTCACAAACTTGCGATAGTAAGTACAAAGTCCTAGGACACTCCTTAATTCATGTTTGTCTTTCGGTACTGGCCATTTCCAGATGGTTTCAGTTTTCTCTGGGTCAGTCTTCACTCCATCAGACGAAATAACGTGTCCTAAATAATTGACTTCCTTTTGAAAGAGCATGCACTTCTTGGGACTTAGCTTGAGCCGGACTTCTCTCAACTTTTGGAGAACTTCTTGGACATTCTTCAAATAATCTTCTCCCAGTATTATAATGTCATCAAGGTAAACGAGACAAGTTTTCCAGGTCATTCCTCGCAGAATGGTTTCCATAAGTCTTTCAAAGGTGGCTGGTGCATTGCAGAGATCAAAGGGCATAACGTTGAAGTGCCACAAACCTGTACCACTGGAAAAGGCGGTCTTCTTTTTATCGTCTGAATGAAGTTGTACTTGCCAATAGCCACTTTTCAGGTCTAATGTTGAAAACCATTGAGATCTAGACAGTGTATCTAGGGTGTCGTCTATCCTTGGCAACGGATAACTGTCCTTCTTAATGACATCGTTTAATCTTCTATAATCGACACAAAATCTGGTAGAATCATCCTTCTTCTTCACCAAAACAACCGGCGAAGTCCATGGACTCTGGGATGGTTCAATGACTCCCTACTGCTGCATGTCTTCACCAAAACAACCGGCGAAGTCCATGGACTCTGGGATGGTTCAATGACTCCCTACTGCTGCATGTCTCTCAACATGGTCGATATCTCTTCTTGCTTCGCTAAAGGAATACGTTGTGGAGCTTATTTAATTGGAGTGGCGCCGCCAGTATTTATACGGTGCTGCACAAGATTAGTTCTTTTGACATCATCTTCTGTCAATGAGAATACATCTTGATAGCGCCTTAATAAATCTTCCAATTTTTGGACTTCATCGGCTTGTAATGGAGACTTGAATCGGTTAACAAGGCTCTGAAGAACTTCTGGTAGCTCTTCAATATTTCGAGATGCTGTTGATGATTCTAAATTGCTGAACACCGATGCAACTGTTTGACAAACTCCTAACGGTTCACCTTTCTTGATCTGTTGTGGGTAGTCTTTCAGATTTAGCATTCTGACCAATACCAAATTGTTTTTCCTATCTGTTAATGTTTTTCCAGTTAATATGCCCTACCTATAAAGACTGCTCTCTGGTTCTGGTTCTACAATTGCAGTTTCTTCAACTGCCGAAGAACTGCTACAAATAGCTTCAATTACCACTTTTGAACCTGCTGGAAGTTCTATGTCTGCCGACGCTTCCACAGTTCTAATAGGAAGGTTTCTGATTTCAGGAAATTGCATGATGATTTCTTCATCTTTGGTCTTCAATAGTCTTCGTGGATGGTCCAATACAAAATTATGTTGAGTCATAACATCAAGTCCAAGAATGACATCATCTGCTACTAAGATGTTGTGTTGGAAAGTGGTTGTCCCCAGGGTTATTCTAGCTAGATCCATGCCTTTCACTGATATAACTTCTCCATTTGCTGTCTCCAAGATGTAGTTCCGGTCTGGCTTTTGTATTCTGCAGTGAGCGACGATGTTCGGTCTTACTATGGTGTGACTAGAACCTGTATCAAGGACCATTTCACAATCTCGTCCGCATATACGACTTGGTACTATCAAACTCGTTCCATTATTTTGCAGACGGGTTACCTCGATCTAATAGTTGGTAGCACCTAGCCAGCTTTCGCCTCTCAAAGCTGACTAGTTGGCGTTTTCCTGGTCCTGATTAGATGTATTCTTAAGGCATCTATTCCTAAGATGCCATTCACCTTCACAATTCCAACACTGAATGGGTCTTCTCCTGCTATATACAGTGGAATTAGTACGGTCTTATTATTGCTGAAAGTTATTCATTAAATCTTGCAAACTCTTCATAAATCCTTCCATGTTATTTCATTTGCTCGTTGTTTGCTAGTTTGAAACCTAACTTGCCTTGTTCTGCCTTGACTGTTTTTGGAAGCCTGTCGGGCGGCTTCAATTTCTAGCGCCTTGGCCAGAGCTTCAGATATGTTTTTATGTCGGGCTAACCTTAACGCTTGACTGATCTCGGAGTCTCACAGGCCATCGATGAACCTGCTTACTGCTAACTGTTCCTGGAACTTTGTTGTTGCGGTAGGGTAGACTAGCTTTGCCATGCGTACTATATCTGCCTCAAATTGTTGCAAATTATCTTCAAAACGTTGTCTTCGGCCTTTTGGTTGTGCTTGGTAAACGTGTTGCAGATGGGCTTCACCATACATCATTTCTAGGGCATTCTTACAATAGTCCTTTTGTTTATCCTCAGCTAGCGTTTTTAAATCTCCATAGCTTCACTTTGTAGAGCCACTATTAGTGAGGTGGCCTTTTCTCCTTCTGACCAGTTGTTAGCCAAGGCAGATGCCTCAAATTGTTTCAGGTAAGTACTACATGACACCTTTCCATCAAACGTTGGTGGTTTAATCCTTGCAGATGAAATGCAACTGTTGTTAGCCTTAACAATCTCCTTCGCGAATCATTGGGATTTTAGATTTGTAACCTCGTGTTCTAATTATACTATACTTTCTTCTACGACTTTGGTGACTTCAATCTGTAATTTACTAACGCTTTCTTCTACTACTTGGACTTTATCTTGTACCTCACTTCTCAATTGATCGATTTTGTCTTCAACAGTTTCCTCAATTCATTAAGTTTAACCTTAATTGTCTCTTCTAACTTCTTACTGTTTTCCTCTAGACTGGTTTTCATTTCGTTTCTTAATACTTCTTGGCTATTTTCCATTTTCTTTAAACTGTTCTTCACTTCCTCTTGATTGTATTTCATTTCCTTTTTCAAGTCTTCCATCATTTCGTCCTGACTGTTTTTCATTTCCTTTTTTAAATTGTTATTTCGTCTTGGTTAGTCTTCATTTCATCCTGGCTGTTTTTTATTCCCTTTAAATTTTCTCCCATTTCGTCTTGGCTCTTCTTTATTTCTTCATTCATATCTTCTTGGCTCTTTTTCATATCTTTCATCATCTCCATTAACTGTTTCAATGTTTCATCCATTTCCGTCGCACTTGATCTCGTCACTGGCATTCACTTGTCTACTCCAAACAGAAGTAACCTCGAAATTGGGTTATCGTAGAAACACGTCACGTAGATAAACAACTTTATTGTCACTCTTGATAATACAAGAAATATCCTTCAAACCAATTTCACAACTGTCAACGCTCTACTGTGACGTTTGTCACTTGCTTTTGGCTGCTCAATATAAACTGACTGTGACGGCGGAATTGATCCGCTTATATAGATTTAGTCCTGTTCGTTGTGTCTGCTTGACGTACTCCAAGTCAATCGGAGTATTTTATCGGCGTTTGTTAAGGCCGAGTACGAACCTATGTTGTTCGTTATCCAGAAGTATTTCACTCCGATCAATAAGATCATTGCTCTGGATACTCTGTCATTTGTGCTGGAGCAAAGGGAGTAGAGCAGTCAGCTGATTTTATTATTTGATATATCTGACGTAATTGTCGGTAAACATCTTTTTTTCCTGTTCATGTTCAATAATTTTGTTAGATATTTACTTGTTATGTTATGTATTTGTATATTGGTAGTGGCACCATCACCGAATTTGAAGTGGTGATTTATTCTTGTGATCAGCAAAATTACTGAAATTTATGAACATGTTTACGACTTGAAGGATTTTTTTCTCCTCCAGTACTAATTAGGCCAATAAAACTAATAACTCTTCTTTTTTCATGGTGGATAACAAATTTGCTTTTTGCATACCCAAATAGAAAAAAAAAATGCTAAAACACATATACACTCCTTACAACAAACAACAAATCAAATAAATTGGTTATGTTAAGTTGCTCTTAACGAATACAGACAAATTACTTTGAATTACTTCAACATCTGACTGCTCTAATGCATGATCTGGGACGTCACTGCGTACTTTCCTTGATCTAAGATCTCTTGGAGCCACTAGGAGCAGCATCTAACGAACAGGGCTTTTCTAAAGTTCTCGAAGTTTCTGCGATCTCGAGAACGTGTCGAGAAACAAATAGAATATAGCCTGGAATATTCCGGAAAACGTCAAAATAAAGGTATTACAAAAATTATAAATTCTAACGCAAACAGGAACATAATTAACAAACTAAAAAAGTTGGTGAGCTTCCGTAACAATATTTTGATTAATAATTTTGTTGCTTATAAGCAGTTCTTAACAGAGCATCCTGATGTTATTGTTGTCAGGAGTGATAAAGGAATGTCACCGTTGTGATGTACTTGCACATTACAACAGAAGACTAGTAAGTTTGTTTTATAATTAAAAATGAATTAATGCTGAGTTGGCCAAGACTGACCTGTTATAATTCGTTGGCTCCACGTTTATACATTCTTCACAAAATTCAGAAAACAGTTCTGTATATGCTACCTATAGTTTATTCGATTAATTGCTTTAATGGCAAATTAGCCATTATTATTAGTTTTTAACAGATGTTCTTACCAAGGCTTTTAATAATGATTCCTATGTTAAGGACTCTTTTTCATTTAGTACCTTTATTAATAATGTAATGAAGTTATTTTTAACTACCCCGTATTTATTTATTTTGCTATTAAATAGTCCGTTAAACTAGTTTACCAGTATGTGAAAATATCCACGTTGAAAGCCTATCGACGCTCGGACTCCGCCAGCGCGAGGTAGACCGCGTGAACCGAACGCGCACCCTTCACCGGTCAGATGCGGCCACCACTACGAAAGGTATGACGTAGATATGCGCTTCCGAAGGAAGCCCAACATTATCGAATATACGAAAATTCAGTACCTGTCCTGGCCCACATCGAGCAGCTGCGTTGTCTCTAGCCGCCTACTGACCGATCCTGTGAGTACTGTACAAGTCCGTAAACCAACAAGCGCCCCGCCGATACCTCCGCATCGACGTTAGGGCTTTCCAACGCCGATTTGGATATTTAGTTCCTGTCCTGCTGTCACCGGGAGAAGTCTTGCCTATCCACACCAGCATCAGAAGACCTGCCAGGCCGTGGAGAAGCCGTATTAGGTGAGAATTTTCAAAGTCCAGATTGGGAACTAGTGCGCAGCCGTCAACCTCACAGGCGCATTAGGTCTTCCAACTACCGGCTAGCAAGTTTAGTTGCCGTCCAGCAAGCGAGCGGAGCAGTCCTGTTCACAGCCCAGAAGATCAGTCGTACCAGCAAGCAGCGGTGGTAAGTCCAGCACACCGCCAGTGCTCAAGTCTCGTGAACTCTCTCGAATTTCGCCGTGAACTGGAAAGAGAGCGGAACTCGAGAGTTAATTTTGTCCTGCCGTTCCTAGAAGGAAGACGTATCCGACCACAAGCACAGGAAGTAAGTAGTTGTAAGTAACACTTGGCTACTTTTAACTCTCGTCCGTCTTACCTGTCTTGTGCTCTGTCTGTCTTACGGCGTGCTGACGCACACGGTTGCCTTGATCACGTGTGTCGATCCTAATTACGCGTTCGGAGGAAAGGGGCAACCCTTTAGTCTGAAACGTAGCCGTTCTCCGTCTATCTCGCGGCGTGATGACGCACAAGGTTGCCTTGATCACGTGTGTCGATCCTAACTATGCCTTCGGAGGAAAGAGGTACCTCTTTACTCTGAAACGTAGGCCGATCTCCGTCCATCCTACATGACCTGTTCTCTGGCTGTTTTACGGCGCGGTGACGCACACGGTTGCCTTGATCACGTGTGTAGATCCTAACTGCGCGTTCGGAGGAAGGAGGTTGCCTTGATCACTCGTTGCTCTGAAACGTAGGTAGTAGACAGACTTGTCTTGTCGTATTTCTTTCAGTGCAACAGTTAGCCGTCCTGCCAGCCTGCCCGAGGAATCTCTGCCATCTGTCTGTAACAGGGTTGTTCTCTTTCAGGAGTGATTGTAGCCAAGTGTATTAATTAATAGTAGTAATTGCTTTTGCTTATTGCTTGTTTGCTTCCTCCCTCGTGGTATTTAGTCCGTAGCTTCCCACCGCTTGCTTGCTATCCACCGGCTATCTCAGTAACTCTCTTTCCAGGACCACCAATAACCGCAACTGTCCCGCATTTAGCGCTTGTACCGCCCGTTTAACTTGTTTTGATTGCAATTTCGTTTTTAGTTTTAAGGTAGTATTGTAACATTAGTTTCGTAGTTTATATATATAGTGATATATATTGTGCCTTATTCTGCCCGTGAAATCTAACTGTTTTTCCTAGACCCGCTGGACATACCGTATCTTCACTATAGCTGCCTGAGTAGTGGTGTTTCTACACTTTAAAACAGAAACTGCCCCCCCAGGGACCAGACCGCCGCAGCTCAGGCGTCATAGTGACACCGCGTCGCAACGCACCGTCGCCGAAGCGACGTAGGTGCGTCACAAATCTGGCGCCCGAGCAGGGACCGTAAAAGGGTAACAGTTAGTGAAGATACCGACCGTCTAGAGACCGCCAAGTGACCTGAAGACCTGAAGATCTACCATCACTAGAGGGACTTGGAAATCAGACCTGAAAGGAGGAAGGCACCGAGATGGCAAGCGAAGAGGAAGTCCGTACGGAGACCTGTCCTGAACCTCTCGACGAAGCCGTAAGCTCAGACCTGGGAGACTTTCGGCTAAGTTGGATCTACAAGCTCAAGAAGGACCAACTAGACAGCGAGCTTGTAAAGTTCCGATTGGACATCTCAGGAACCGTGGATGAAAAGAAGCGACGATTGGTCAAGTTCATCAAGAATGGACGTCTCTCCCCGCAACCAAGAGCCGCCGATCTTACTCTCACCGTACCGCCGCCTCCGCCTGCCGTACCGTCTACAGCGACTGTTCCACCTGCTGCCGCTTCCGCTGCCACACTCAGCATGAGTACTGTATGTAAGCGAGTAAGGAAATGGAACTTGCACTTCGATGGGAAGACTGACCCTGTAGAATTATTGGAAAAGCTCGTGAAATTTCAAGAGCATAGTGATATTCCAACGTCATTATTGCTACCTGCTTTATATGAGATTTTCCAAGGAAACGCTTTGGCCTGGTATCGAAACAATCGCGACCTGTGGAACCGCTGGGAAGATTTCGTCACTGATTTCGAACACTTCTTCCTGCCCGTAAACTACAAGTTGTTTCTGGAGGAGAAGATTTACCAGCGCCGTCAGCTAGCAGGTGAATCTGGCAGATACTACCTGACCACCTTACAGACGCTTCTACGCAGACATGGAGGTTTTTCCGCAGAGAGGGCTTTACACCAGCTATATACAAACTTACTACCAGAGTATCGGCAGTATATACGCCAGAATGAGATAAAAAACCCGCACGACCTGGTTTGCCGAATCGAGGAGTATGAAGCTCTCCAGAGAGAGATAGATGCAAATAGACCGGCAAAATCCTCCGTGATACCACCAGTCAACATGCGGTATAACCAGGCACCGCCACCAGTACGACCGCCAACGGTGTCTGCATCTTCACGAGCCGAGCCGTCTCCAGCCACCAGAACGAACTCGCCAAGCACCGCCGCTACATCTGTCGAAAGAGTCACCTTCACCAGACCAGTCACCAGGAGCAACACCAGTGCGCCAGTAGCACATTCATCGACATCAGTCGGACCCACCCGTTTTGACCGAACTGCTATTTGTTGGCATTGTGCTGACTGCCGCTGTCAGAAGGCGGAAAACTAGAAAGGAACGGTACTGTTCTGAGGCCCGTACCATTCCGTTCTGACCACGCCTGTACAATATCCAGACCCGCGACCACATGTATCCATCGACATTCTTGGCTCTGATAGACACCGGAGCGGCACGCTCATATGTAAGCGACCGTATTCGTCAGTTAGGCCTACCTTATGAGACCGCATCCGTCCCCGCCGCGCAGCTAGCAAACGGTAACCTAGTAACCGTGACCGAGAAGTATCGCATGAAGTTCCGTCTGGCAGGAAAAGAGTTTGAGGAGAATCTCTGGTACCTCGCAAACTTATCCTCGGATGTGATACTTGGAATGAATATACTGCGCAAGTACAACTTCATGATCAACCCGTCGACTGGCACCGTCACTCTAGACAACCAGGAGATCACGGCACCAAACCAAGAAGTAAATCCGTTAGGCGTTCTATCACTACCCGTATACCCGGTGGAAGACCAACCAAAATGTTCGTGGTATTATACTGCCATGAACCTCTATTTACAACCTTACAATAAATGCAATAGCACGGGTCAAAGATCCTTTACATCCGTCGTGAAATGGCAATATATCTTTCCTCAGCAAATTTATATATATGTAGAGATTATGAACTAAAATAAGAGTTTAACATGAACCGTGTTTCAATCAACACTTTAGAACTACATGGCGATCCTGCCAACTAAAAATTTACAATAAAAAAGTAGTGAAAGTGCAAAATGGGAAATCAGAATACAAAAGAAGAAATTTTAGTAAATCAAAATAACAGAAGCACAAGTCTACAAATTTATTCTGCTATCATTATTTCTGGAACAATACTCTTAATGTCACTTTTAGTGATCTGCTGCTTAGGAATCTTCTTCTGCACAAAAATGTTTAAGAAACGAATCACCGCAAGTGTTATCAGAGACATAAAAGCACAGACAACAACATCAGTTTAAAAATAATAATTGTAAGTGAAAATAATAATAAGTGAAAATTAAAATTTAAGTGAAAATAATAATAAGTGAAAATTAAAACTTAAGTGAAAACTAACACAAAAATTTATTAGTGGAAACATATTACTCTAAATAAATAAAGGACTAAATATAAAAGTTTAAATGACTTCTATAAATCGTTATAAAAACATTATCGCATTGATTTTCAAACAAAAGTTTCCGACAACAAACACAAATTGCTGCCCACCCTGGACCACTGTCGGTTAGCAGCCTTCGACAAAATTGAGACTACCTCCAACCAGGCCCAATAAAAACCATCTCCAACGAGACCTAGCGAAAATTTTCTTCTACCAGGCTCAGCGACCTCATCCGACCAGGCTCAGAAGACTCTCCAAAAAGCTTCACATATTATACCAGATTTTTCAGGTGAACCTGACAAAGTTGTTGATTTTATTGATGCTGCCGATGATTCATTAAAAGACGAAGCAAATAAAAAACAACTTTTATTTTAAGAACTAAAATTAAAGGTAAGGCACAGGGGCGGATGGGGAAGATTAAACCGGCCTGGGAAATCGGTAGGATCGGCCGGCCCAATTTTGTTGAGAAAAAAGATGATTAATATGATCCGATGAAAAAAGTATGATTTCTTTATTGTAACGGTCGTCGAAAACATTCTGTATTAATTTTTTAAGATTAAGACTTTAATTTTGAAGATTTTAATAAGTATAAAATATTTTAAACAGTACAACTGAATGTAAAATATCGAAAATATAATGGGTGTAACGGATGCTAATGGTCAAACTTCAGAGGGTTATTATACAAGTAATTTTCACCAAAAAAAGTATAATAAGATTGTTTTGGAAAGTTGATATTTGCTCTTTTATTTAACATTTTTTGATTTCAAAAAATGTTGTGCCTTTTTTCATAAAAACAAAAATATATCTGTTATTCCTACAGCCATATCAAATTTAGACATACCATAAGAAAGACCGTTAAAATTGCTGCAAGACTAGCATATATGAGTGTTTAAAAAAATTTCGATACTAGGTGCTGTAAAAAGTTAAATGTAGTAATTGTGAAATGAGCAAAATTAGTGGTGTCTTCTTATTGGTGGTAACGCTGTGACGTACCTACGTCGTGATTGCAATACGACGCAGTGTCACTATGACGCCTGAGCGGTGGCGGCGGTAATCTCGGGCGCCAGTTTCTGTTTACAGTGCAGAAACACCACTACTCGGGCGGCTACAGTGAAGACACGGTATGTCCATAGTAGGACTGCTCTCGTAGACGGCTGGCCAGGAACTGAAGTGCCTCCTCGGAGTTTGAAAGCCCTCAGTGCTGGTCACTGGTTGGCGGCTGCGCAGTGCTCCTCAGACGAGACTTGTAAAAATCTCACCAAACGGCTACGGCTAGTAGTCCTGGTAGAATTTGTTCTTCATCAATCACGAACAGCTCCTCTGGTACTGAAGTAGTGAACAGACAGGGCTGCTCTCGACGACGACGGGCCAGAAACTAAATCGATCGGTAATTTCGGCGGTCGGTGATAGGTTTATTAATACTATTTAGAAATGAAAATTTTACTTCATTACATCGCCAAAAATTACTAATTCAATTACTGTATTTAGTAAGCTTTTCAACGATATATCAACATTTGAGTTTGCTACTTTTTTGGCAACAATATCAAGCGCATAGGTAATAAAACCGTAAAAATCGAAAATACAGGAACTTTACAGTACTTTATTTTTATTTTAAGACTGTCCTTCCTATCCTTTGTTCGAGCTGTTCTCGAGTTTCAATTGGTACTTCAAATACCAAATATTTTAATCTACCCCACCAAAAGAGGAGGCCACCTAACTGTATCAAAGCGTCCTATCCATCTATCTTCATAATGCTCGTTTAGCCATACCCAAATCTCCCTGCTGTTATGTATAGGACAACCATCCATTTGAAGCCAGGAATTAATCTGAAAATTTAAAAGAACCTCTTCTAATATAGCATGCAGTTCGTTCTGAAGAAGATCAAGAAATGCCTCTGCATTTAATTTATTTTCTAGTATAATTGGTCTAAGAACGTAATTTCCAATTATCTCCATCCATACGTTAACTTTGATTATTGGAGGGCCTGACAACATGAGGATTCACAGCTGCCCACGTATGGTCATTATAACAATTAAATGTGCCATCTCTAGTAAATAATAACTCGTCAGTCCAAATTATATCCTTGTAAAATTGCGGATCTCTGTTAGTTTGTTGGATTATAGCACTGACAAAACTGAATACGTTCTGCCCTATCACGATCCAGTAAACTTTAAACAGGGGTCAAATGATAATGGTGAAGGTTGTTTCTTCTAAGACTTCTGTGAACTGACGTATGCGAAATTCTCCCAAGTTGTATTGCTGCCCTGCGTGTACTTAATGTGGGAGTTTCTTCAAAAAAGCACTGTTATACTTTGATCTTGATGACGTTTTACTTGATTGGGATTTAGACGATGATGCCCTGGAACACTCTCATTTTCTTCCAAAACCTGAAATGTAGTTACAAAAGTTTTTCTGTTTGGAATGCGTCTTTCAGGATAGCGGCAAGAATATTCTTCAACTGCTGCTATAGAATTTCCATTGCAAACACCATACACAAATAAAATATCTCGATACTCGTTATTTGTGAAAAAACGTGGCATCTTAATTTAGATACTCAAGTAATCAACAAGAACACTAAAGTACCTAATTTTATGACTTTGCATTTATCTACCATGAAAGACGCACTCTAAACAACTCATTTGTAACAATATTTCGGATTATAGGAGAAAGAGGAAGAGTTAAAAAACAGCTTTTTGAAGAAATTCCCACAAAAACTAGGTACACACAAGTTTGTGTTTTATTACCTTTGTCCTTGGTATTGTTGCCAAAAAAATAACAAACTCAAAAGTAGATATATTGTGACGTACTTTCGAGGTTCGATCGCAGATGCCGAACTAGTACAGCCACTTTAATCAGTCCGGGTTCACTCGGTGGAGAAGTTATGTTCAAGGTTCAGGAATATTATAAGACTCGGTATTCAAAATAAAATATTTATTTCATAAAATAAAATGTCACCCTGTAAACAAATAGTACTAAAATAATTCCCCAACATAAATAAATTAAAACCAGAAATAATAATAACAAATTAACAAATAGGGCGGTAATTAATATACGGTGCAGACGCTGAGTGCCGCGGAAAGAGCCTACTAAACACCCAGTGTCGAAGACCACGGGGACGACGTCGAGTATCGCGGAGTATCACCTGCTAAATACTCTGAGTCGACGGAATACGGGCAAGACCTCGAGCGCCGAGGAAAGGGCCTGCTAAACGCTCGGAGTCGACGGAATACGGGCAAGACCTGGAGCGCCGCGGAGATTACCTGCTAAACGCTTAGGACACCCAGAGGAAGGTAGAGTGCCGCGGAAGGAACCTGCTAAGCACCCTAGGGTAGAGGAAGGTTGAGTGCCGCGGAAAGAACCTGCTAAGCACTGCTGGTGAAGGCAATTTCGCCGGCTTTTATATAGAACGGTGGGTAGTATCGTGTGCAAAAATCGCCGGTGCGCTAGACAATTTAAAGTACCGCGTGCGCCAAAGAATTAAAGTACAGCGTGAGCAAAATAAAAAAGGTTCATTACAATAACATTGAAAAGCTTACTAAATACAGTAGTTTTTGATGAAAAAAACATGTATTCATTAACAAATTTTTGGGGTTACCACCCTTTAAACACTCATATATGCTCGTCTTGTAGTAAATTTAACGCTATTTCCGATGGTATGTCTAAATTTGATGTGGTGGATAACAGATATTTTTGTATTTATGAACAAAGACACAATTTTTTTTAAATAAAAAAATGTTATATAAAAGAGCAACTATCAACTTTCCAACAAAATCTTATAATACTTTTTTGTTGAAAATTACTTGTATAATAACCCCCTGAAGCTTGGCCATCAGCATCTGTTACACCCCGAAATAAATATTAAAACTTATAAAGTAAGTCAAAATCAAATGAAATATGTAATATAATCAAACAAAATAACTTTATCACACATCACACTTAGACCGACCCTGACCAACCGGCCCAACATCCAAGATTTGACTGTTATGGTAATACTAGTTTATTTCAGTCCTTCGTTCGTGCTTATATAAAAAAAAAATTGGTTAGTAATATTCAAAAAAGCTTCTTAACCAGCACCTGCACAATAAAATAAGCACGTCCCACGCACGGCTTTTCCTTGTTTCGACTATGCTAATGCCTTATCAAACTAAAAAAAAATAGTCGCGGGCTGCAGCGGCCCGGAAGCAACCGGCCCTTCGGGAAAATTCCCAAAATCCCCTTTGGCCCATCTGCCTCTGGGCGTGCCATTTCGGTCTTGGACAGTTTTCTGTCGACAACACGATGGTTTTTTATTACTTAGTATTTAAACACTAAACACTTTTCAGCTTCTCTTAATAATTTACATTGCATCAAGTTGACTGTGAGCTGTAAACGACCAAGGCTGTGAGCGGTCAGTGACAGTCTGAAGAGGGGGTTTAAATAATGATTCGAAAATATTTTTTTTCGGCGTAAATATGCATTTAGATTTTTTTTAATCGCATTATACTCATTATTCCCTATATCCTCTTAAAATTAATGACATTATGACTGACTCACCCTATATACAATGTGTAACAGTAGTAAGTATTCAAAACTTGTGAGCTTGTAAAACAAGTCGAAAAATTACGAAAACCTTAGTACAACTTTTGTCAGTACCGGCTCCTAAGGGAGATACGCTCACTTAAAGGGGTAACCTCAGAAACAATTTTTAATGCGTGGCATCAAAACGGTTCAACATTAAGTTATGAAATTTTGGTGAGATATTAACCTTGACGTGCTTAATAAATCTCATAAACTACATTTCAAAATTTTCTACAGGGGCGTGAGAAAATGCAAGGCTCTGGTACAAATTTAGTCATATCTTTTTTGTAGTTAATTATTTCTAGTTCCATAATATTAAAGTATTAGGTATTTAATACAAAAAATGTACTCTTGTTAAATTTCAGTAGGATGTACCGTTTTTCAGTAAAATCGATTTCAATTATTCCTAACGTGACCCACATTTAACATCCAATACAAAGCCAAAAAAATGCATTGCTGTGTGCCATGGAGAAAACAACTAGTCTGAATGTCAAGTATTTTTAGTTCGAAAATTGTGTTATTTGAGTCTACGCAGTGTTATTTTATAGTGAACAAAAATATATAAAAATTATTTAAAAATGCAACAGTATACATATTCTGAGTATATAGATATGCTTTTGACGTTAGGTGGAGTGTCATGAGAGTGCAAGAGCAGCCGCACACCGATATGGGATAGAAATGTACCCAATTATAAAATATTTCTTTGCACCGAAAGGCGTTGTTTTTCTGTTATTTATATCACGGTATTTTTATTTGTACTATTGTTTTTAATTGTTATTGTTAAGAGTGTTAAAAATACTTGACTGTCAGATTAGTTGTTTTCTTCATGGCACACTGCAATTAATTTATTTGGCTATGGATGTTGAATGAGGGGCACATTAAGAATGATTGAAATCGATTTTATTGGAAAATGGTGCATGCTATTGAAATTTAACAAGACTACCTTTTTTATGTTATATACTTCAGATTTCAATATTTTCAAGTCAGAAACTAGAAAAAATTAACTACTGAAAAGATATGATTAAATTTGTCTTTGAGTCTTGCATTTTCTCACACCCCTATAGAAAATTTTGAAATGTATTTTATGAGACTTATTAAGCACGTCAAAGTTAATATCTCACCCAAATTTCGAGACTTAATGTTGAACCGTTTTGATATTACGCATTAAAAACTGTTTCTGAGGTTACCCCTTTAAATGAGCGTATCTCCCTTAGGAGCCGCCACTGACAAAAACTAAGGTTTTCGTAATTTTTCGACTTGTTTTACAAGCTCACAAGTTTTTTGTTAGTCCTCGGTAAAATTTGTATTTAAATTGAAATATTCTTAATTATTATTAACACATTCTGATAAAAAAAAGTCCCGAAAAAAATTAATTTTATCATAAAAACACGTCTATGAAAAGTACCCAAATTTCACTGTTTTGTCATGCAAGATGTGTATAGCCTTGAGTCCAATTTACACACACGCAACAACCGCATGGATAGACGTCAAAACGTAAAGTGACAGAAACTGTCAAAGCAAGTATGACTATATTTGTAGGAATTTTATTATAAATACGTAACACCACGAAGTACATTGAATCTGCGTACATAATTGCAATAATGCTAATTTTATTAAAAAAATGGAATTTAGAGGTTATTAGCTGTTCGCGTACGCTGAGCTTTATTCGGCATGAATACTCTGAAAATATGTGAAACATTGTTTCTTTAATTGTATAATATGACTATTCTCGGAAATAATAAAGGCGATAAAGAACAATCCCTACGAGCAGAAAATTAAATTTATGAACACGTGACGCACTTGACTCGCTGCTTTACCACAGGCTTTACTGGCTGGCTTTACTGTTTACTGTGAATATTGCTGAAGAGCGCAGGCGCAGACGCAGAGCCCGAGAGTCTCGAGACCCGAACGATATGTAAACTTAACCTACCTAGAGTTTCAAATAATGAAAATAATGAATAAAGCCTCTTCAACAACTGGTAAAAACGTTTTAAAGCCTAGAAACAATCATAGATAAAAATGTAATGGATTCCTTGAGTATTACAGTATTACAAAAATATATCTGTTATAAAAACTACTCCACATCAAATGTGAGTAAAATTTCGAGCCATATACCTAGGTGTGCTAAAAATTACATTCATACAGCAAAAAGCTTGATAGTACGAGATATGTAAGTACTAAGTATAACAATTAATGGGAACTGAGAGGAAAGACGAAGGAAACATATCAGTGTACTTAGTAGGTAATTATAACTTGCATAATTGCATATTATTTTTCGCCTTTTTACATTGAATATACGAGTTGTAGTTTCTTGTACTTATGTTTTATATTAACTACTTCATTTCAAAGAACTATAGGGTTAAATTTATAAGAAATAGCCCAGTTACGCAATGGCTAGGATTATCTTTACCTAATTAGTTTCAGATGGAGAAGCTATTGGGGGCTTACTTTCAACAACAGGGATGAGGAAACATATTTCAGTATTTGTAGGAGAACAGAATGAATATAAACATATTCATTTCACCTTGTGGTGTGCAGAAATTAAAAATGCCTACGAAAATGTTTCGTTTCACCTCTAGGTAGGAACCTAGAAAACAAAGTGCTGTTATGGAAGCAGGTTGACATACACAATTACGTTAGTCATTGATTAAAAGATTCGATAAGATACTGAAGAAGCCAGAATCCAAGATTAGTTTATATTCGTGCGACAGACAGATGAGAGACGAGGAAAATCTTTCTAGAACACATGAGACTTTACATTTTGCCATAAATAAGAACATACCTAACTTTCTGTACTTGGTTTAATTATTTAAAAAAATTAAAGGCCATGGAATGTGTAAGTTAACGAGTGAATTAAATAAAAAATGTAAATAATGCACGTATGACGGAAATTAAAGTTTATTAAATTGTTATTGTTTGTATTTATTATACACTACAGCAAATATTCCTTGTATTTAATAATTCTATAACAAAATTAACATGTCTAAAACATAAATATCAGTGAGAACTGTTAATATTCAGTTCTTAAATAAGGTAGGTATAATTTTAAGCATGAAATGATAGCTAATATCCTTTGAAAAGTATTCTACGAGGGAAACATTTTCAAGACTAAATGAATGATGTTTTGTATTTTATTTTAGTTATTATTCAGTTGTAATCAGCATAATTTCAATTAAAAAGTAATACGTACCTACAGTGCTTTATTTTTTTATTAGTGGCTAAATTAATTAACTTGACCCTTCATCTTTAAGTATTCATTATTTCTTAAGCATCTGTGTTTAATAATTCAGGTAGAATAAAAAAAGACAAATACAAATTTTAATTTATTAACAATAAATTAAAAGTATCTAAGTACTTACATACATTTAATCGATTTTATGTTAAACAGTTGTTCTGTATTCTAATTTACAGAGCACCGTTCAATCTAAAGGATGGTTATGCATGTACGATTAGAAACGAATCTTGTCATTTCATTGTTCGATACCTTATTATGTTACGTTGTGTATATTATAACAACAGTTAGCTTTCATCAATTTTAAGATATTCTAACAAGATGTTTTCGTAGTGTACATAGAATTATGAAATTAGTTTTTCTTAATTTTATTTGTTTAGAAATTTTAAATCCCACGACACACAGCAACTGAATTTAATGTCTTATAGAAGCCTCTTCAAAGTGAGTTAGGGGCTTCTTTATAACCACCATTCCATGTTTATAATTAATTCTAAGAAAATGTCTGTGTGATATTTTTCATTTATTCTTTTTGGTGTCCTATGTTATGAATTGTTTCAATATAATTTTTGATACTACACACATATACCTGAAAGATAAAAACAATAATTTCAAATTACTGTCTAGCTTTAAATGACTAAGTATGTGATAGGTACCTTCTCGGTCTAGTAAATATTCAGGTGATTCTTCCTAGAAAAAAAACCAGTTGCTTTATTTTAGTTCTGTATCATATACAATACCTACAGAAATGGTAGTACCTACATTGTTTACAGATGCAGATTCTTTCTTAAACATACTTTATCCACCAGAAAGTGCTGAAAATATGTGAACACAGACATCAATCATTTCTAGGTTATGCTTTAGTGATATTTCTTTGATTTCTTTTGTGAGGCAAGTTCAGTTCAAGGACAAACACACGACAAACACGTTCACATTATAATCAAAACGATTTTAGGAGTCGTTTTGTTCGAATTTATTTGTTGCTAAATAAGTAATTAATAATTATTATAGCAGCTGGAAAAGAGGGATATTCTTTAGGTACTTACACAATTTTGTAAATTATTTTGGGATAAAAATACGGGTACCTAATTATTATGTACAATGTAGTAACATAAAAAAAAACAATTTACTGAAGTTTTATTACATTATAATGAAACAATTTAAAAATATCCACAGATATTTTACACAATATTCACGCTGTAACCCTAGCTGTAGCAGTAGACTGCGCCGGCACAGCGATCCCAATGTTCCAAAAGCCTCAACTCAAGTCAAAATTTTTATCGACAAGTCTCAATAATACCATTGTGCATACGTAAATTGCATTACATACATTATTAAGCATCCCTTATGTCGAATAAAATACTTTATGCCATTAATATTTGACAATTCAAAAACAATTCATAGTTTTGACGTTCAGCGATGTTAGTTTCTTCTGTGTAAGTCTGGCTCAAGGCTATGCACGTTTTACATGACAAAACAATAAAATTTGGGTACTTTTTGGAGGCGTTATTTTATGTTAAATTTTGAAATTTTTGAATGTTTATTTATCAGAATGTGTTCATAATTAAGTATATTTCAATTTAAACATAGGTTTTAGCAGGGCTGACAACCAAAAAATCAAAATTAAATCGATTTCTTGGAAAATGGAACACCCTGTATAAGAATTGATGTTATCATCAGATTCTACGCGCCATCTAGTGTCTATATACCAAATTTCGTCGCACTGGCTATGATGGTTTCTGAGATATTCGCACTGAAAGTCTTAGAGGGAACACCCGGTATATGTGAATAAATTTGAGGAGTTCGAAATGTATGATTACGGACCTGGATCCACGAAAGGATTTAGATACACGTAAAATAAATCCAAGATTTCGCAAAGCTTTCCGCACAATATTTTCTATATGAAACTCAAAAGATAAGGCTCTAATTAATCCCCTTTTGTAGCAAAACGTTATTTAACGCATAACTAAAATGGTTGAATTTCATTTACTTGAATAGACATTTATTATTATTCTAGAATAATTTGTTAACGTTACAGTAATCAGTAAAACCATTGACAACAGGTTGAATATTCAGACAATCAATAAGAGATGACATTCTGGATAATATTTTTAGATCCTCAGCATAACGTACATACTCAGAACGGCGAAGACAGGAACTAATAAAAGGAGAAAAAAACAAGAGCCCTGTGGTATACCTGACGTAACGTGAATCTTAATAGATTCCCATCTATACCGATATTCTCCAATTTTACAAACAATATAGGATGATGTACTTTATCAAAAGCCTTAGAAAAATCGGTATATACGGCATCTACTTGGTTTTGGGTTTCCATAATTTCAATTATTTTTTGTACATAAGAGACAAGATTAGTGGTACCCGATCTGCCTTGGAAAAAAACATGTTTCTTCCCTATAATGAGATTTTTATAATGAAGGAAAAGTTCCTCGGTGATAATAGCCTCAAATACCTTATATTGAAATTGGGCGATAATTAGTTACATCACTTTTACACCCTCCTTTATAAACGGGCACTACACGAGCCTCCGGCAGACCATCTGGACCTGCACCCTTACTGATTCCAAGATTATTTAAATGGTACTCGATTACTGACTTACATAATCAATTGTGCACGTTATAGGATGTAGCATTGACTTTGTAACATTAGAAGATGTAGTACAGGGTTCATAAACACCAAAGTAAAAGGAGAATGCATTGCATATATTAGCATTATTAGAAAATAGGTCCCTGTTGAATGACAGTGTATTGGGTAATTTTTTGGTTTACCTCTTATTTGCAACAAAAGACCAAAACCGAGAGGGAAACCACTGAGATATTTTGCTGTACAAGCTGTAGGTAATTAAAGGTACTTTTGGCATTTTTTGGGTATTTTGTGTATTTATAGATATTTTTCGGTATTTTTAGATACTTTGTGTATCTTTGGGTACTATCAAGGTAATAATGGGTATTTACTGGGTATTTAATGGGTATTACGAAGATAATTAATGGATATTTTAAGAGAAAACTAGTATTTTCCCGCAAATTTTTAAATACAATGGCGATCGAGCATGCGTTATGCCGACGGCACAGTTTAAATATAAGTAAACAACTGACCGACGCAATGGCAAATATAAAAATTGTTAAAAATAGATACAAAAATATTTTCTGTAAAATTTTTCGGAGGCACTGTTTAGAAAATAATATAGGGTGATTCGAATTAGATACATTCTATTGCAAAAATAATCACACTTCCTCAAATCAGTTTTTTGACTACTGGATGTTCTGTGTAGAAATTTCATTAGATTTCTGTGGGTAAGTGGAACAACTAAGAACTAATGTTTAAAAGTTAAAGTAGATTTCATTACGAATATGTCAGCAGTTCGAAATAAATAGCCAAATTCAACTAAAGAGTGCCATTATTATTGCAATAGATTGTACAGTACAGTACCATAAAAACTAGTATCATATGAATGTTTCATAAGGCATTTACACAGAATATATCCACTCGCATACTAGCACATTCCCCTCTTCTGTTAAAAAATTTTAGTATGGTATAATTTTTTAAACTTTATCATGTACTATTCGCACCTATGAGTACGTAGTGTTTTTACAGAGATTCTCCAGTAAACTGTAAAATTCAGTGGTTTTTTTAATACTACTAATTCGTGATTTCAAGCAGCCTGATTGATAAACTTTTTTAGCAGTGTGTGTGTATTAAATTCATCTGGATTTTTACCCGTTACATGTATATATATATTCTCATCTGTGATTGGCTGAAACCGATTTAATACTTGCTTATTGTACCGTATGAATAAAGTCGCCATCGACAAGGTGAAATCTAAAGGAAGTCAAGAGCCTTCCATGGAAGAGGTTATTAACAAGGTGTGTTCGGAGGTCGCCGAGAAAATTGAAAAAACATTTGAAGAAAAATTTCAATTATTTCATGGCAATTTAGAGGAGCTTCACGGTGAAATTTCTAATATTGGCAAAAGAGTCGAAACTAATAACCAAGCTATTATCAAGTTAGAAAATGTCTCTGATAATATGGAACAATTGAGTAAGAGGAATGCTATATGTGGGGTTGAAGAGTCTATAAATGAAAATATTTTTGACAACATTACTAATATTTTTTCCACGAAGCACAACGTTTCCTGTAAGAGAGAAGATTTTGATTGTCTTTTTCGCATGGGTAAACTTAAGGAGAATGGCTTACCTCGTCCAGTACACGTCAGCTTCGTTAGTAACATGAAACGATCTGAAATACTTCAGTCTAGGAAATTGTTACGTAACAGTGAAATCTCAATATATGAAGAGCTTACAAAAAAACGATATGAGATGCTCGTCTGGAGGTAAAATTTACATTTGGAGTGATAAGTCTGGAAAAAAATGTATTATTGAAAATATGTCTGATTTACTACTTTATTAACTTGGTAGAGCTATGTCAATTTAAATTTAATTCTATATACTTACAATGTTTTCTTTCTTTCTTTTTTGTAAATTATCTACTAGTTTAATCTACATTTTTTTCCTTTAATACATTAATTGAAACTGAAATAGTGTTTTATTTTGATCTAAAGCTAAAATTATTAAATAATACTTATTATTACAATTCTGGTTTCTAAATATTACTGTTTTAATCATTTCATTGCGCTAGGTAGTTTTTTTACTGGAGACCACAGCATAGGTAGACCAGCAGTTTCACTTCGTTGTCGGCACTTTGAACTGCTTTCAGTTTTCTGCGATGACCTTGAAATATGAGTGCGATAGCGCATCCGATGGAATTTACAGAATCGGTGATCAGGACCGGAATAAGAATTTTTTATTTGCACGTGAAAGTGTAGTTAATTCCACATGAAATTTTACGTTATATCTATACTCGCGTCAAGAATTCACGTCTTACGTCACGGCCGACGTTACACATTTGTTTTTATTCTCAACGTAATTTTCGATATTTGGTCGCGTTAAAAACAATCATTTTTTGCAATTTAATGCAATATATAATGCAAACTTTTAGTGTTTTATATAGTTTTATTACTATCAATTGCAGTTTCTTTAATATTTTGATGAAAATATAATGAATTATTCATTTGTTCGTACGACGTAAGTCGTCTGAATTCTTGTCGCGAGTATATCCACATTATGTAATAATTCATTATACAGGGTGCCGAAAATTAGTAGGTCAATCCGTTAACCATAGACAGCTGATATGAAAATAATGGGACTTTCATTATGCCACTTTTCATTTAGGAGTCCCATTTTTTAAATACAGGGTGTCAAAATGTAAATGTCAAAAAGGATATATGTCGATAACTCCGGTAGAATTAGAGATATTTGTTTGAAATTTCGCTAATATTTTTACTTTCAGTATACTTTTGGTAAAAAAAATCAAAGCTCGAGCGGAGGTGAGGGAGTTAAAGTGTATTATAACCCCCTCAACTTTTTCATACGCACGCCTATGGTAAAACAATATATTTTCTTAGATAAAGCGGATTTTATTCTAACTTTTCTTATTCTTGCAAGATTTTGATTTGGAGCCTGGGTTACCAGATTTTGTAACTTATTTTAATAAAGTTTAAAATCCGTTTTATACTATAAATTTTATTTAACATTTAACAACATGAAACAAAGTGTATATATTTTATATTACAAACAGAAATTAAATTCGAAAAATTATATTAAATGTTCAACATGAAAAAAAAACGGTCCTAAAAGAAAATTATCAATTATTCCTGCCCATACGTTTACTTTAAAACTTACTTGATGATATGCCTCTACAATGAATTTCGGATTTTTCAGCGGTCCATGTATGAGTATTATGAATATTCGTTACTCCGTTACGAGTAAACGTGGCCTCATCGGAAAATAAAATAAATTTATTAAAATTAATATCATTATTTTCTTGGCATATCCAATTACAGAAAGTGACTCTTGCTTCTGAACTTGCTGCCTGCACTTTTTGTACATGATATGGGTACAGTAATTGCTGTTTGAAGACACGTCTCACATCATCTGACTTAATCTTATTGTTGCCACCATTATTAATTTGATTACCTAGTATCCTCGTACTTATACTCGGAGTTTCTTCGACAATTTGCAAGATTTGCTCCTCTTCGTTTGGACGTAATTTGAGTTGCCATCCATATTGGCCCACCCTCCTATGCTTAAAGTTGCCAGATTCTCTCAGACAGTTGACTAAGCTTAAGAAAAATCTCCTTTTTGGATGGCGCCTGGTTGGAAATTTGTCCGCATAACGCCTAGCAGCTAAACTAGCATTAGAGTTACATTTTCCTAAAAGCAAGAGAAATTAAATTGTTTAGGTTCGAGATTACAATTAACACTTATTAGGAAAAATCCTATTTCTTTTAATAAGTACTTACTTACCCATTATTAAAATCATATAGGTCATTTCAGAAAATGATAGCAAACCTTCTCTGTTCGCCATTTCTTATTGAACACTTCAATTAAAAAATGTCTAAACAACGTTTTTTCTATTTAACTTATAAATTATTTTGACAACCAAATGTACCTACCTATCTGACTTTGTTTTCAAAGCCTACATATAACTTATTACTTAAAACACTAGTTACCAAATCCATACTATCCGTCCAAATAAGTTACAATATCAGGTAACACAGGCTCCAAATCAAAATCTTGCAAGAATAAGAAAAGTTAGAATAAAAGTCGCTTTATCTAAAAAGATATATTGTTTAACCATAGGCGTGCGTATGAAAAAGTTGAGGGGGTCATAATACACTTTAACTCCCTCACCTCCGCTCGAGCTTTGATTTTTTTTACCAAAAGTATACTGAAAGTAAAAATATTAGCGAAATTTCAAACAAATATCTCTAATTCTACCGGAGTTATCGACAAATTTCCTTTTTGACACCCTGTATTTCAAAAATGGGGCTCCTAAATGAAAAGTGGCATAATGAAAGTCCCATTATTTTCATATCATCTATTTATGGTTAACGGATTGACCTACTAATTTTCGGCACCCTGTACAATTATAAATGGGTAATTCAATATGTATTATATACTATCATTTACTGCTACTAACATACAGTGTGAAAATTCGATTTACTTCTTTGGACTCTTTAAAAAAAAAGAGTTTTAAATATATATTATTGCACTACAAAACATTTTTATTTATTTACTTACTTTTTTGTTATTAGTGATAATTACATTTTTTTGGGATTTTTTAAATTTAAAATTTGACGTTTGAAATTTAGCGGACAAATAATTTATTATGATTTTTTTTGTCTTAAATATTATCTACGTAAACCAGAAGACAAGTATTTTTCAGAACAGAAAAATTATGTTTACTTAACTTTGCAAATTGTTAAATTGGAGATAAAAGTGCAGTAAAATGTAAATTTTGAAAAAAATTATTTTTTATTATTTTGTTTTGAGACTTACTCTCATTATAGTGACTACAAGAAATATGATCATCTACATAATTTGAAGATGGGCCGTCTTGTGCAGGAAACGTTGGAACGGCCTCTTTGCATAATCTATTGCGCGAATCGTTAGAAAACATATTATATTAAAAATGTATTTGACATAGTTTGTAGGAATTATTACTAATCCTGATCAGCTTTTCTAATAAATCTTCTCTATTAGAAGCCTCTGCACAGAACTTTGCTCTAAAATAAAAATTTGTATTTGTAAAAAATATAAATATGTATATTTTAAACTTCACTTTCATGAGAAGTATTTATATTTCAATGTTATGCTTAAGAAATAAGTTAATAGGTAAAATATCATTTATGGTTTGTACAGTATATTATAGATTACTTATTACTTATTTATGTCTTTAGGAAATTTAAAGAAACTTAAATTACTATTTATAGATGATATATATGACATATTCGTAGCATTATTTATCAAACATTCGATAAAGTATAAAATTCTGAAAATAGAATCATCATACCCCGTGGAAAGTCTTTGGATTTTGGTTAATTTGGCAGATAAAAAAATATGTTTAGCACTCTTTATAGACCACCTTCAGCTGATCTTGGTCTTAGTTTGGAAAAATTAGAGAATGTACTAATAAGTTTTATACCTCAATTTGATTATGTTCTATTTGGTGGTGATTTTAACAGATAGGCTCAACATTAATAGTTTCAATTATTTTCGTTTCAAAAATCTTTTAGACAAATATAGCCTAATTCAACTGGTTACTGAGCCCACAAGAATAACTGCTCACTCTAGTATTTTGATTGATGTACTGATCTCGTCACATCCTAATTTAATTATTCACACAGAAAATGTTTTAATGAAAGATATTTCAGATCATTCCCTCGTTAAATGCATTGTTAAAATTAATAAAGATAAACCTGAACCTAAATTGTATACATATAGAGATTTCTCTAATTTTAATTATGGTATATTTATTTCAGATCTAAACTTAATGAAGTATTTGGTAAGGGTAGACAAAGTATCATTGACAATCCTAACTTTAAAATTACATTAAATAACAATATTGTGTCACCCACAGATAATTGTAGAAACTTGGGACTGTACATTGACTCTGATTTAAGGTTTAGATCGCATGTTCAGCATATGATAAAGAAGAGTTTTGGCAAACTAAAACTGCTCTATGTCCATAACGATGTTCTGGACAGGGATATTAAGGCATTACTGTGTGAGTCATTAGTGCTTTCCCATCTCGCTTATTGTGATGTTGTTTACTGGCCTTCTTTACTTAGTTCGGATAAAATGTCATTACAGAAAATTCAAAATTCTTGCGTTAGATAATTTCAGGAAACCAGGTGCCTGAATTTATCTGAAAGATTTAAATACCATATGGCTTGCCTTTTATTTGAACTTAATCAATTTCAATCGCCTAAATATCTTTTTAACAAGCTAACAAAGGGTGAGATATACACGACCGTATTACTCGTTATTGTGGGTTATACACAGTGCCTAAACATAATACTGCTCAATTCTGTAACTCGTTTACATATAATGCTACTAAGATTTTCAATGAACTACCATCAGATACTAAATCGATCAATACAATAACTACATTTCGTAAGCACGTCAAGGCTTTACTGTTGAGTAAAAGATAAATGTTCATGGTTGTTTTCATTTCGTATCTATATTTGCTTATATACTTTTTACTATATACTCGGTGCATTTATGCTATGTATTATTTTCTATTTTTGTTGGTTACGTGGAAGAGCGGCTGAAAAGCCGAACGGCGCCAACTATTGTTTTAGTTTATTTGTTATTATTATATATGTCCAATAAAGACAAATTATTATTATTATTATTAAAATAAATATATTACATATTATTCGATACGACGTGTTAACGATAAGTTTGGTCAAACTTCTCCGACAAATTCTATTGATGAAAAATATTTAATAAAAAGTGAATGAGTCTATAATAAAAATTAAAATATTGCTAGATTAGGTTTCCCTATCACATTCATATTCTATTTAGCAAAAAAGATTTTTTATGTAAACAACTGCCAATTATCTAATTCTAATCATACATGACGGAAAGCAAGCTGGGGCTAAAATTGAATTCTCCCTCGATACCCATGTATTTACACTTACTAATGAAAGACTTTGGTTGTACTGGAGACACCGATGGTACCCGATAAGTATTTGGGATCCGGACAATAATTTTAGAGACACCCTCTATAGACCGAATATTATGATTTCAGATTTTCAGACGAGGAAGAAGTTTCTTTTTAGTTAGCTTGAGGGGCCATGGTGTAGGTATTGGCACCCTTCTTGGGTGCGCCAATGAGTTTATGATACATTTTATGTAATCTAAAATGTTCTTTGCAGATGTATTCAGATCGAGTTAAAGGAGCTCTTAAAAAAATCTATGTTATTTAAGTAGATCTGTAACTGGAATAATTTCTAAGGAAATGAAAGACAGTTTCGGAAAATTAAACATATATTAAGTAAAATCGTGGGTCATTTAATGTATTTTTCGTTTCTTAGATATCTGGGTATTTAAGGGTATTTTTGGGTAATAGTCATAGGTATTCTTTGGGCACTTGAGGGTAATTCGTGGTTTTTGGTTTTTTTTGGAGGTATTTGCTTATTTGATGAGGTATTTACCGGTAATATTTATAAAAAATGGTATTTCATTGTACAAGTTTCAAGCAGTGGTTTACCCATCAACAAAAACAAAACGAAAACAATAGCAAATCTTACGGCTTTCCTAGCGTCAGAAAAATTTACATAATCCAGAATATTTTGAAACATTTTCCAACGCCGCGCCGGTAAAATTTATATTTTTCTTTGATTAAGCATTTCGAATTAACCGATTACCATAAGGTTATATTGTAACTTCAACCTGTAATGTACAGGGTGATTCAGTCATAATGTCATTAATTTTAAGAGAAGATAGGGAAAGATGAATATAATACGAATACGCGATTTAAAAAAAAATAAAATGCATATTTACGCCGGAAAGATATTCAAATCATTATTTAAAACTCCTTTTCAGACTGTCAATCATCGCTGGCGGCAATTCAACTCGGTGTCGGTCTGACGCGACGTTGCCAAATTTAAATATTTTCCTATAGCGTAATTAATGCTATAAATTATTTTTTAAAAGTATGCAATTAACATATTAAGTTTCAACATAAAAAAATATGTAATATTGAAATTACAAAACTCCAACGGATCAAAATAAACCATTCACGTTTCATTACATAAATACTGAAATAAAATTCAATACTCACTACGTTAAATTATTAAGAGAAGCTGGCACGTTTTTTGTATTTAGATGCAAGTCAACTCGACCATTCCGCTAAGCGCATTGCAACCGTCCGACTTTCCTTACATCTTCTGTCTTTACCTGCATCATATTTTATCGTCTGATACTATTTGAACGTAAGCGGTTCCTTTAGCAGGCTTTAACTTAAAATGCACTTTCTTAGTTCCAAATTTACAAAGTTGTTATCAATTATTTTCAGAAACAAAGTATGTATAAATTAGTAAAATAATTCGCCGCTTTTAAGATACCCATTTATTTCGTTCCTTCACGTTTTAAACCTTAGTTTACTCGAGTCCAAAATATGATTTAAGGCATTCAAGAAACATGGGCAAAGTTAGGGGGAAAGGCTTCATCTCTAGATCTGATGACCTAACTTCGCCCATGCTAAGAAACTAGATTTTTTTTCTAAGAAAACTGGTGCAAGCCGCATCAAAATCGGATCATTATTACTGGAATTATTTTGAAACTAGTTTTAAGATACCTAAAAAGACCTCTTAAATAAAGACAGTAATAAAGAAAACCCTCATACTGTCAACAAAAAACCGTCCGTGACACACTTATTCAGTGATCAACAATCCCGCAATTCGAGTCTTGACATACCGTATTTAGGTCAATAACTTTATTTTTAATGTGTACAAGTGCCGCAGAGCTGCAGAACCGCTTAATAACAGAAAGAAACAATAATTAAATTTGCATTTTTATAAACACCTGGTGTAATCGATAGGAAATTATAATTATAATATAATAAATGTCAACTGCAGTAATCAGCGCCGACATCAGCACACTCGCAGCAGTTCAAATTCCCGTTTAACATGTTACCGGCGGAATAAGTCGTACATCGTTTTGCATGATGCACACGGTCCGACTTCTCTCGCTTCCTCATCCACATTCCATATCAGTTATTTTCACGATTTAGCGTGGCGGAGGTCTGTTGAATTTTGTGTTTGTGTCGCCAGTGTAGTTTATAATTATTAACAGAATTTGCTATTTGCCTAAATAAAAATGCAAGTCAAGTTGGGTTAAGTGTGAAAAACCGCGGATATCCTCTGCTAAACAGAGCCGTGGGAAAATATATAAAAGACATTTTAGTAGACATGTGCATCTGTGTTTTCCCTGTGTTATTCGGTACTTACTGATCATAAGTAATGGATTTGATTCTGATTCATATTCATAATTTGGATTATTTGAGAATATCAACGTATGAGCTGAACTTGATTCTGCTTTCAAGAACATAACGAAAGGTGACACAAAATAGGTGTGTTTTTAATGTTTTATCCAAAATTATTTACTGTATAAATTGTGGAACTTGCATTACTAGGAATCTGGAATTCTGGAATTAAGGGGAGGGTAGCAAAAAGGCTACAACACTTAGATCCCATTGGGCCCCTTGTACCTTCTCCCATTAGGAGATCAGTCCACCTGAGCCACCAGCCAGCCTAATAAGGAGAAAAAGGTGGTGACGTTGCTCAGGGGGATCTCTCTAATATAGGACATAGAAGGCCATCGCTCTCCCAACATGGACTCTCTTATTGACGAGATGGCAGTGCAGAGTGCATGGAATATTGTCTCATCTTCCTGTTCGCAACCCCTACAAAGAGGTGTATCACACGTCCCCGTGTGATAGAGGTGCTTCCTTAGCCAGCAATGTCCAGTTTGAATATCTGTCACCAGCCGAAGATTTGTCCTAGACATAGCCTGGTACTTTTTGGATGTATCCTTGCAGGGGTACCCTAGGAACTCCTTAGCAAATTGACAGCCATTTGTTTCATCCCAACGTTTCATAAACTCTTTGTGGGTGTCTCCTTTGATAATTTCCACAAATGCTGACAACGGAAGAATACTGGAGGGACCAGGTCCAAAAATATTCAGACCCGATGCACTCCTAACCAACTTGTCTTTATTGCCATTGCACCGGTCGTGTCCCTTTACCCAGCATACAGATACGCTGCTGTTGGCTAAGGCTACATCTTCACTGGCGGTCTCTTCATTCCTGATAAGTACCGTGTAGGGTCTGTCAAACACAAACTTGGGAGAAATACTATCAGTGTCTGCCTGCAAAAGGGGTATCTTTCTGACGACCCCACTCCACAGGCGACTGCAGCCACTTCTCTTAGATAAATATCCAAAGGTGGTAGACATAGCATCACCTCCATTGCTATGGTAGGTGTCGCATGTATAGCTCCAGTTATGCTTAGGCAGGCAATCCTTTGTACCTGGCTGAGCTTTTATTTAGCTGTCGTCTGTTGGACTTTCGGTCACCAGACGACAGCTCCATAGGCTATCATTGGTCTCACAATGGCAGTGTATATCCACATGACCATCCTAGATTTCATTCCCCAGATTTTTACCAACGTGTCTGCGGCACTGCTCATAGGATATCTACGCATTTTTTAGTCTTCTCTCCAAATGAAGATTCCATGTTAGCTTCGAATCAAGTGTGACTCCTAGGTATTTCACATTCGATTCGAAGCTTAACGTAGTGTTTAGGAGAGTTGGTGCCTTTATGGGCCCCATTTTCCTCGTCTTCCTGGGGTTGACGGACAGAGCATGGTCCTCATACCACTCTTCAATGGCTCTTAGGCCTGTTTGTAGTATTCTTTGGCAAAGAATCCCTTCAAACCTTCCACTAATCAGCATGGTAAGATCATCGGCATAAGCGATGGTATCGATGCCAATTTCCGGCTTGAGGTGCTGCAGGAGACTGTCCAGAACCAAGTTCCATTGCAGTGGTGATAAAACACCTCCCTGCGGGCAGCCCCTTGCAACAATGCCTCTTACGGAGGCATCCGCCACGCTGATTTGTATGGCTCTTTTAGTGAGCATGTTTGATATCCAACCACAGATGGTAAGAGAAACTCCCCTTTCCACAAGGGCTGAATTAATTTTGGGGAAGGTTGTTTTATCAAATGCTCCCTCCATATCTATGAATACTCCCAGGGTGGACTCTTTATTGTCCAGTGATTTTTCGATCCTGCCCACTGCTTGATGAAGGGCAGCGTCGGTGGATCGCCCTGGAGTGTATGCATGTTGATTAGGGTGTGACTGTCTACCCGTCAGTACACTGTCCCTTATGTATCGTTCACACAGCTTCTCCATCGTTTTCAACAGAAATGAGATCAGGCTGATAGGTCGATACGCGTTTGGGGTGGTGTAGTTCAACCTACCTGTTTTGGGAATAAACACAACCCTTACATCCCTCCAAATCTTCGGAATATAGAGGTGTGCAAAGCACAGCCTAAACATCCATTCCAGGTGCGGCATTAAAGCATCCAAGCCCCATTGTAAAAGATCCGAGTCTTGTCTAGTCATTTTTGCCTTATTAAATGATATCCTGGCATTCTTCCTCAGTTCGCTCAGTTCCCGGTTCCACCAACTAGCGGTTGCACCAGACTGCTGGGCTGATCTGAGGGGGCAGGATGTTGTAAAGACTCTCTTTATGGCAGATTGTATGGTATCCATAAATACCTCAATCTCTCCATTATTTTTAGGTTCCTGACCGCTACCAGGTTCTTCCGGAGGTGACATAGATATCTATCCTTGTCAGTTCCTCGAGGGCCCCGGAACAGTTTTAAAGGAGTCTTAGTTAGATTAATCTCAAAATTTATCCAGCGATGAATTCACATAGAGGCAGTATGCTACATGCCAGTTCTGGATTACCTTAGATATACACGCCGTAGTTAAAGTGACGTCTATTAATGTCTGACTTCTAGAGTTAACAAATGTCGGTACGCAGCCTTTATTGCATATAGAAAAGTTACTAGCGTTAATATAATCATATAAAAACTTACCTCTTGTTATTGTCTTCACTGCCCCAGGCTACATGGTGTGAATTAATGTCACAGGCCATGATAAGTCCCCGTAGCAGTAGTGTGTTACCAGTTCCTCCATTTCCCTTGTTGGTGGTGGGGTGGCCGAATTTTCTGGGAGGTAGACTGATGCCATGACAACCACAGTCTGTTTACTCTTGACTACACAGTCTGCTTTCGCGGCAGTCAGATCAGATGTTGAAAGGTGTTGTAGTGGTTGGGCTTTAATGTTGCGAGGGGTGTAAATCGCCGTTCTCGGCATTAATAGGGCATGATTATTGAATTTTACGTCAGAACTTGACAAAACGCTTAATGAATACCTTAAAAATGCATGTGGCACGCTGCTCGACTTCTATTAACTTCAATACTCGTACACGTCATCAAAAAATTTGTAGCGTACCAGGAGCGTTGTGTTACCGATTGTTATAGGGTGATTTGTTTATATTTTGAAAGGTCGAGTACAATTTTTTTTTCGATTTTCTGTTTTTATTAGGCCTTCCAAACACGTGGTTAAAATTAACGACATTATGATTGAATCAACCTGACTACATAGACTTACAATTTTGAAAAACATTTTTTTTTCAAAAACTATATTCTACTGGAAAAAAAACTAATTTTAGATTCGTGTTCAACACCCTCGAAAGTAGGGGGGCTAGAATTTTTTAATTAACACTGGAGAGGTTTCCGTTGTAAATAATTACCAGAACTTGTAGTTGTAGTTAATATAAATGGTTACGTAAAATCCGGATATTAATAAAATTGGTTCAATTAATTAAAGAATTCTTTAAAGACTGCGTGTAATTTTATCATGAATATCAATTATAGAATTCTTTTTAAGGCAAGTAGTCAAGTATTTAGCTATATTAGCGTAACTTCGGTCAATTTTCGGTAATAACCTGTCAAACATCTGTTTTGTTCAATTGTATTTTCAAGATTAATGTTAAAGTAAGGTTTAACGATTTTCTTCATGTATATTTTCTGTAGAACTACCAGATGCTCTTATAATAGTACCGATCAAACGATTATATCGTCTAAATACCATACAATTATTGTTGATATAATCTCTAAGAATCTGGTCCATTAATGTCAGGAAAGTATTAGGAGCATTTTTTAAACCGGAAGGTACTTTGAAAAACTCATAATGGTTTTACTTTAATGGCTCAACGTTCTTCCATTAGCAGACTGCGCATTCTGATTGACCAGCGCCGCCATATATATTTGTTGTAGATGCTAAGGCTGCGGCTCCATGAAGAGAAATGAGGCCGAAAACGCGACGCGCGCGATTTCGCTAATATCCTTGGCTGGATAAATAACCACGGAAAAGCGGGATCGAGAGGGACTATCTCTACCCACTTCATCGCTGTAGGCCTGGACGCCTCGTAGAATTGGGTTCCTTTCTCCGGTCAGCCTCGACCGCAATTGCGGCCGATGTCGCCGGCTCGGGGAACCTCCCTCCTCCTGTCCTGGCAAGCCCCGTCGGCAAGGGTTTATCTTCTGGCGCTCTTCTGTCTGGATCAGCTGTTTCCTGTGGACTTCTGCGCGTGTGAAGGATGCCTCCTCTCGCGCTTTCATCGCTTCCAGGGCTGGCGTGACTCCCAGATCCCGTCACGTGCGTCTTCGCTGCATATCCCCATGTTGCTCCGGCATACGTCAATTGTGGCTGCAAGACAGTCTTGATTAACTTCACCTTGTTTCCAAGGCTCAGTCGGCTATCCGTATGGAGTAACGGATAGAGTTTCGTCCTCACCAACTTGCCTTTGCGAACCACTTCGTTGGCGTGTGGTTTCCAGGTCAGCTTTCTATCTAGGGTCACCCCTAGATATCTGGCTTCGTCGGTCCACTGGATGTCCTCGTCGTTGAATGTGACGCGGCCTCTCCGCTGCGCTCTATACCTACGAGAGAACATCATACCTTTGCTCTTCTCCGCGTTTATTGCCAGCTTGCAGCGGTTACACCAGTCTTCCAGTCTGCCTAGCGCTCTCTGGAGTCACCTCGTCGCCATTTCCGGATTTAGAGATCGGGCCAAAATAGCGTTGTTATCGGCGTAGAGGCACACGGAAGTGTCCTCCGTCCTGGGTAGATCCGCTGTGAAGATATTGAAAAGGTGCAGAGACAGCACGGCTCCTTGGGGACGCCGGCTTCCATGGCCCGATAGGTGAACAGGGCCCCGTCCACCTTCGCACGCAGCTCCCTGCCTCTTAGAAAGGACGCTACCAGCTTGACTAGGCCGACAGGGTAGCCAAAGTCCAGCATCTTAACGATAAGCCCATCGTGCCAGACCCTGTCAAAGGCCTTGGTGACGTCCAAGAAGATTACTCACCTGCTCTCGGTGGTGCTGCTTTCCAGAGCGGATATCCGTCTCAAGACTCACTACTGCCGCCTCGACGTCTGTTTCGTCCTGGATGACAGAGACTGGTTGACAGAGTCGTTGCATTTCTGCAAGAAACCGCTCCCAGTCGGTCTGTCTCCTGACGACGGTTGCCTCGTCGCGACGCTCCCGTCCCAACTCGAGTAGGACGGGCGAGTGGTTTGTGGACCCCTCGTGATGCGTTGTTAGTTCGGCTTCCATCGGTATTGCCTTGAGCAAAGCGATATCTAGCACGTCCGGCCTAGCTGCGCCTTTCTGGGAGGTTGGCTCATTGGGTCCGTACGCAAATACGTCGTCGTGGTTTCGCAGGAACTGCAGAAGCACCCTGCCTCATGTTGAGGTGGTCGTGCGGTCACGTCCCCATGACCGCCTCCAAATCGTTCTCCAAAAGCGGGCGACTGCCACGGCTTCCATGTTTACCAGCTGTGTGACCTGCAACATATGGTGTTTGATACCTCTTTTGACTAGCAGAGCCACTCCTCCTCTTCTGGCCGCCCGGTCCCTCCGATACACCACGTATTCGAGTATCCTGGCGGCCTGTGCGTCCCTTAGCTTGGTCTCTTGAATGGCAGCAAGTCGTTCTTCCTGCACTGGAACCCGTCGACGTTCCAGGAGGTGACTCTCAGGGACTACACTTGTCGAGGGACTGCCATTACTCCTGAAACAGAGATGACATTTTAGTGAAAAAGGCGCGCATGGCGGAGTACATCTCCTCGGGTGACTTGCAGAATGCTACCCTAGTCTTGGGACACCTGCACTAGGACGAGAGGCACCTGCACTAGGACGAGAGGCACCTGCCACCTGGACCTCTTGTCCGTCATCCTGGTCACGTTGACAGGGGCAAAGACAGTACGTGTGGTACTCCTCTCCTTTGGTTTCCAGAAGCTTGGTTAACCTCCGGTGGTCACTCGCGGAGGCGGGGAAGATGGCGACGCCCTCCCTCACCATCTTAGCCTAGGTGATATTACCGCTGCTGGCGGCGGGTGCGGCTGGGGCTGGCAGCGAAGATATACTGGTAGATATAGGCGGTGAAATTAACGTAGCACAATGCGAAGCGACGGCTGACACTAGCACAGGACTCAAAGGAACTGATGAATAACTGCCAAAGGGCACTTTGTATAATAACACTGGTAACTCGATGGGCACATGACGACGGCGCACGACTGATTTCCTGGAGCTCTGAGGGCGCGCGTTTTATCCCCTCAGAGGTGTTCCTAGGGCATATCTAGCGCTAACGTCCAATGGGGTTGCAGGGATGGTGGTGGCGCGCTGTGATTGGCTGGACGGTTTGATATACCCCTAGCTGTCGAGAAAAACTCGAGCGTTGTGTGTTTCGATGATTTTCGTGCGAGACTGCCAGAGCAAGATCTATAACAGTGCCTAGGGGTATATCTGGAGCACCGGCCAATCAGCACGCAGTATCAGATCCGAGCCACCCCATTGGCCCTCTTGGATCGATATACCCACACAAGAGGGGATAAAACATCAGTCCCCGAGCAGCGACGCGAGCAGATGCTACCCTGCTAGTATACGAGTTTGTCGTAAGAAGTGCAAACAGGTGTGTGTTGTGCACAGTGAAGTGGAGGTCCCACAAAACAACTGTCTTTACTAAGACAAGGGTAAATTTCTAGTCTTTCTTAAGACTATAGGAAAAGAAATTCGTCCTAATTGTCTAAATTCTCCCAGTCTAGGCAGAGAGAATCTAGATATTTCTGTTATAGGTTATTCCGTCGAGGAGGACGACGAGATGCGATCTGGATCCCGATCGCCGGCCCCTAGCGAGGGCAGCTCCGACGACAGCCGGAGTGATAGTGATAGCCCGCTATCAGACGCTGGGTGAATTATCCATCTTCAGGAGGATAAACTGAAACGGCTCCAGGAGAATCGCCAGTTGAGACAGAGCATCGCCGAGCTAACTAGGCAACTCAAGGGCGGGGGGGCGGCGGTTGAAGCCCGCCATCAAGCTCTAGAAAAGCTAATCAGAAGCCTGTCGGTCGTCTCCAGCCAGACAAATTCCCTCATGGCGATGGATACGGAATTGCCTGCGCCAGCCCAGCCACATCCACCACCACCGTCAACAGCGGTAAAGGTAAGGGCGGTAAGAGGAAGAAACCGACTTCTTCTTCTGTTTCAGGGCAATCGGGATCGTCCTCCAAGGTTCCGAGAAAGACGGGTCCAACCCCCGCGCCTGCAACGCGCGCCGCCACCACCACCGCCCCCCGGCCGCGGGAGAGGCAGAGAAGTCTAAAATTCCTCCCATCATCTTGAGGAAAGACGAGAGGTGGACAGCAGTTTCGCAACTGCTAAGAGAAGCCAAGGTCAACTTTACTAAGGCCAAGATGGTCAGGGAAGGAGTCTCCATCTCCCCCGCCTCCGTGGGCGACCACAGGAAGTTGACCACGCTTCTGACCTGAAAAGGAGAAGAGTACCATACGCACTTTCTCCAAGAAGAGGATGCCCTAGAGACTACTCCGCGTAGTTATCCGGGGTATCCCCTGCGGTACCCCGCTGGAGGAGGTAACGGAGGACCTCCGCGGCCAGAGCTTCACCCCCGTGAACGTGGCCAGAATGACGGACAAGAGGTCCAGGCGGCAGATGCCTCTAGTCCTGGTGCAGGTGCCCCAAGACCAGGATAGCATCCTCCAAGTCACCCGGTGCTTCTCCCTTGTAGTCCACGTGGAGCCTCAGAAGGCAACAGCTGTGGCATCTCAGTGTTACAGATGCCAAAAATTCGGCCACAGCCAGAGCCGCTGCACCGCTCAAACGAAGTGCGTGAAGTGCGGCGAAGGCCATGACTCGGCCGAATGCAAGAAGCCCAGGGAGGCACCGGCCAAGTGTGCGAACTGCGGCGGCCCTCGCCCGGCGAGCTATAGGGGCTGCCCCCAGCCCCTCAAGAAGACGGGAAAAAGGCAACGGTGGAAGAGGCGAAGCCAGCAGCTGGAAAGGAAGTACCCGCAACCCCCCAAGATAACGGCGACGAAAAGCTTCGCCGGTGCCGCGGGACAGAAACAGGCTCCCGTCGCGGCGCCTAGGGGGGCAGCAAAACAACAGCAGCCCCAAAAGGCGTGGAGTGCACCCTCCGATTTCGTCAGCGCTCTGGCGAGGATGGAGGACATGTACTCCGCCAAGCGCGCCTTCTTCACCAATATGCCATCTCTGTTACAGGAGTAATGGCAAGCCCTCGACTAGTGCAGTCCCTGAGAGTCGCCTGGAACGTCGACGGGTTCCAATGTAGGAAGAACGACCTGTTGGAGCTCTTGCCACGCCTAGACGTAGACGTGGCTGCCATCCAAGAGACCAAGCTCCCTTAGCTTGGCCGCAAGGATGCTCGAATACGTGGTGTATCGGAGGGACCGGCCGGCCAGAAGAGGAGGAGGAGTCGCCCTGCTAGTCAAAAGAGGCATCGAACATCATATGTTGCAGGTTCCACAACTGGTGAACATGGAAGCCGTAGCAGTCTCTGTGAGCACTCGCCATGGAGATATCGCCGTGATGTCCTGTTACCAGCCAGCATCTCTCCCGCTCTTGGACGACGATCTGGAGGCCGTCATGGGGGCATGGCCGCATACGGTTGCCACTGGCGACTTTAACGCAAAATCGCGGGAGTGGAATAGCACGACCACCTCAACAGGAGGCAGGGTGCTTCTGCATTTCTTGCGGAACCACGATGACGTGCTTGCGTACGGACTCGATGAGCCAACTTTCCAGACAGGCGCAGCTAGGCCGGATGTGCTGGATATCGTTTGCTCAAGACAATACCAATGGCAGCCGAACTGACGACGCATCACGAGGGTTCCACCAACCACTCGCCCGTCCTGCTCGAGCTAGGGCGGGAGCGTTGCGACGAGGCAACTATTAGTCAGGAGACAGGCCGACTGGGAGCGGTTTCGTGCAAAAATGCAACGGATCCATCAACCAGTCCCTGTCATCCATGACGAAACGGACCTCGAGGCGGCAGTCGTGAGCCTTGAGAAAGATATCCGCACCGGAAAGCAGCACCACCGAGAAAGGGCGGAAAGGAGACGTGTGGACCATGTAGGTGAGTTACCTCTTGATTTGCAGGAGCAGATTAGGGAGACGTGCGGCCAAGTGACGAGACATGAGGACGGGCGCTATCCACGCGCTAGGCAAGTCGCCAACAAGCTCAACAGGAGAGTCAAAGCCGCCCTGGACAAACTCTACCAGGAGCGGTGGCATAGACACCTAGAATCGCTGAATCCTAGAGACGTAGGTCTGTGGAAAATGCAGAAGGCGCTGAGGGCTCCCCGCCGTCCGATACCTCCGATTCACGGAGAGAATGGAATCGTCTACACGAAGCGGGACAAGCCAGAAGCTTTTGCGGACAGCCTTGAACTGCAGTGTAGAGAAAACTTTCTCGACGACGAGGACGAGGATCACACTGACGAGGTGGAGTGCCGTCTGCGGCATCTAAAACACCTACCCGATGCGGAACCCATTAGACCCGCTCTTCCGGAGGAAGTGAAGGATATCCTGTGCCACCTGAACCCTCGCAAAGCGCCGGGATACGACGGTATTGGGAACAGGATTCTCAGGAAGCTCTCCCACCGGGGAGTAATGGCGCTGCAACGCCATCCTGAGAATGCGCAGATTTCCTAAAATATGGAAGAAGACCGACGTCATACTCATCCCTAAACCAGGTAAGAACCTAACGTTCCCTTCTAGTTACAAGCCCATCAGTCTCCTTCCCATGATAAGCAAAGTAGCCGAGAGGGTGATCCTGGCCAGACTGCACAAGACCACCGAAGAACTCGCACCCTCCAGACATTTCTTCTGTTTCAGGACCGCCAGGATCAAGAATAGGACCAAGAAGAGATTTTGACTTTTCCCCACAGAGAGCCACAGTGCTAAAGCCTGACTTAACCCAAACCCAAAATATGACTACCCCCGGGGGTTAACGAGTCGGCGAAGAAAGAAGAGAAGACAAGAGCGCCAGAAGATAAGCCCTTGCCGACGGGGCTTGCCAGGACAGGAGGAGGTTCCTCGAGCCGCCGGCATCGGCCGCAATTGCGCAAATGTGATTTTAGTTTTTTGATCTAACAATTTGAGGCTACCCACGAATGTACTTAATTCATAAGTTATTTTTCCCATTTGAAGTCCTCCTGGAGGGTTCAGCCTCAAGTTTGTGATAATATTCTTGTTGTCTAGGAGTTTTATCTGTCGAAATTTTCAAATTGCCAGGGACACATATTTTTTTATGATGTATAAGCTTTATGAAATGCATCATGAACTAAATTTCAGAAGGCAGCACAATTTTTAAAAGTCGTGGCTTGGTTCTGGTACTTTTGGTATAAAATTTTCCTAATCTTACAGGTTTACTTGGAACTTCAATTTCAGTTTCTGGTAATAAGTATTGCAAATGCTTGATGTTAATCATGAAGGACTCTGGTATTATGTTCCGTCGAAGCAATACCATATAAAATAATATTGTTTCTGCGAACTTGCCTTTCAGATGTTTCTTTAACTACTTTTTTGAAATCAATTGACGAATTAGATGTAGTCTTAACTAATTTAAGGTTTTCAATTTCATGTTCCATAGAAATTATTTTTTTAAGTTGTAAGTTTTGTTTATTTTAAATAGATCGAATTTCTGAGACGTTGAGATCAACACAGATGTGAAAATGTGTGTAAGATATCATCTTGTGATTTTCAGTAGTTTTATCACAGCAACATTTTAGCAAGATCATTTTAGTATTTCATTAGTTATGCAATTAATTAGTTAATATATAAGTGACCTGCAGTAGCTATTAGTTAACAGTTTAATATTTTTACCCAAATTGTTTACTCGAATACAAACACGATCAATTCGTTATTTTATCTGCACTTGTACCTGATTCTCAAAATTAGGGTCACCATTTATTTCACAGATATTACGCTTGACCGTTCAAAACCAACACGATACGTATTTACCCTTCGAGGGAACTAACTAGATTTGTGACACTAAATGTATTATATGATGAAGATACATGCCCTTTGTTACCCTAAATGAAAATGTAAGGGACATGTATCAAGAAATTTTGTAATGTTTATGTATTTACAGATCGTCAGTACTTTAACTTGCTATACCGTAAAACGGGGTTACTTTGATATTAGAGGTATCTTTGAGCAAAAAATAATATTTGTATCAACGGTCACTGGTCAGAGTATAAGCTTCAGCGAATTATTTAGTAACAAAGATACCGATTATAGAGACAACTAAGCCTCAAATTCAGAAGATGAAAATATTTCATCTAGTACTTCCTCATCTGAAGATGTGTCTGACGATAACTATGCAAGTAGTACAGATTCAATATCCAACATTAAATTGCTAAAGTTCTTTCTACACATGATATTGAAAATAGAAATGTTGAAATGGTATTTTTAAGAATGTCCAGAAAAACTAATAATATATTTTTCTGGCCTAATGTTCCAGGTGAAAGAATAATCCAAGTATCAGAAGTTGTAAAATTATTATCTCATCCCAAAGAGCTTAGGAGGGGAGCTCTTCTATTTCAAGAGAAAGAAATTTGCAACTAAAAAATCTATCTGCTATAAAATAGCAATTATGTTATTTAACAAGGCAGTTTACAAATATTTTTTGCTTTAAATGTTCCTTTATTATTTTTTAAAAAACATATGGTGTTCAAAGTTAACTAACAGTTGTTTATGATTGAAAACTAATTATTTATGATGGCAGTTCAAAGTAAACCCCAAGACGGGTAACTTTAAACACCCTCTATTTTTTAAAATAAAAAAAAATTTATTACTTATAGAAAATATATAGATTAATAAATTCAAAGTCTAATATCTTCCTCTCATTTAGTTAATAATGGAAAAATATAAAATAGTAAATAAAAGAGTTACATGAGAAAATATTCAAAAAGTGTTCAATGTAACCCCGTTTTACAGTACA